>JAODAL010002868.1:0-185485 GCA_025379985.1 Phyllomedusa bahiana
AGCCTTGTGTTGGCCCCCTTTACACCACCTTGTTACAGGGGGTAAATGGAGATATAACCTCATTTTTTTAAAAATATCCTAGAAATTTTCACTTTTGGTTTTGTGGGGCGCCTTACCCCATCTTGTTACAGGGGTGGCCACGGGGGGAAGAGATGGGATTCTAAGAAATCAACTGATGATGTTGAAAAACCCCAGAGAGAGGTTTCCCCCCCTTTGGCGAAGGTCATACAGTTTGCCAAGATGGGACCCTTTGCAACAGTTTTCCCTGACACAGGGCAGGTATGGTTCTCCTGATTGGATTAAGGACGTTAGAAGATCTTTCAATGAGCAGTTAAAAAATATTTTTGAAATAACACTAAATATAGGACTTTTGTCTTTTTCAGATAAAATTAAAAAATTATCAGGCCCTGAGTTTATTTTATTATCCTGAGATTTAAAAATAGAGGGCCAACCCAAAGCCCCAAAATTTTAAAACCTTTCCCAATAATAAAGGGGCTATGCCAAAGCTGATCTTATCTAGTCAGGGAGCACCTTCTATACCCAGCCCCCACCCTAGTGTCTAAAGGGTGCAAAAAAAGCTAGTTCAACACCCAAACCCCGACTTAAAATGAGTTGAACCCTTGTTTTCGACATATTCAGTTAGTTTCAGAAAATTTTTCTTTTTTAAAAAGAAGCCCCTTTTGCAATATTTGGGGCTTTCAAAAAACTGCCCTGTTTTCCTCACCTTTTTAGCGCTTACCCAAAAAGCTGGGGTCTAAACCTTTTCGTTAAAGGTATAAGGGGGGCCCAGGGTCCTTTTGGGAACAAAAAAACCTATATTTAGAAATAAAAATTTTAAAATTAAAACTTAGCAAAAAGTTGTTGACCATTTGATGAGGGAGGGTCTTGGGGCATGTCCCCACGCAGGGGGTTTTGGCCGGTTTTTTCAGACCGCCTGAAAAACCGGCCAAAAAATGAAAAAATTGTGCTCTAGGGAAAACCCCGTGCAGCGCCCCCACTGCACGGGTTTTCCGCCCGGCGGTTTGTCCCCGGCGGACGGCGACAAAACTTAAAACAGAAAATCTTTTCCCGGTTTTCCCGGGGAAGAAATGTGCATTCAAGGGGAGGGGGGAGGGCTTTTCTCCGTCATGCGGAGAAAAGCCGTCCCCCCCGGGCGGGGGGAACCCGAAAAACCCCGGACTATTCCGGGCCGGAAAAACACCCCTTGGGAGGAGACGATCTCCTAAATTAAATGTGGAGTTACAAGGTTTTCAATCTTGACAGGAAAAATCTTTGTTAAACTTTGGGTGAATTTCCAAAATTCAGGTGGGCCTGGCCAACCGTTGATATTTTCCTTGCGAGGCAAAAAATAATTGCATCTAAAACAGAAAAAACCTTGTTTATACCCTGAAAAATTCTGTAAAAGGCCCTAGTAAAAAAACTGGTTGCCCCCAAAACAGAAGGAATCAACACCCCCCAAGACTTAGGTTACAACAGATTACCCCTAAAACCCAACCATTTTTGTTTTTTTTTTCTTTTTTTTCTCTTCTCTATACCCTTTCTTTGCTCTTGACAATTAGCAAAAACCTCTGGGGGAAAGGGGGGGTTTTGAAAAATCTGTGGTGCTGCCCAAATATCCAAAAATATTTCAATACAAACTTAAAATAAAGATATCCAACAATGTCTACACTAATCTTGGTAACTTTATCCATTTCTTTATGTTTTAAAGTTGTCTGTGTTCCCCGGGGCCCCCCGCCCCCCCCCTCCCCCCCCCCCCCCCCCGCTCCCACCCCGTGACTTTTCAGCGGTTGATTCTGCTTTAAAATTCCTACTAACAAATAAATCTTCAAATCTCTATCTACTAAATTGGAAAGGTAAAAGCTATTGAGAGGTTTCTCTGGGAATTAAAATTTCGCTGATGTTTGGCCACAGGAACGGGGGTCCATCCCTATGAGACGTGAGAGCCTGGGGCTGAAACGGGAAACGTTTCTATGTAAAGGGGTCATGTGATTTTTCCACCCAATCGCAACCATACACATCCCAGTCATGATCGCCACACATCTCCCCCCTGCTCATTCTGTTTTATTTGCGGGGCCCCCAAAATTACAGAAAGCCCGAAAAAGGCGGTTCTTAATAATGATGCTCAGTTTTTAACCCTTTAAATTAGCTTCTGGAATTTTCGTCACCTAAAAACCCTTGGCCGTTTTCAACTTTCCCGAATAAAAATCGTCAACCCTACTTAGGGCAAATTATAGTTATCCCAAAATCCCAAAAACAAATTTAAAAGGGTTCTCATTGTCTGGTTTGGCTAGGGAAAGTCGGGTTTAAGATTGAAGTTTTCCCCCTCCTTAGGGGAAAAAAAAGCATTACACTTTATTAATCATAAAGGTGTGGGTTAATGCAGCCAGTTGGGTCTCCAAAAAAGACCCTCTATGAACTTCTTTCTTTACAAAAAAGTGAGAATAAAGGCAGAGCATGTTGAAAAACAGTTTGGGGAACTTTATAAAACGTATATAAAAAAGAGGGTTTTCAAATAGACCCCCCAATACAGCACTGTGCGGTTTAAACAGAGTGGTAACCAATTCTTAATTTTGTAAGGTTTGAGACGGGGTAAACCCCCCCTGATTTTATCTGAAACCTTGATAGATTTTTGCAGTTGAAACACAACCCAAATAATAATTGATTTGTTTGCTTAAAACCACTCACATGAGGCAATTTACATTACCAGTTACCAGTCAAGCCGGATTTTTGCACAGAACCTCGCCCCAAAATTTCCCGTTCATTTTCCTTTTTTGCTGTTTTCACAGCTATAAAACTTTAAAAAAAAAATAAGTCTGCAGAAACCAATCCTTTTAAAACCCAAAAAGCAAATCAGAAAAACCCCAAAATTTCAGAAGCATCCGGGTGGGATGAAAACTCTTTTTTCCAACTTTTTTACCCTGGAGAGTGTGCGCAGGGCAGTGCACAGAAAAAAGAAAACAAAAAAGCACAGTCTTAAAACCAGGGGTACTTAACAATACAGGTCGTGCAGGCTCCACGGGTGAAAAGTTGGGGAGAATCTTCCCACCTTTGACCTGGGGGTAGCGCCTGGCAGTGCACATAGAAATGCCCCTTTTATTTCCATCCGAGGCGACCCCCCCTTTAAATGTGCCTCTCTCCGGGTAGGAAAAATGTCCCGGGTAACAGCACGGGAAGGGGAAACTTTGGGTTTGAACGGGAAAGCAGGGTGAGAAACCCCCGGCCCCTGGCTTTCCCCCGAAATCTGGGATTCCCGCAGACAGTATGGGGGAAAGAGGAATGACCCAAAAACTCTTGGGGGTCCGCCCCAGGGGCCCTGATAAATAAAAAAAATAGAAATATGAAAAGTAAAAAAATTATAAAAAAAAAGTCAGGGGACGAAGGAAAAACAGGTCGTTCACTGTCTGAGGAGGCTTTTATGGGTGGGTGGGAAACCATTGTGTTGGTTAATTTAAGATGCCGTTCTTTTCCTTCTGTTCAGTGGGTTTAGAGATATTTAAAACCCTTGTGTGCTGCCTGAGGAGAAAGGGGGAAACAAATTTTCAAAGTTGGTATTCTGTTCGCTTATTTTGTCCCACCTGCAGAATTAATAGTAGGTTTAATTTCCACCAAAATTCTTTGCCATAAACAGGGGCATCACCAGGTAGTTTTATCCAGGGCTTGAGTCCAGCCTGCAGGGCTAGTCCGTCGCTGAGTTTCGGGCCACTGCCGTGGGCCAGAGCACCGTAAGTATTTTCAACTGTATGTGTGTCCCCTTGGCACACATACACTTGCGGCCCTTTAGCTTGCGGTATCTCATGAGATACCTACCTACCTTTATACTGTGGGTCCTCTAAAACTATAAACTACCGTAGGGGACATATATGCCTACCAACTTACTGGGGGGAGGGGGAGTCTTATATATCTACCTACATACTGGGGAGGAGCCTGTATAACTGCCAACTTACTGGGGAAACATACATACAGACCAACCTACTGGGGGGGCTGCATCTAATTACCAACCTACTAAGGGGCCTTATCTAACTACTAACCTGCTTGGGGTCCTATATATCTCAATCTCCTTTAATTCTGTAATGCACACTATTCACTTTTCAGAACATAGTTTTTTGCAATTAATTCTTTAATTTATTTAACCATTATAACCATTTATTCTGGCATTTCTTTTATTCATCACAACATGTAGAAAACTTTGCAGAATAGAGTGGCCCTATATAACTACCAACTTACCGTGGAGCCCTATATAACTATCAGCCTACTGAAGGGCCCTAGATAACTACCAGCCTCCTGAATGGCCCTAGATAACTATAAACTTGGGGGATATCTACCAACTGGTGAATCGTATAAAGCTACCTACAAAGTGGCCCTATATACCTGCCTTTATAATGAAATGCCCTTTATAATTAGCAATTTACTGGGGGAACAATATACCTATTAACCTACTAGGGGGTCATTTACACCTACCCACCTACTGGGGGACCCTATATACTTAAATTACTATACACTTACACTTACAGTGTTGACCTATATACCTCCCTGTTTACTTTATTTTTTTGGAGGGGGCTATATACTTACTTGCTGAGGGGATCTATATACCTACCTTTCTACTGGGGGGCTATTTAAACTTCCTAAATGGGGACAAATATACCTGTCTACATACTGAGGGGACCTATATACCTACCTCCCAAGGGTACCTATATAATGTACCTTTCTTCTGATGGCCTGATGACCTATCTACTGAGAAGACATATATACCTACCTAATGGGAGGGGGTCTATATATCTACTTAATGGGGGCCAATATAGGAATGATAGGTGACTCTCCATCCCCGACAACAGGCACCTGGATTTTCTATCGTAGGAAAGCAGGTTGCTGTAAGGATGGGGTGTCACCATGCTTTCCTATATAGGTAGGGAGGTATATAAACCCCCGATTAGGTAAATAACTATATAGGTGCTGGAAAAGTAAGAATTCTAAAATGTTTCTGTGGTAAATTGTGCAGAGGAAAGTCGTGGCCGGGAAAGGTCATCATGGTGGTCTGAGCGGGATGGAGAAAAAAAAAACGAAAGTGAACAACTCTCATCAGAGGAAACGACCCCTGTGAGTCACTTAATGTAACTGCAGTGTAATCACTTATATGTCTGCAGAGCGCCTGTTACAACTGGTACCTACCACTATCTGATCCCTGTATGGGGGCAATATATGTCTGTGTATAATGTATGGTCACATGTGGTGGTCATATTTGGTCAGGGTCTCGCAGTATTATTTGATCCTTAAGTTGTAATAGTTTGGGTCATGGCATAGTAGGAGATTTTTTTTTTTAGTAACAATCATTCGTATGGTATATTTGTTCAATGTATAGGTGTATTATTAGGTGACTGTTATTTACAAGGTATTACACTGTCATATGTAGGTGAGCGCTTTTGTAAAAGCAAATTTGTCGGCACTGTTTTCTATTGTACAGTGACTGCTGAGGTGATGGACAGGATCTATGTGAAATATGCATAAAATTAGTGGCAGGAACATATGTTTTTTTTCTCTGTAAAAATACATGCCGCAGTTCATGATGTGGCATGAAAAATATGGTGTGAACGCAGCCCTACTGAACAAAGCATAACACATAGGTCCCAGGCCCCGGATGTTTTAGTACCCTAGCAACACCTTCGGCCATAAATATTGTACAATTTTGGCACACGTTGCATTTAGGCCATACCACGTTTGACTAAACCACATCCTCTTGCCAGATGAGCTATGAAAGACACATTGCCTTACCCCACTAGTAATTTTTCATTGTCTAGATTTAAATGATAAAAATGAAGACACATTCCAACACCCCTTGTCCCTATTTTATAAGCTTCTTCCCTTTTTATAATGTGAGCAGTTTCCTGTTTTTTATTTTTTTCCCATTGGTGGTTTAGAGATCATTCTGTTTTTCTCTGTGTTTTTTTATGCATCTGTGTTAAATCTATGCATATATTTACACTCACCGGCCACTTTATTAGGTACACCATGCTAGTAACGGGTTGGACCCCCTTTTGCCTTCAGAACTGCCTCAATTCTTCGTGGCATAGATTCAACAAGGTGTTGCAACGATGCTCAATGGTACCAAGGGGCCAAAGAGTGCCAAGAAAATATTCCCACACCATGACACCACCACACCAGCCTGAACGTTGATACAAGACAGGATGGATCCATGCTTTCATGTTGTTGACGCCAAATTCTGACACTACCATCCGAATGTCGCAGCAGAAATCGAGACTCATCAGACCAGGCACGTTTTTCCAATCTTCTACTGTCCAATTTCGATGAGCTTGGGCAAATTGGAGCCTCAGTTTCCTGTTCTTAGCTGAAAGGAGTGGCACCCGGTGTGGTCTTCTGTGCTGTAGCCCATCTGCCTCAAAGTTGCCGTACTGTGCGTTCAGAGATGCTCTTCTGCCTACCTTGGTTGTACGGGTGGCTATTTGAGTCACTGTTGCCTTTCTATCAGCTCAAACCAGTCTGCCCATTTCTTTGACCTCTGACATCAACAAGGCATTTCGCCCACAGGACTGCCGCTCACTGGATGTTTTTTCTTTTTCGGACCATTCTCTGTAAACCCTAGAGATGGTTGTGTGTGAAAATCCCAGGAGATCAGCAGTTTCTGAAATACTCAGACCAGCCCTTTGGCACCAACAACATGCCACGTTCAAAGGCACTCAAATCACCTTTCTTCCCCATACTGATGCTCGGTTTGAACTGCAGGAGATTGTCTTGACCATGTCTACATGCCTAATGCACTGAGTTGCCGCCATGTGATTGGCTGATTAGAAATTAAGTGTTAACGAGCAGTTGGACAGGTGTACCTAATAAAGTGGCTGGTGAGTGTATGTGTATTTTTATTTGTGAATGGAAATAAGTGGCTATGTGCATGTGTGTATGTATTCAGGGGTGTAGCTACAGGTGGTGCATTGGTAGCTGTTGTACTCAAGCTTTGGAGGTAGGAGAGCACAAAGGTGAGAGTTTCTACGACAGATTTTTAGGGCCCTGAGGTTTCAGGTTACCTCTCTGCATGTACAGTTTTTATGTTACAAAAACACACTTGTGTGCATGAGTGTGTGTTATCGTATGTTTGTTGCATCATAGATGAACAACTAATGACCTTAGATCGTGCTATAGGATTGACTTGTTTTAATTTCCTTAGGAGATTTTAGTTAGGTTCAGACTACTTCATGCAACCTCAATTACTTTTCAATGCCTCAAAGACTAGAATAGCTGTCAATTACAATGTAAATAGATATAATCCACATAAAAAGTTGGGGGCCCTTGTAACCAGTACTGTAATGATACTGGTTCACCCTGTTTTTCCCGGGCTGCATCACTATTTGTGGGGGAGTCTTGTGTAAAGTCAGGGCTAGGCGGCACCAGTCTGAGGGAGCAACAGTCTGCAGAGGGGTTTCGCGACCCCGCCCTGATGGAGTCTGCTGAGGCTGTTGAGTGACAAAAGGAAAAACCACTTGAAGGGGGCGTGTCACCCCAGCCAATGGGAGGACCCGGAGGCCGCTTCAATAGCTACGGGGGCGGTACCGGGAACCTATTTAAAACATGAGGCGGGTGCAGCACCTGTGATATTCTTCTGGCTGCCTTTATTCCCTGACTTGTTATTTTTTTTGTTTGCTTTTTTGTACCAGCCTCTGTTGTTTCCTGACTGTCTTGCGCCTGATTTGTACCCACCCCGTCTGTGTTTTGACCCCGGCCGTTGTTGATTTCTCTCGCTTTTGATTTTGGCTTGAGTTATGCCCCGTTATCGGATTGTCGAGCTTCTTTTCCTAGTCCCAGCACTCTACAGGCAGGGACGGCCAAATCAGTTGGGTTTGCCCCCCTAGGGCAGGCGTCAAGTAGGCGGGGAAAAGTGGGCTGGGTTCCAGTCAGGGTTTCCTGTACCCCCTTGACATGACAGTACAAACATTACATTTTTATTTGTATGTCCCGAGTGCACCCTGTATTAACCCCAGAGTTGAAATACCAAATTTTGTTGGGAAATTAATGTACTTAATTATAATCCATATCGATCCTGAGTTTCAACTTATAACATATTCCAGCACTGCACTGAAAACAAGTGTAATAACAAAGAGCTTACTTTACTGTGTTATGTTTTTTCAAAAAGTGGTTAAAATTTTAAAACATGGGAAAAAACTTTTTTGGGTTGGAAAACAAAATGAAAGAATTCTGCAGTTCACGAACCACAGGGAGCTATACAAAGTGTAATGAGGATGCTTAAAATTCTCTCAAATCCCTCTAAAAATGCCGGGGTTTGGGGTTCCCTTTCCATACCCATCACGAGAATTTTCGTGGGGTTTTTGGAAATTTTTAAAGGGCTTTGTGCTCCCATCAAAGCTCTCAAGATAAAGATTGTGGTTGTCACTAATACAGCCAGTAAATTCGAGAGAAAGGAATTTTTCCCAAATTTTTTAAAGAAAAAGTTGGATTAAACTCACTTGGGGTTTCAAAAAATAAGATGTATTCCATGTGACCTTTGCTTGGATAACTAATGATTTGTTTACATAAAAGCTTTTTGCCTTATTTTTCATATTTTTTCCAAGTTGGAGCTGGAGTGAGTGTGAAACAATAAATAATACCAAAAAAAGTCAAAGGCAAAAGATGAAAAAATTTAAAGCCCCAAAGGGGGCCAAAAATTTTGTAAAGCATAAACCATTTTTTTTCCAGCAAAGAAGGCATTGTATAAAGCAGAATATTCACCAAAATTTTTCAGCAATGGGCATCGAATGTATGGCAGGTTTCTCTGGTTTTGCTGTATGAGAAGGGGAATGAATTTGGCGTCGAAAGGGGTTAGGTTGACTTTTTCAAACTCCATGTTTATATTGCTAAACCACTAATATTGTTGCATTTGTGGTGAGTATTTTTTTTTCATTTTTAAAGGGAAATTAATAAATTTTGATATGTTTTTTTTAAATGGGAACTTAACTGCGTGTTTTGGGTATCCCGTTTTTTTATGTTGTTTTGCCGTATTTGGGGGGATCCCCGAATTGGATTACAAGGGGCCCGTGGCGGCTTTTTCTCCCTTTTTTGGCAGGTTTCTCTACTTGTATGGCATGTGCCCCTTTAATCGTTTTTTTAATCTGTGCTTTTTGACAATTTTGGTGCACTGGTCACTGAATTTAGGCATCTTTTCACACTTTTACATTTCTGAAAGGACTCATGAAGACCAATATTACTGTCATATAGTGGTTTTTCCAGTGTAACAGGTGCCCCACAAACGTTTTACCTCCATCAGGACCTATGGGGGTAGCACCGTGTACAAGGTTGAAAACGTTTTTTCCCCCCATTTCGTGACCTATAGTCCCCTGACCCCCTGACCCTATAACAGCCATAGATGAACAATTTTGGATACTACTAACTCTAACAGCACTTGCAAATAGATAAGTTTTACAGTGGTTACATCGTGTCATAAGAGATGTTTTTTGATTGGAGTTTCTTTCCCTTTTTTCTTCTTTCCCGCCCCGACCCCAAAGCTGATCACAGCCATGACTAGTCCCTGCAAAATTTACAACACAAACATTTTGGACTAATCATTTTTCCGCTCTCCCTCCCGTTTCCCCCCCTTTTTATAAAAATCCCCTTTTGGGTTTAAAAGGTGAGGTAAGGAGTTTACGGGATGTGAGGTGGGGTTTGTATTTGTGTGGACAAATACAATGGTAGGAGGGAGGGGGGGTTTTTCCCGTGTACAAGGCTTTTACAGACATATTGCAAATTATATATAACAAAACATTTAAATGATTATAGCCGGGTTTCATTTTTGTGACTCACAGGGGACTTCTCTGAAGAGTTGTTGGGTTTTTCCCCTTTTGGTTTTTGCAAACCGATCCAGACTGCCATGTATTCTTCCCGGGCCCCTACTTGTCCCTGTTTGAAATTTTTTACACACATTTTATTAGAATACTCACTTTTTCCAGCACCTTTACTCCCTGGGCCCCCACTCTGTACAAAATTCCCATGGGGGGGGGCGGGGACGGCCCTAAACTTAGAGGGCCTCTCCCAGAGGGGGAAGGGGAAAGGAAAAGAGGGTTCACCCCTTTGGGATTGTGTTACAGCTAAGTAAATGTCCCCTAAGAATCATATTAAACTAATAGCCCCCCATTTTGATAAGGTTGTAGGGTAGGTAGGAGAAAATAGGTCCCAGGTTTTGTAAGGGAGATTTAGGTAGGCAGTAGTTAGGGGTCTCAATTGGGAGGTAGGCTACAGGTAGGGGAGATTGGTACTTTTGGGAGGCAGTATTTCAAGGGGGCCCCCCAGGTAAAGGTAGGTTTTGGGTTTAAGGTGGGGTCCCAGGTAACTAGGCTATAGGGGGGGCCCCCCTAATTAAAAGGGAGGAAAAAGGGGTATAGGGGCCCCAAATAGGAAAAGGAAAGGGGTTTGGTAGGGTTTTAGGGCCATATTGGTGGGATGTAGGGTTTAAGTACAAAAGCCAAAATAGGTAGACAGGGAGGGTTTAGGGACTATAGGGAGCCATAAAGGTAGACAAGGGTTAGGTGGGGTATAAGGGGGCCATATGGGAAATTTTAAAGGGAGGGGTTTTGGGGAGCTAAAGGGGCCCCAAAGTAAGGGAGACAGGCAGGGGGATCGGGGGCTATATAGGTAGGGCCCAAACTTTTGGGGGGTATATAGGCAACCCGGCTTCACGGGGGCTTTTAAAGGGGTATTCAGACAAAACAGGAGTTTGAGAGCTATAAAAGGGAGGTTTTAAAGGGGGTTATATGGCCCGGTTAAGGGACAATTTTAGGCAACTAGGGGGCTATGTAGGCAGGCTTTGGGGGAGGCCAAAATAGGGAGGCTGGGGGTTTATAAAAGGGAGGCTCGGGGTATATAGGAGGGCTGGGGGGGATATAGAAGGGTGGGGGGGGAAATAGGGAGGGTGGGGGGATATAGGCAGGCTGGGGGGTATTTAAGGGAGGGGGGGGGTATATATAACCAGGAGGGCTGGGGGGCTATGCAGGCAAAAGGTGGGGCTTTTTGCAGGGAGGCGGGGGGTTTTATGGTTTGGGTGGGGGTTATAATTTGGCGGCCTGGGGGGGCTATGCAGGCAGGCTTTGGAAGGGGGGGTATTCAAGGGAGGCTGGGGGATAAAGGTTGGCAGTGAGGGGTATATATTAAAAAATTTTCAGGCTGGGGGGTTTTGCGGGGGGGGAAAAGGGAGGGGGGGTATTTAAACAGGCTGGGGATAAAAGGTGGGGGTTTGGGGTTCCTATTAAGGGGGCCAGGGGGGCTATTTGGCAGGAAATTAAAAAAATTTTTAATCCCCCTTAGTAAAATTAAAACCCCCCCCCTGTGGGGGGCCCCAAGGGGGAGGGGGTCCCGGGGGGCTATGGCCAAAAGGGAGGCTTTGGGGGGAAAGTAGGCTGGGGTATTTGCAGGGGGCTGGGATGCTTTGCCAGGGGAGGGGAGGGGGGGTTTAGGAAGGCAGGGGTATACCCGGGGGGCCCCGGGGGGTTAATTTTAAAGGTTTGTAGGCCTTTAGGGTTTAAAACCCCGGGGGGGTGGGGGGGTTAAATTATAACAGGCCTGGGGAAAAATAGGCACCCCCGGGGAAATTTAAAAAGGAAAGGCCTTTTTTATTAAAATATAAGGCGGTCTGGGGCCTTAAAAGGCAAAAACAAAACCCCGGGGTAAAAAATTAAAAAGTCTTTTTTGGGGTATTTAGGCCAGAACCCGGGGGGCCCCAAAGGGGGGTTAAAAAAATTTTAAAAATCTTTCCCTCCCCCTTTCCACGCCTCCCCCGGGGTGCCCGGGAAAAACCCGGGCCAGCCTTTCTTGCCTTTTTAATCATTGGGAATTGGGCGGAAAGGTTTTGGGGATGGGGCAAAAGTGGGCCCAAAACAAAACCCCAACCGGAGGGGGACAACTTAATTCAGCCAAAATTTGGGAAAAGGGGGTACCGCCGCCACAAAACCCGGGTTTTTTCCGCTAAGAATGGCTTGGCCCAAGGGGCCCGGAGTTTCAGAGAAAAGGAAAATTTCCTGGCGGACCCATTTTAGCTCCCCGGGGGGGAAAGGGATGCAAAAAATTAAAAATGGTTCCCTATGCCCGTTCGGCACGGGGGGGGGGTTTTCATGGGGGGGGGAAACTTGGGACCTTTTGGCCCCCTTTAAAGGGGGCTCGCCCCGGGGGCCCACATCTTGGGCTACCCCGGAATTAGGACCCCGGGCCAAAATAATTAAAAGCCCTGGTGACCCAAAAAATAGGGGCTTTTCATACTAACTTAACACCCGGGCACCTGCAAAAGTATTAAATTTTTTAAAAGTTCAGTTAAAAATCCAGTTTATCCCTAAGAAAATGTTTTTTTTGTTGATTTTGTTCACTTTCCCCCTTTTTTTCTCTCTCCAGCCCCGAAACCCCCAAAAACAGCTGATCCAGCCAAAGACTAGTCCCGCACAAATTTACAAACAAACCCTTTTGGAAACTAATTTTAATTTTTCCCATTTTTACTCCCCTTTCCCGTTTCCCACCTCTCTATAAACTCCCTTTGGGGTAATTGGGGGAAAGGTGAGGGTTTTTTCGGGGTGTTTGGGGGGGGTTTGTATTTGTTTTGGACAATAGGCCCCAAAAATACAATGGTTTGGAGGGGGGGGTTTTGGGAGAGGAAAGGGAAAAGGCCAAGCTGTGAAAGGGACAAAAATTTTTTATACAAATCTGGAGGGCTGAGGATGAACTGAGACTGAGAATGAGACTGAGTTTCAAAAAGCCCCCCAAGTCCCCCTGAACGTAAATTTGCAGCCTAAACCCGGAGTTTTGGCCGGCAAAAGCTCTTGGGTTTTTTGTAGTTTTTTTTTTCCTCCTTGGACTACAGTGGATTCATTTTTTTTTGAAAAGGTCAATTTAGGATTTTTACTCCCAAAAAAAGTGTTTTTTTTGTTTGTGTTTTTTTCCCATTTTTATTCCAATTTTGTAATTTGGAAACCAAATTTTCTTCCATCCTAGCACTGGGGCTTGGTGTCAACCAGTCCTGAGACTAAGGGCGGGCAAAGTTTTGGGAAAGGCTTTTTTGCCCCCTTTTTTTTGGCGTATTTCTCCCCCTCCGGCCCGAATCCCCCTGTCGGGAAAACAGGGATGGCAGTTTTTTAGGCGCAGCGTTCGAGGCCCTTTCAGCTGGCCCCCATGAAGGGGCGGGGGGAAAAAGGGGGGTGTGGGCGCGGGTGTAGGGTTCAGGGGGGGGACGCCGGCGGCCCCTCGAAAACCCCCAGGCATGTAGGAAACCGGGCTCGCCAAAACCGGGAAAAATGCCCGTTTTTCCGGAGTTTCCCACAAGCAGACCCGGTTTTTTTTGGTCTTAAAAAGCTCCGGCGGAGGGAAAATGAAGCAAGGGTTGGAACATGGCCAGGGGAAACATAGAAGATGCCGACAGGGAAAAAAATCGGGGGGCTCCCCCTCCCCTGCAGCAGGAGATGATTCCGAAAAAATCCCCCTTTATAAAGGCTAAAACATTATCCCGAAAAGAGCTCAAAACCCTTTAAAAAAAAAAAATAATTAAAAAAAAAAATCACTTTTCCCAAAAAACTACAATGGCGCCCAAAATCAAGAAAATTTGGGATATTAGAAATTGCGGGGAAAAAAACAGTAATTCAAATTTGAAAGTTTTTTCATTGGTCGGCAAAAACCGGCCAATCCCGTTTGGGGCGACGGGAAACCCAAAAAACCTATGGAGAACGATTGACCAATTCAGAATCAATGGCGGGACAGTTTTAAAAAAACAGTAAAAAGCAGAAAAGAGCTGAATTTGGTTTAGCTTGCGGGGGGCCCTTTCCTATCCCAACCAATCAGAGCGAAAAAAACTTCTCCCAAATTTTATTTTATTGGGGAGATGGGGCAATGGGAATCTCGGGGGCCAGCGCCTGCGGAATAAAATATTAATTAAAAAAAAAATTTTTATTAAGTTAAAACATTATCAGGGAAAGGCCTTTAAAAAATTTTTCTAAAAATAAAACATTTGAATCCCGAAACCAACGCGTTTGTCGCCGAGACCCGGGGTACATAGGGAAAAATTTCCCCTAGAAGAAAACCCGGGAAAAACAGTAATTCCAAAAATTTTTTTTAAACTTTTTCTGATTTGGTCGGCATTTTAAAACCCGCCAATCAGAATAGGGCAAAAAGTGGGGCCCCTTTAAAAACCTATGGAGAACTATTGGGCCAATCAGAATAGGGGCACATTTTGGGGCCCCTTTCTAACCTATGAAGGAGTTAAAAACCAAAAAGAATTTGGAGCGACAAAGGAAACCCCTTATATCCCCATGGAGAAGTTTTGAAACCCAAACAAAATCAAAAGGACGGGACATTTTCACTACCCGTTTTAAAAAAACCCGAAACGAGCGATTTTTTTTGAACTGGCGGGGGCTCGTCCCGCTTAGCCCTTTAAACCCCGGGGCTAAATTTCCAAAGGGGTTTCCATTGGGGGAAAAAAATTCCGAGCAAACTCCCGTTTATTGGCCCAAATTTTAAAAAAGGCGCGGTTATTTGGGGCCAATGGGAGAGGAGGGGACGTCCCAAAGGGTTTTTCTAACGCAAATCGAAATAAAACTGTACATGGCCGAATCAAATGATAAGACTACCCAAGTTGTTCCCCCAAAAGTTTTTATATAAAAAATAAAAATAATTTGGGGGTTAAAAAAAAAAAAATATTAATTCAATTTTAAAAACATGTTTAATTTTTTTATTTTTTGTTTTTCCCAAAGGGTTCAGGGGGTGTGTAATTTAAAGAAGGGGATTAGTAGGGGCCCTTTGGGGTGACAAAAAAAAACTATTGCCCCACCCCCAAGCTCCAGTTTAAAAAAGGAAAAGGGGTCCCTTTTAGACCCTGGACAAAAAAAAGTTAAAAAATAAAACAAAAAAAACAATGACACAACACAAAAAAGCACTTTATTTAAGTAAACATACTACTTGACAACATCCCTCTTTGACCATTTTATTAACAAAATTAATCCAACCCCTAGTCGGGGCGGTCCAAAGGGGAAAACCCGTAATTTTACAGGGAAAAAACCCGAGCCTTTTGGGTTTACAACTATCTAGATTCCTAGGCTACCGGAATGCTAAAAACGCCCTACAGAAAAAGGTAGACTTCCTTTTAGGTAGTTAGACTTCAAATCAGCAGATGACCCATCAAATGCTTTAGGTAGGTAGTCCAACGAATTCGGTACCCAGGTAGATAGGCAACCCATTAAGTAGATAAGACCCATCGAGCTAGGTAGGGCCATCAGTGGATAAGGCCCCAGCTAAACAGAAAGACAAGGCCCCAGGTATGTAGGTAGGTAGGTTGGTAAAGTTGCAGGTTGGTAGATAGGCAGGCATGGTTCCAGGTAGGTAAGGCCCTGGTAGATAAGCAGGCAGGGGCCCCAGGTAAGTAGATATGTATGACCCAGATAGATGGGTAGGTACTCCTCAGATAGGTAGGTATGTACTCCCCAAGTAGCTAGGTAGATATTCCCCAGGTAGGTAGGTATGGAGATCTCAGGTAGGTAGGGCCTAGTCAGGTATATAATCCCTATGAAAGTAAGGAGGTCCTGGGTTGGTAGTTTGTCCCCATGTAAGCATGTTCTAGATAGGTAGGTAGTCCCCAGCTAGGTAGTCCCTAGGTAGGCCTCCAGTAGGTAGGGCTGACCTGAAAGTTAAAACTTCATAACTTTTATTCCATATTGGTTAAAAAAGAAGCAAAAACATAGTGATATGTGAACACCATGTATCTGGTTCCCAAACAAACACGCTTTGGATTCTATGCGCGACATCAGGGGCGTAACTACCGGGGGAGCAGACATAGCAGCTGCCACGGGGCCTGGGACCTTAAGGAGCCCGCTGCTGATATGTCTGCTCCACTGTGGTTCGGCTCCTGCGCTTGCTCTATGGGCCCCGGAGACAAATGTGAAACAGGGGGGGCGCGTGAGAGCAGGCCCCTCTGTTTCACAGGGAAATCAGGGCCGTGTGGCGTCTAGAATTTACACACAAAGAGGAGCTGCCCTGTGTGCGGAGAGGCCCAGCCCTGAGTTACAAATCAGCACATAGAGAGGTTTCCTTACGCTTACTGCTTCCCCGGGCCCCCCTCTGTGTCTGCAGGTGGGGCCTCACGGAGCTGAATCTTGACATCATCCCGACTGCAGAGGAAAGCCCGCGCGCAGAGAGAGAGAGGGCCCTGCAGTCACTGAAGATGTAAGTGTAAGGAAACCTCTCTATGTGCTGATATGTGACCTCTTCTGCATACAGGGCAGCTTCTCTTTGTGTATAAATCTTACAGGCCTCACAGCCCCCATACAGAGGCCCCATAGCCCCATACAGGTCCCCCTGGATCCCCAGGCACCATAGCCTCCATAGAGGCCCCCATACAGCCCCCTGGAGCCCCAGGCCCCATAGCCCCCATACAGGTCCCCCTGAAGCCCCAGGCCCCATGCAGCCCCCCCCGGAGCCCAGGCCTCATAGCCCCCAAAAAGGTCCCCCTGGAGCCCCAGGCACCATGCAGCCCCCCCTGGAGCCTCAGGCCCCACAGCCCCAGACCGGCCCCCCAGGACCACCATGCCGGCTCCCCGAGAACCCAAACCCCCAAACAGGCCTCCCTTCTGTCCAGGTCCCCAGCCTCCATACAGGCCTCCCTCCTGTCCAGACCCCCATACAGGCCTCCCTCCTGTCCAGACCCCCATTTCAGGCCTCCCTCCTGTCCCCAGGCCCCCATTTACAGGCCTCCCTCCTGTCCAGGCCACCCATACAGGCCTCCCCCTGTCCAGGTCCCCAGCCTCCATAAAAGGCCTCCCTCCTGTCCAGGTCCCCAGCCTCCATACAGGCCTCCCTCCTTTCCAGACCCCCATACAGGCCTCCCTCCTGTCCCGACCCCCATACAGGCCTCCCTCCTGTCAAGACGCACATACCCGCCTCCCTCCGGTCCAGCCCCCCATACAGGCCTCCCTCCTGTCCAGGCCCCCATACAGGCCTCCCTCCTGTCCAGGTCCCCAGCCTCCATACAGGCCTCCCTCCTGTCCAGGTCCCCAGCCTCCATACAGGCCTCCCTCCTGTCCAGGCCCCCATACAGGCCTCCCTCCTGTCTAGACCCCCATACCGGCGGCCCTCCTGTCCAGTCCCCCATACAGGCCTCCCTCCTGTCCAGGTCTCCGACCTCCATACAGGCCTCCCACCTGTCCAGACCCCAATACAGGCCTCACTCCTGTCCAGGCCCCACATACAGGACCTCCCTGTCAAGGACCTCCCTCCAGGCCCCCATCCCTCCTTATAGGCCCCCCATACAGGTCCCCCTGTCCAGAGCTCCCAGCTCCTCCATCATGACCCTTAGCCCCCCATACAGGCCCTTCAGTCCAACATCCATCCCCCCTGTCTAGGCCCCCCAGTCCCCTTTATCCTTATGGCTATGTTCACAGGCTTATTTTGGGGCGTATTTCGCCACGTATTGCACGGTGTACTGCGCTTAATACTCGGCGAAGTGCACCCCATAATTACGGTAATCCATAGCTCTCATAGAGAACTTCGAACGCCTTGCCTCCCCCCCCTCCCTGCGCGTATTATACGTCTTTGTAAAACGCGAGATAAAATGACATGTCAAAGGCCCGGGTCTCAGGCCCCCGCATTTACGGGAGGGGCACAATTAGGGAACTCCCAAACATGGGTTTTTTTTGCTTTAGGGGCCCCGGCTTCTTAGTTTTCGCCCCCACGACATGATTAAAGGGGTGCACCCGTATTTGGTATTTTTTAGCCCAAAATCTGTCGCAGCCCTCCTTTAATGAATGGCCCCCCACGCCCAAAAAAAAAAATTTTCGGGCCCCCCCTTTTCCCAACACCTGGGCCCCCCCCCCGTCCCCGCCCCCCAAAACCCCGCCCCCCCCCCCCCCATAAAGCCCCTTTTTAAAAACCAAAAAGCTTTTTTTGGATTTAGAACCTTCGCAACCCCCCTGCCCCAGCCTAAACATAAAAAGCCTTTCTTTAAAAAATTAGTCTTTATTATGGACTGACATAATTTTTTAAAGGTATAAGGGCCCCCTTTGTCCACCCCAGAGAAGGGTCCTTCCAACCAATAAAGGGTTATTATAGCATTAAAGGTTCCTAACCCCCAATCGGGTTGTCCTTATGTAAGGATATCACCCCAATTAAAATCAGCCCCTCCCTCTACCAAAAAATTGAAAACCCCCTCCCCCACCCCTTCTTATTACCCCCTAATCTACCCATAACCCCTTAAATAACGGCTGCCTTTTTCCCAAATCCACCGCCCTTTTACCCCCAAAGCCTTTTCTTGGGACCAAATTATTTTGGGGGACGAACATTCCTTTGGTTATCCTGTCAAAAATTCATCATGAATATTACAACCAAAGATTTAAGTTTGAAAAGACAAGAAGGAAGCCAAAATTAAAAATGATTTACACTATAAACTTATTTCAAAAACTTTTATTGTGTAGTACAATAGCAAGTGAGTCACATATCTGTCTATCTGTCTCACACATCTGTCTGTCTAACATATCATAGACACATGGCTAAGTAGCTCCATCCATATCCCCCACCAGCCCACATACAATATCCCATTCCACTTTTCCCCTGGTCGCTCACCTCACCACCTTCTAAAATAATCACCAGCAAGAAAGAAAAAGTCTAACTCCTATCACAGGGTGAGGTGTTCCCTCTTTTACAATCAGGGACACGTGTGCGCTGCCACTATACTAATGCCAATATAACCTACAACACCACCATATTGAGACTACATAGTGGTCCGACACCAGCTCAGGTCACATCACACTACAGTGAATACAGCACTGATCCAGTATAGAAGCAAAATAACCCC
This sequence comes from Phyllomedusa bahiana, assembly GCA_025379985.1. NCBI lineage: Eukaryota > Metazoa > Chordata > Amphibia > Anura > Hylidae > Phyllomedusa > Phyllomedusa bahiana. The sequence continues at coordinate 18,803 of JAODAL010002868.1, forward strand.
TGAAATCAGGGACTCACCGGAGATGTTATATCTGATGAGTCGTTCTCTTCTCTTGAGTCGTTCTTTTTCCCTTCTCTTCTCAATCCGTTCCACACCGCCACAATGACTTGTCCCAGCCACAACTCATCCCTGCAGAACTTACATACAAATATCTTAGAATCCTCAATTTTCCAGCATTTCTTTACCTATTCCCACCTCTGTACAAACTACCCAGGGGTGGGAGAGCGGGTACAAGCCATAACTTAGAGGCCTATTATCCTACGGGGTTGGAGGGTGGGGAAAGGACTAACCTCCTGGAGTTTATGCTACTACTATGGGCTGCTCCCCTCAAAATTACATTACCAGGTAGGTAGACAAGACCCTAGGTAGGTTGGCAAATGTGCAAGGCCCCAGGTAATTAGATAGGCCCAATTTAGGTAGGTAGACCCCCACTGGATAAGTTGGTAGGCCAGACCCAGGTAGGTTGGTGGTAGGTAAATAGCCATGGGTAGATAAGGTAGATAAGCAGGCCCCAGTTAGGCAAGTTGATAACTACAGTTAGGTTGGTGGACCAGTTAGGTAGGCTGTAGGTAGGTGGTTGCCCCCAGTTAGGTAAGCTGTAGGTAGTTAGGGTCCCCTTTATATAGGCTGCAAGCAGTTACAGACCCCCTTTAGGTAGTATACAGGCAGTTAGGACATTCCTTTAAGTAGTATACAGACAGTTAGGGCCTCCCTTAGGTAGTATACAGGCAGTTAGGGTCCCCCTTTAGGTAGAATACAGGCAGTTAGGGTCCCACTTTAGGTAGTAAAACAAGGCAAAATTAAGGGTTGGGTCCCTTTAGGTAGTATACAGGTAGTTAGGGCCCCCTTTAGCTAGTGTGGGAGGAAGTCGTGCCTCCTTTAGCTAGTGTGCAGTGAGTCCCCTTTAGTTTGTAGGTAGCCAGGGCCGACTTAATTTGTAGGTAGTCAGAGCCCCTTTTAGGTTTAGGTAGCCAGGGCCACCTTTAGTTTTAGGTACCAGGGCCCCCTTTAGTTTGTAGGTAGCCAGGGGCCCCCCTTTTGTTTGTAGGTGGCCAGGGCCCCCTTTTTGTTTTAGGGGACCAGGCCCCCTTTATGTTTAGGTAGAGTCAGGGCCCCCTTTTGTTTAGGTAGACAGGGCCCCTTTAATATTTAGGTAGCGTCAGGCCCCCCCCCTTTAGAGTTAGGGGACCAGGGCCCCCTTTAGAGTTAGGTAGCCAGGGGCCCCTTTAGAGTTAGGTAGCCAGGGCCCCCTTTAGAGTTAGGTAACCAGGGCCCCTTTAGAGTCAGGTAGCCAGAGCCCCCTTTAATTAGGAGGTCAGGGCCCCCTTTAGGTTAGGGTTGTCAGGGCCCCCTTTTGAATTAGGAAGTCAGGCCCCCTTTAGTTAGGTACCAGGGCCCTTTAGGTTTTTGGTAGCCAGGGCCCCTTTAGTTTTTAGGTAACCAGGGCCCCTTTAGTTAGGTAGCCAGGTTCCCCTTTAAATTTAGGTGGCCAGGGCCCCCTTTAAATGGGAAGGGGCCCGGGGCCCCCTTTTTTGATTAGGAGAGTCAGGGCCCCCTTTAGAGTTATAGCGTCCCGGGGCCCCCCTTTGAGTTAGGTAAGTCAGGGTTTGTTTCCAGGGGCCCCTTTTGAGTTGGGGAGCCAGGGCCCCTTTAAGTTTTTGTAACCCGGGCCCCTTAGAGTAGGTAGCCAGGGCCCCCTTTAAGTTAGGTAGCGTCAGGGCCCCCTTTTGATTAGGTAGAGTCAGGCCCCCTTTAGAGTTAGGGAGGTTTAGGGGCCCCCTTTTGAGTTAGGTAGCTCAGGGCCCCCTTTTGAGTTAGGTGAGCAGGGCCCCCTTTAGAGGTTGGTAGGTCAGGGCCCCCTTTAGGGGTTAGGTAGTCAGGGCCCCCTTTAGGTTAGGTGACCCGGGCCCCTTTAGATTAGGTAGGTCAGGGCCCCCTTTTGAGTTAGGGAGATTCAGGGCCCCCTTTAGAGTTAGGTAGGCCCGGCCACCTTTAGGTTAGTAGTAGCAGGGGCCCCCCTTTTGGTTAGGTGAGTCGGGCCCCCTTTAGGATAAGGTAGAGTCAGGGCCCCCCTTTAGATTAAGGAAGAGTCAGGGCCCCCCTTTAGAGTTAGGAAGATTCAGGGCCCCCTTTAGAGTTAGGTAGAGCCCGGGCCCCCTTTTGGGTTAGGTAGAGTCAGGGCCCCCTTTAGGGTTAGGTAGCCAGGGCTCCCTTTAGGATTAGGTAGCCAGGGCCCCCTTTGGAGTTAGGTAATTTATAGGGTTTGGTTTTAAAAAAAAAAACAACCCCCTTTAGTTAGGGCGTCCGGGCCCCCCTTTGGGGGGTGAGTCACACCCCCTAAGGTTAGGTAGTGGCCAGGCCCCCTTATTAGAGTTTAAAGGAAGTGTCCCCCTAGGGCCCTACCTTTAATGTTAGGTTGACTAAAAAATTTCCCTTTAGATAAGGAAAAAAAGTTCGGGGCCCTTAAGTGGTTTAGGGAATCAAGGCCCTTTAGGGTTAGTAGAGAACCCCCTTTAATTTAGGTTAAGTCACCCCCTTTAGGGATTTTAACCGGCCTTTTGTGGTAGATCACATGCCCCCCTTTATTAGGTAGAAAACAAAGGGCTCCTTTAAAATTTTTAAAAATGAAAAGGGGCCAATTATTTATTTAGGAAACAGGGGCCCCCTAATTAAAGTGCCAAAGGGCCCCCTTTAAGGAGGTAAATCAGGGTTTTTTTGGGTCAGGAAAAACCAGGGCCCCCCTTTATCCCCGTAAAATTTAAAAAACCACCCTTTAGGGTATAGGAAGGAGTCAGGGCCCCTTTAGAAAATTAGTTAAATCAGGGAAGCCCCCTCCTATTTTTAAAATTTGGTGAGCAGTTTATGATTGTAATCAATTTTGGGCCCCTTTAGTATTAATTAAGTAAAACCCCTTTGGATTAGGGAAGTTTAAGTTACCCTTTGTGGGAAGGTTGGCCCCCGGGTTTTTTGGGTTAAAAGGGAGGAGGTCAGGCCCCCTTTTGGAGTTTGGTAGTAGGGGCCCCAGTAAGTTAAAGGAAGTTAGGGGCCCTTTAGTGTATTTTTAAAATAAATAAAAACCCCCTTTTTTAGAGGTTGCGGAAGAGGGGCCAGGGTCAAAAGGGTATAAAGCTAAGTGATTAGGGCCCCCTTTGGTTGGTAGGTCAGGTCCCCTTTAGGGTTGGAGAGCAGGGGCCAGCCCTTTAGGGTTATTTTGAGTCCAAAAAGCCCCATTAATTAGGAGAGGTTTCCCCGGGCCCCCTTTAGGTTGGTGGTCAGGGGCCCCCTTTGGTTAGGAGAGTCAGGGCCCCTTTTAGAGTAATAAGTCAGGCCCCCTTTAGGTTTAGGTGAATAGGCCCCTTTTTTGGGATTTGGGGGAATCAGGGCCCCCTTTAGGTTTTGTAGAGCAGGGCCCCTTTTTTAGGTAGATAGGGGCCCCCTTTTATTTGTTAAGTAGGGCCCTTTTATTTTCACGGGGGGCCAACCCCTGTCCCATTCAAGCTGCAATCTATCATGGAACAAGTGAATATCAACATCACATTGGAATATATTGTATGCCACGTTGTGCAGAAAAGCGCGAGTGCTCTCCAATCCCTTATCCCAGCAAACACAAATATCAAAAACGACCTACAGTAAATTTCAACTGTATAGAATATCAAAAGGGAAGGAAAAAGAGGGGAACTATTATTGCAATACATAATACATGTATAAACATCAAAATGGGAATAAATACAAATAAACCATTTTCCATATTGTGTAAACATACATAGAAGTGAGACAAGTATAATATTACATGATGTAACTGCAATTTTGAAGAGCCTCATATATGTATAATATCCATAAGCATAAATGTATACATCCAATCTGCTGGATTATCTTTTTTGTTCAACTGTTCAAGTTAACTTTTGTCCTGGGAATGGATCTGGATACTCCCCGTGTGTTCTACTTTCTGTCGTATAGTCCATGAAAGGGTAGTGAACTGTGAAAATACATTGTTTTTTGACACTCCAGTAGGTAAGCCCTAGGTAGGTACGCCCCAGTAAGTTAAGCAAGTAGCTCTCCATTTATGATGTCCCAATTACTATAAAAAATAAATAAAATAAAACTCCCCTTTCCCCGTTACCACGATGAGTGATTGGCCGACTTCAGAGGGTACAGCCTGGTGCAGGAAAGATGATATAATGTCATCACACTGTCTGTATTAGGATGCTCCCCTGATGTCTGGTAGGTCATAGGTCTACTAGGTTGATTGGCAGAGCAGGGAGCCAATGGCTCTCTGCTTTGCCATGGGCTTAACTCTTTGTATGTCCAAAGATGCGCAAACAGTTAAATAAATAGCGCAGACCTGGTTATCCCTAGGACCTCAAAACGTTTGTTTGTTTTTTGCGCTGTCAGGCTCGGCCCTCTGGGCTGTGGGTCCTTTAGCAGCCAGTATGGTTACTATGATGGTAGTTCCATCACCGCTTACAGGCCAGTAATAGGAGCATTAAAACTAAGGCTATTTCCTATTTATACCGTATATAAAATTTACCGTGTGGATCTATGCTATAAATTATAGGGATAATAAGCTAAATATTTATATGTACCAACTATAGGAACTATGTATGTTTAGGCTATATGGGCCAATAAACTACATACAAATGAATATACGCTACATTTCTTTATATTTGTATCCAAGTAAATGGTTACTTTCATACATCTACAATATCCTGCAATTGAGCGCTCCTCTATTTGTCCATTCATTTTTTAAAACCTTATCACCAGTGATGCTTGTATTAATCACTTGATCAGCAGAGATATGATTAAAATATTAGACTACCAGGTTTGACAAATGGTTGACAATGGATGGCTAAGGAATTACTGAACGAAGAACATTAATCACTGGAACTTCAAGGTGGAAAATAAATAGTTTGGCCATCAAGAATGAACAATGAATGACTAAGTAACAAGGACAATTCGCTAAATCACTGAGTGATCAAGGTATAAGTGCAAATGTAACAAATGGCTGGTGGTTTGTATGAGCTGTGGTGAGAGAAGACAAATAGTTACACCACTATAGAGACACCTAAAAGTGTTTGTGTTGACGTCCCCTATGGAAGGCAAACAAGTTAAACCGATACAGAAGATGAACGAGAGCCCTTAAAGGAGTTATAGCATGAAAATAATTATGTGTTCATGTCCTGCCACTTGGACCCCCACTGATGACCAGAACCCCATTTCCTGCCACTTGGACGCCCACTGATAACCAGAACCCCATGTCCTGCCACTTTTACCCCCAATGATAACCAGAACCCCATGTCCTGCCACTTGGTACCCCACTGATAACCAGAACCCCATGTCCTGCCACTTGGACCCCCACTGATAACCAGAATGGGGGTTCTGAGCGCCTTTTTCTTGCATGAGCTAAGTGAGGAATCAGAATGGAGTGGTGGACTGATATGCACAGTATTGTTTGATTCATTTCTTTGGGGCTAGCAGCTAATAGCAGCATGCGGCACTTGACTGTTTTCGGGCTGCCCTATAAAAATGAATAGAGTAGCACTGTGCATGGAAGTCCACCACTTAAATCTGATTGCAAATGTAGTGCGGAAAAAATTCAGGTGACTAGAAGGGCCCAAGCAGTGGGACCACCAGTGATCATATATTTATCATCTATCGAATGTATAGATGATAAATTATTCTTGTGGATAACCCCTCTAAACCTTCTCTTTGTCTCTCCCTATCACTCATTTCCTTAGTTTTTTTATACCTCCATCTCTCTTTGCTCTCCCTCCATTCATCAATCTCTCTGCCATCTTACTCTTTATCTTGTCTTATTTTTTCTCTCCTTCTCTGTTTCCCTAACACTCTCTTTTCTCGCTATCTTTCCTCCCTCTCTGTTTATTCCTTTTTTCTTTCTTTATCCCTCCATCTGTTTCTATTCTGAAATTTCTTGTTCTTTCTCTATTGATCACTTTCTCTGTTTCTCTCTCTTCTATCTCTATATCCGTCACTACCTTTATTCCATATTCTACCTTCTTGCTTTCTCTCTGTCCTTATTCCTATTTCTGTCTTTCTTCATTTTCTAGATTGATTTCTCTGTCTTTCCTTTCTGTTTCTTTCACTCAGCCTCTCTCTTTCCAATTTACCTCTATTTCTAATATATACTATTCATTTACATAGTGTTGTTATATTCCACAATGATGTAAAGAGATTGTCATTATTTACTGTATATACTCGAGTATAAGCCGAGTTTTTCAGCCCAAAAAATGAGCTGAAAAAGCCGTCCTCGGCTTATACTCGAGTCACTGTCGGCGCTCGGGTGCTGCGATGGCCCGAGCACTGGCAGGGACATTTCACCTGTAAGCGACTCCTTTGGGAGTCGCATACAGCTGAAGATCGAGTTAGTTGACAGCATCCCGGCACTGCTGTGGCCCGTGCACTGTCAGCGATCTGTGCAGCTGTAGGCGACTCCTGGGAGCGCATACAGTGGAAGACTCTATTGCGGAGCAGCGAGCGAGCGCTCCCTGCTCTGCCAGGGTACTCCGGAAGGCCGCAAGCAGACATGTGGCTGTCCGGAGTCTCTGGCACAGGCAGCGCGTGATGTCATCACGCTGCCTGCGTGGCCTGATGACATCACACCCCCTGTGCCAGAATACGGCATGCCCAGAAGACAGAGCAGCGAGGGAGTGAGGTAAGTGCTTGTATATTGTTTTTTTAAACAGCCCTGCCTATACCTGCCCCTAAAGACATATGCCTGCCTATAACCTGCATATACCTGCCTATAACCTGCTTATACCTGCCTGTAGGTACATATACCTGCCTATAACCTGCCTATAGGGACATATACCTGCCTATACCTGCCTATAACCTGCCTATAGGGACATATAATTGCCTATAATACCTTATAACCTGCCAATGAGGGGACATATACCTGCCTATAATAGCCTATACCTGCCTATATGGGGCATATACCTGCCTATATGGGTTATATATTTGCCTATACCTGCTTATGGGGGACACTAAACTGCCTATACCTGTCTATGGGGGAGATTTTTATTTTTTTAAATTTACCATTAGCCTCAGCATTTTCCACCCTAGGCTTATACTCGAGTCAATAAGTCTTCCTAGTTTTTTGTGGCAAAAGTAGGTGCCTCGGCTTATACTCGGGTCGGCTTATACTCGAGTATATATGGTATGTTGGTTCTTGTCTTTGTTGGGGCTCACAATTTAAATTCCGCATTAACCTATCTATATATTTTTGAAGTGTGGGGGAAACCGAAGTAGCGGAGAAAACCCATGCAAACATTGGGAGAACATACATACTACTAATAGATGTTGTCATTGGTGGGATTTGTGTCCAGAACTCCAGCGCTGCAAGAGAGTTTTTCTACAGTTTAGCCTGATCTCTGTTTCTGCTATTTTTACACAATATTTGAAAATGTGCTTTTTTTTTCTATGAATATTCAAATTAATTTTTATGTTATTTTCTATTGTCTTGTGAGTTCCATTACATAGATCTTGTCCATTATTTCCAGCAGCCTGTAATTCCCTCAGGTAGAAGGGGAGAGGAGGGGAATGCAGCTGCAGTTTTTCATTATATCTGTGATACCAAATCTACATTGCTTTCTATGGGAGATGTGGAAATGCTCACAATTCATTCGTAATAATATTTTTCTATTATTTCACTGTGGTCTACAAACAAAACCCCGTGAGAACAGCACAGCTTATTACTAGTGTCTGCCTGCATCATTACTACAGATGAAATCTGCTGTGTTCTTCTAATGTCGCTATTTTCCTCCGTAACTTACATAAGAAAAAATAATAATAATTGTCATTTTCTTTTCCAGTCACTCCAATTATCTGTTCCTTCAAAATCATTTTTGGCAGAAATTCTATTACCGCACATCAACGGGATCCAGAAAGAATCTAATACTCGTTGTACATTGCTGACTTCTGTAAAGTCTCCTGCCACTTTCATCTATACTTCTGATGGTTTGCAGGGTGCTGAGTTAATCAGACTTCTTATTCTCTTTGCTTTGCTTCTTATAGACATGAGTTACATATAGCAATATTTCTGCATTACTGCCCAGAGGTGTAGCTTGAAGCTCCTGGGCTTCTGGGCCCCTTGGGTCTACTGTCACTTTTATCTAGACTTCTGATGGTTTACAGGGGGCTGAGATAACAATACTCAGAATAGGTATTCCCTTTGCTTTGTTTCTTATAGACATGAGATACATAGAGCAATACACCTGCATTACAGGGCCCCTTACTATTTGCTTTTTATGACACTGGAATACTCCAAATCTCCTGGCAGTGTTCGGATGGTATATGCTCAGAAGCTGAACCCACAACATCCACAGTATGAGCCAGCTGTGATGTACTGCTGGGCTACCACTGCAGTGGCCAGGAAGGGAGCTAGCTCCAGGTCCAGCGATTTAAGTCCCTAGATGCTACAACTGTTAATGGGGTAGAACCTAGGTGGTTAACAGAGGCTGCTCCCTCTGTGTCTAACTACTGGCACCTTGCAAGCACGATCAAGGATTGTGGGGGTGCTGATGGTTGCTATGGCAACCTGAGGTCAAATAATGGCCTCCTGGTCTACCATAGATGATCATTTTTAGGTCCAGCTAGAGACATGGTCTAGAAGGCAGTCTAAAACAGGCATAATACATAGCAGTACAGTAATGTACTGCCATGTCTTTAAAAGTGATTAAGTGATCTCATAGTCTCATCCCGTAGTGGGATAAAAACAAAAAACAAATAACCTAAACAATTATATAAAAAAAAACACAGTTAAAAATGTTTAAAGGTTCACATAATAGGTTTCACCATATCAGTAATAATCTGAGCTATACAATTATCATGCTATATACTTTCCAACGCTTCTTGAACATCTGGGAGACTCCTACAAAGAGGAGAAATTCCTGGACTCACTGAGAAGACGGCAAGTGTCACAAATGGCTGCCAGCTGCTCTGTATATATAAGTGGCTCCAGGGTTAAGTGTCATGAAAGATGGGCATTACCACAAGTAGACTAGCTCTGGAGAAAAGCTGAATAATGTGGCACCACTTAGATTTATGGACACTGTATAGGCTATCTAACATCAGGAAAGGCTAGATGACACCGTATCCCCCCATCATCTTTCCTCCAGTGCTTTTACATTGTTGTTAAAAGGGTATGTGTCTTTTGTAAAAAAAAAAAAAAAAAAAAAGGGAAGGAGGGTGTAAAATCACAAGTGGCGTAGCATGTCACAACTCAAGCTCTCCCTGATGGCTGCTTATAGAAGTTGGCAGGCAAGGATGTCACTGCTCTTGCCTCATTTCGTCACTGATATTGAGTCAGGCTTGTACTGGCCCACAGGGGAGTAGGGAAAACCCTGATGGGCTACTGTGCCTGGTGGGCCCCTTTCAGGAAAAAAGAAAAAGAGGCAGAAAAAAGTAGCAGGGTGCAAGAGTCACGCGTAGTTGTAATACCCCAGTACAGTGTATTGTAGTCTGTGGGGTTGAGAGTCAGGGATGCGTTCTTGCCACATTGTCAATTTTGTGTAATGTGTTGTGTATCTTTGGATAAGTGTTGTGTATCTTTGGATAAGTGTTGTGTATCTTAGGATAAGTATTGTATATGCCCCTGTGCCAGCAAAGGTTAATCTTCTTGTCATCTCACACCAAGGGCGACATGTATGAATCCCGCCGGGTCGGGGAGCACCTTTCCGCCAGTTTTCCGGCAAAATCTGCGCCTGATTTATGTCAGGGCCGGGGCGCGCTCATACATACTATGTAAAGTCAGACGCGCCTCGCCAGTGTGTTAGGCGCAGTGCAGGGATCGAGGCGCAGTGCGGGGCTGCGCCGGAGATTCGCCGCCCGAGCTAGTGCACTCATACATGCGGGGAAAACTCCGCCGCGCCTCGCCAGTGGTGGGGGCATCGGACTGAGCGCAGTGCGGCGTGGCGCAGAGATTCGCCGCCGAGCTAATGCACCATACATCGAAAAGTTCCTGCGCCTCGCCAGTGGTGGGCTGTAGTGCCGGACTTAGGCGTGTCGGACTGCGCCGAAAATCTGTTCCGATGCGAGACAGGCTGGAAAACAGGGAGAAATCATTCCACATGTCGGTGCGGAGTATGAATCAAAAATCGCCTTTATAAAGGCGAAAAACATTCCCAGAAAAGAGCTCAAACCTCAAAAAGAAAAAATACATAAAACAAAATCACTTTCCAAATATTCTAATTCCAGAATTAGGATATTGGAAATTGCCGGGAAATACAGTAATTCAAATTCTGAAACCTATTCTCATTGGTCGCAGCAACCGGCCAATCAGAATAGGAGCGACAAAGTCCCATTATATCCTATGGAGAAGTTTGCACCAATCAAAATCAAAGGCGGGACAGTTCAAAATACATAAAAATGTGCAAAGAGCTATTGGTTGAGCTAGGGGGGGCTTGGTTTGCTCAGCAATAGAGCGCGAGCTACTTTCCCTTTAGTCTAGGAGAGATCGGCGCAATGCAATCGGCGCAAGGGAGTTGATTAAAAAAATTTTTATTAAGTGTAAAATATTCTCTGAAAAAAGCGCTGAAACCTTTTTAAAACAATTAATAAAATCCGAACAACGCATTTGTCGCCGACACGGGCCCCACAAAAAGGAAAATTGGGTTATAGAGAATTCCCGGGAAATACATTAATTCAAATTGTTTAACCCCTTCTCATTTGTGGGCATAAACCACCCAACCCAAAATAGGAGCGACAGTGCCCTTATAAATTTTTGGGGGGAATTGCCAAAACAGATTTGGAGCGACAGGGACCCATTCTAACTATGGAGAAAAATTTACCCTCTATTTTAAGGTGGGCCTTTCAAAAATACAGAAAAAGGCAAACGAGCGATTGGGTTTAAGGGGGGCGGGGGTCGTCCAGCTTAGCCAAACGGCGCGAGTAATTTTCTCTAGAGTTCTTTGGAGAAAACAAATCAGAGCGAGCTCTTTTTGTGATTTCAAATTAAAATAGGTGTTTATTTGGACCAAAGGGAGAGCGAACCCCTCCCATGGGTTTTTTAAGAATCTAAAATAAAATGTACACGGCCCCAAATCAATTATAAAACACAGAATTTGTTCGTGTGTTTTAAAATGAACACTAAAACTTTGGGTCACGAAAATAACAAAGAAATATGAAACCATGTGTTTTTTGGGTTTTCCCTTTTTTTGCGTTATCAATGCTCAATAAATGGGGAACACAAAAAAAGCAAAAACAAATGAAATTTATTGAAGAATGTTTTAATCTTTGACGTTCCCCAATTTTTTTCGAGGGAAAGCTGTGCCTCATGTATGGCAGCGTCCCAGGTGTGTTCACACTTGCGGGATCAACTCCACCTCGCCTCGCCAGTGTGTGAGGCGCAGTGCGGGGGTTTCGGGCCATTAGAATGCGCTTCCCCTGATTTTTTAAAAAAGTCTTCAGATTCACCTGTCGTTGCTGCCTTATATTATGGGGTATTCCCTTGATGGGGCCGAGACCCAGACGAGTGTCCCGAGCATACCTATGGATTTTATGGGCGAGGTTTGGGGTGATTGGCCGTGGGAACGGCGGGATAGCCGCCTGCACCTCTACTGGGGAAAGAGACAGTGTCCCCAACCTTCTTGCTCTTATGCACCTCGCCACACATCGCACGTCGGCTCCTCGCCATTATTCCCCCTGGCTTCTGTGCCCCCGGCGGCTCTTTCCATCTGTGCCCCCCGTTCCCAGCTTTTTCCCTCTGGGTCTTTGGGGGCCCGGGAAGTGCAAGGGGCAGGGCGCGCAAAGGGCGAAAAATTTTCGCCCTGGAGAATCAGATTCTGCTTGAGGAGGTAAGTGATGTGTCCGACCGCCAAAGATTTGTAATAGCTACATCTGCCTTGTAACGACGCCCCTGCGAAACCCCTGTCCGGGCCCGGGGAGAAGGGGGCCCTGCCCCCGCTTTCCCCGCGGAGCCCCGTCCCACACGTCGGGGCGTTTTGGGGTCCGCCCGTGGGCGCGGGCCCCCGAAACTTCCCATTAACCCCTAAACCTTCCCGCTCTGGGGGCTCTCAGCTCCCCGGGGGTGAGCCCGCCCCCTTTTGGGCCCTTTCCCGGGCCCCCGGGTCTCTGGATTTAAAAAGGGGGCCATGCACCCCGGTAATTGGTTTTTGCCGGGCCACCTGCTCCTATTTAAGGGCCGGCCCCTTTCCTGCCCGGGCCCCTTTCCCGGTCTTGGGGGGTATATTCCAAAGGTGAAAAAATTTCCCGAGCGTTCTGTCTTGCCTTCCCGTTTTTACCACTCCCCTTTCTTAAAAGTTTTCCGTTAGAAAAACTTGCCCCCTTCCCCGACCAAAACCGCTTGTCTTTTTCTCGAACCAGAGCCCCCTGTCCCGACCCCTGCCTGTCCCACCACGAGCCTTCCTGCCGTTTGTACCCTTTCACCCCTGGCCGCCAATTTCAGGCAAGCCCCCCCGGGGGTAGGTGACCTGGTGGACCCCCCGCCCCAGCAAGTCCAAACCGTTTTGCGGCGGGCTCTGGGGAATACCCCGGGCCCACTTTGACTCCCCTCCCTTTTGGGGGGCTTTCCCCATCGCCTTCGGTGGGCCAGTGGATCCCCTCCAGACCGGGAACGTCGGAAACCGGCCCGGATCCCGGGCCCAAAGGGGCCGTTTTTCCCGCCTGGCGTCCGTTTTTTGGGCCGCCAGTTCAGCAACTCGGGGTTTAACAGGCCAGGGAAACCCCCCAGTATCCCCCTTTTGCGCAAAAATCGTCACCGGCCGCAAGGGACAGCCCCCCCCCTTCGCCCGCTCCAGCGGTTTTTCCTGCTTTTACGGTTTCCGGTGGCACCAAAGGGGGCCCCCTAAAAACTTCGCCTGTTCCCCTCCCGTTCCAAGGGGGTGACGGAGACCCGGGGGTCTGAGGGGGGTTTTCAACCCCCAAAAGCACTATGCACGTGGGTGATGTTGAAAACCGTTTTGTCCGAAGTTTCGAAGGGGGGTTTCCCTGGGTCAGGCCTCCTCTTTCCGGGGAAGGCCCCGGCATGGGGTAACCTCTTTGGGAAGAGACGATCCCCGTTGGGCGGGGGGATTACAGTCCCTTTCTCACGAGGTTCCCCCAACCCTTTTGAGGACCGCCCGTTCATCCCCCTGCCCGGGGACTGCCTCCTAAATCTACGCCAGGGGGGGGAAACCCGGTTGTAGGGGAAACGCGGGCGTTCCCCCCACTTTTGGGCCTTTGGAACTTTAAAGGAACGAGGCCGCACTGTGTGCCCACCTTTTTAAAAAAGGGCTCTCAAAACCGTTTAAGGACGTTTTTGGCCGCTAGAGGAACCCTCCCGTCTTCCCTCAGTGACCCGTTTTGGTTAGGACCCGCAAAGATATAGTTTATTGAAAGGGAGGGAGCTTTAGCAAAAGCATCAGGCTCCCAAGCCTGCGGGGGAAAAATTCCCCCCCCCTGGATCGTGGGGGGGGGGGGGGATTCCTTGGTGCAACCCTCCTTCCCCTCCACGCCTTTTTGATCCTGTGCTGGGCTGTAAAGACTGGATCAGGGTTTCCCAAATTCCCGGGGTTTCTGGGCTTTCCCCTCCCCCCGGGAACTTCATACACCAGTCTTCGTGAAGCAAATTTGGCTTCCAGTGGTTTGCCTGGAGAGAACCCTTTTTTCCCTCATTCCCTCAAACGGGGTTTTGCTTTGCGGGGCAAAAACCAGGGTTTGTACCAAACCACTTGGGCCCTCCATGTGGGGGGGGTGCAAAAAAGAAGAAGTTCCCCTTTACTTTCTGACCCTCCTGTTTGGCGATCCCCTTTCCGGGCCCCCATGGCTTTTTGGCTCCACCCCTCCTATCCTGGGCTGGGCTACCCGGAGGGGGGTGATTCTTTTGGGGTCCCAACTGTCGGGGGACGCTTTTTTGGTGGGACCTCGCCCGGTGCTTCCTGTTTCGTGCAACCCCCTAAAAGGAGCATTGGGCCGGGGCCGCCGCCCGAAATTTGGAGTTTCGCTAAAGTTTTTCTCTGAGAGGGAAGCTGAGGTTTTCCTCCGGGACACCCCCTATGTTTTCCCAAAAACGACCTACGCCCCCGGGCCAAACCTCCCCGAGGCCGGGGTTCTACCCTCTGTCGCTTCCTGAGGACTCAAGCCTGACCGAGTTCATCCCCGGAGAATCTCCGGAAGGGGTTCATCCGCAAGCCTCTCACCCGCAGGGCGGGGTTCTTTTTCGTAAAGAAGAAGGACGGTACCTTAAAAGGCCCCGCTTACTACCCGGGGTTTTTAACAAGATTTAGGTTTGGGGAACCGGTACCCTTCTGCCCGGTTTTATCACGGAAAGGTTTTGCCGCCCGCAGGGGGGCCAAGATCTTCCTAATGGTTTATTAAAGGTGGGCCCACAACTTGGGGAAACCCCCAAGGGTTTATGGTTATGGAAGACGGCTTCAACCCAGGGAAGGGCACTTTTTAGTACCTTGGGGTGGCCCCCTTTTGGACTATGCAATTTCCCGCCCCCTTTTAGGAGCTCGGTGGAAAGCGTCTTCAGGGACCTCCTCCAAAACCTGCGTGGTTTTTCTACCTTGATGACAAACCTGTGTTTTCTCCTGACCCCCGAGGCCCCGGCCCCCCCTGTTCCCAGGTACTAAAACGTCTCCCGGGAGGGGAACCCACCCATACGCCAAACTGGGGGAAATGCCCCTTTTCCCTCAGGGCGAAACCCCCCTTTCTGGGGTTTTCGTCATCTCGGATTTAAGGCCCAGGGGTGGATCCAAGGGGGAAAATGTCTGCCCGGGTTGCAGTGGCCCCCCCCGTGGCTTTTCGGGCAATCCAGCGAATTTTTGGGCTTCTGCAAAAACTTATCGCCAGTTTTAAACCCTCACCCTTTTCCACGGGTGGTGGGCCCCGATTGTTAAACCCCCCACCAAGAAAAAAGCCAATTTCCCCGCGCCCGGCCAGGGTTTAGGCGGAGGAGGCGTTTTTAAACTCAAATCCGCCTTCGAAAGGGTTCCATCCTTGCCCGTCCGGATTCCACCCCAGACCCTTCAACCCCGGAAGTGGGGTGCCTCGTCTGTTTTGAGCCCGGGGTGTTCTTACGCAAAAAGGGGCCACGGGTAAGACTGTAAGTGTGGCTTTTTCTCCAAGACATTTCTCGTCGGCCCAGGGGGAACTCACATTGGCGGGGCCGGGAGCAATAGCCCTAAAATTTGGCCTTTGGGAAAAATGGCGTTATCTGCTGGGGGTGCCCTTTTTTTCCCTTTCCCTATCTACTCGGGCCCTAAGAACCTCCAAAATCTTCAGAAAGGCTCAGGGGGACTTAAAACCCCCGCCCGGGTTTGGTGGGCGCTCTTTTTCTCCCCGGTTTGATTTTCAAATCCCACTTTAGGCCCGCTGAGAAAAATGTGAAGCTTACCCCCTCCAGGGGGCCCCCGAATGGTGGGTTAAGATAAATTTTCCAAAAATATAATTCCCCCAGGGGCGGGGCCTTTTATCTCGGCAGCGCCGGGGGAAACTCCGGGAAAAAAAAAGGGTTTCCCCCTGGAAGGACAAATTTGTGCGTCCAGCTCTCCGCAGAAATATTCCCAAAATGGGGGGGCATTTTCCATTTGGGGGCAGGTCACCCCGGCGCCCCCCCGAAAAAACCTTCTGTCTGATATCCCCCCCCCTTTTTTACTGGGTGGGCCCGAAATGGAAAAGGAAGTTAAGGACTTATTTCGTCTTGTGACCCCCTGGGGCCCGGGAACAAGACGGCCCCGTAAAAGCCCGGGAGGCCTACTTCAGCCTCTCCCCATTCCCAAGCAACCTTTTGGGCCAACATTTCCTTTGGGCTTTATTTCGACCCAATCCCTCAGTCGGCCAAAGTTATTTTGGGGGAATAACCCGGGCCGATTCCAAAAGATGGGGCCTTTTTGTTCCCCCGCCCGGCCTGCCCAAAACGGGTTTCTCGTCTGGCGGGAAATTTTCTTTCCTTCATGTGTTCCCCTGCATGGACTTCCCAACAAATTGTCTCTGACCGGGGGGTTCCCTTGTCTCCAAAATTTTGGGGAGCTTTGTGGGAATCAAATTCAGGTCAAAAATCAACTTCTCTTCCCCCTTTCACCCGCAACGAAAGGCCTGGGGGAAGAGGGTCCCAAAAAAAGGTTTTTTGGGGTTCTACCCTTCGCCACTTTCGGGTTCCGGCCCCGCCCAAAAAATTTGGGGGCCCAATTTTGCTGCCGGGGGGGGCGGAGTTTCTTTTCCTTTTAAACCCCCCTTGAGTCCCGGGGTCCCGCGGGGTCCTTTTTCCCTTCTACGGGTGTATGGTTGCAACCCGCCCACCTCCCCCTTTGGGAAAACCCCCCTCGGGGGGCCCGGAGCAGGGACGATCCAAGATTTGAAAGGGCCAATCGGGTTCCCCGAACCCCGTCAGTCGGTGTCCCCTGCTTTTCCCAAACGCATGAAAAATCAAGCGGACAAGAGAAGAATTTCCCCCTTTCCCTTCTTCTCCCCCGGTGACAAGGTTGGGGGCCTCCGTTTGTTATTTCCCCTTTAAAAATTCCCCTCTCACAAACGGGTCCCCGGTTTGGGGCCCTTTGAGGTCTTTGGCCGCATCAACCCGGTTTTCTTACAAACTCCGGCTCCTCCCCTGCGATGGGGAAAATTTCCCAAAAATCATTTCATGTGTTTCCTGTTGAAACCCCTGGTCCCTTTAAACCCTTTTCCAGAAAACCCGTTCCCCCTCCCTCTGTGGCTGATGGGGCCCGATTGGGCTTTTGAGGGGCAAAGGGGATTCTGGGCAGGAAAAAGAACTAGGGGGGGGGGCATACCCTTTCCCGGTGGACTGGGGGGGACTTCGGGCCCGGGAAAAGAGGTCTTTTGGGAGGGGGGAAATATACTGAAAGCAGCCCATCCAGGGGTTCCTTCTTTTCCGGGAAGGAGGTGGGGCCCCCGGGAAGGGGGGCCAAGGGGGGGGGTTTCGTAAGGACGCCCCCGCGAAACCCCTGTCCCCGGGCCGCAAAGCGTCCGTGGGCCCCCCGGGTCCCAGCGGAAAACCCCGTCCCGCCCGCGGGTTTGGGGTCCGCCCCTGTCGCAGCCCCCTGCCAGCCCTCCCCTTACCCAGCCACGGGGTCCTGCTTGTGGCTTCAGCTCCCGGCTTAGCTTCCCCCCCTAGGGGGTTTCCCGGGCCCCCGGGTCTCTGGGTTTAAAAAGGGGCAGTGGCCCCCCGGTAATTGGGGTTTTTTTGGGCCGGGAAAAAACTCCTTTTTTAAGTCCGGCCTCTTTCCTTTCCGGGCCCCGGGCCCGGGTCCTTGGGGTATATTCCCTGGTGAAAGTTTTCCAAAGCGTTCCTGTCTTCCTTCCCCTTTTAAACCCACTCCTTTTCCCTTTCGTTTTCCCCTTTTTCGAACCCTTTCCGCCTTTCCCCGAACCCCCTGCTTGTCTACCGGGCTTTCGGAAAACCCGAGGCCCCCTTTTTCCGGGCCCCCTTCCTGTTTCCCCGACCCGAGCCTCCTGCCCCTTCCCTTACCTTGCACCCCCCGCCCCACTTGGCGGCAAAGGGCCCGGCCCGTGGTTGTGACCTGGTGGGGCTCCCGCCGGGAGCCAAATTCCATCCCGCTTTGGGGGCGGGCTTGGTGAAAACGGGAACCCCCCTTAGACTCCCATACCCCCGGTGTGGGTTTGCCATCGCCCCGGGTGGTCCCCGTGGATTTCCCCCCCAGACCGTAACAAACCTGCTTTTGGGGTAATGTCTACAAATCAGGGGATTGTGTCCCAAAGGGTGTTCTGGGTTGGGGTTTGGGTGGGATGGGGGGCCCGCCTCCTTGCACCCTTTTTTTGGGGAATTTGGGGTTGGGAAATTTTTTTGGGGGGGTATTTTACTGTGGGCCCTTTTTTCTGTTGGGGGCCCCTTTCCCGAGAAGTGTGTTTGTACAAGGGCAGCCCTTTTTCATCAAGTCTAATCATGATTTTACCCGTGACCTGAGCTTTGTAGTGTTTCTTTCCCCTTTTTCGCCAGTTGGGGGTTGGTGTTAGTTTGCTAAATGTTTGCCTTTTAAAACCTTTGTAGGCAAGGTTGTTTTTTGGGTTTGTTAGAGCCTAAATTGCAGGGGTTTTGTAAGGGCTTTTCTTGACGCAATGTTTTTTTTGTCCCAGTTTTGGGGCCATCATTCACGCTGTTTGGCCGGCTCTCTGAGCAGGTTCCCATCTGAGCAGGTTGTGGCGCCCCATCGGGAGGTGTCAACCATGGGTTGAGCAGCGCCCCGCCAACCAGTGCCGCAACTTGGTTTGATGTTGGGGCGGCGCGTCAAAAAGCGGCTGGTGAGGCGGCCCAGACGGCTGGACCCCGGCTTTGTCCCTTTGGGATGGCAGGTGGCTGCCCCTTCGCCCCCGAGCAAAATTAAAGGTATTGGGAGCCATCGATGCCCTGCGTTCTTCTGGAAAGAAAAATGGCTGGAGGGTTTGCTTGAAGGATTTCGGGGTTGGGGGGGTGTGTGAATTTTAAAGGATAGTCGACAAGTGTAGCATTCCTATGGGCTGTTTTTTTGGTTGCCTCCCTCTAGTGAAAACCCCCCTTTTTATCAGGTCCCTTTGAAGGGCCACCAAATTGGAAATGTTTTTACTGTGATAATGTTTTATTTTGCGCATTGTGCGTAGGTGTGCTCATCTTCCCATTTATGGTTGTTTTGAGAGAACCCCATTTGAATCGTTTTGCTCAGTTTGAAAACAAGGCATTTTTCTGCTGTCACATTTCACACCTAAGGCTGTCCTTTGTTGTTAATAATGTCTTTTATTAGATTGTAAGACACATGTTTCCCTTGCTGTCATTATACTTCCACATAGTCTGCTAATGGGGCAGACTGTATGATTGTTAAAGTAGAATATTTGAGCGTTGGCAATTTCCCGATTTATGGTTAGCGAAATGCCTGTTGTGTACATTTATTTTTTGACCCTTTTTCAAAGCTGTCTGTCCCAGGACATAAGTGTTCCTATGTGCAGGAGGTGACTTGTTCCGGTCCACAATTCCCTCCTTTTGGCCCTGCAATTGTTTTTCCCTTGTTGGAAGTGTTTGGTAAGGCAAGCAAACCTGCAGGTTTAAATTCGGCCATCTGTTCTACTCTTGTCTTTTGTTATTTGACGCTAATCCCTGCACCCCCCCCCTTTGACCTGTCCACCAAGCCCGCTTACAAGAAATACTGGTTAATGGGGGGCCGTTGCTGATCGGCAACCCTTCCCCTTGGGAGACACCTTTTGAGGTTGTGTAGCTCGAAGTATGTCAGAGACCCCCCAATAGAGCAAATTTTTTTCCCCGCCACCCCACTTTCCCCTTTTAAAATAGACCCCAAACTTCAAATTTGTGTATGTTTGGGGGGGCTTTTGCCCCCAAACATGCTGTGTAAAAAGGGGTTTTTGTGGAATATGCAGCCCGTCCATGCCTCACTCCCCCACCTAAACCCCTGGTTTCCACCCCCAATTCCCCCTTTGAATTTTTTAAAGGCTGCTTCATCCTTTAATGCAACGTTTTGTTTTGTCTTACTCCCATGTGTGTATTTCTTTTTATAGGACATTGGCCCACCCCCATCCCTTGCCCCTTGTTGACCTGGGGGCAACTAACAAGTCTGTGCTTTTTTTCTGCTATGTACACCCCTGAATGTTTGTTGCTAATTATTTTCTCTCCTTTCTTCTTGGTGGTGTAAAAACCCAATGTTTGCGACCCAGGGGGGCCCCTTCATCAGCTTTGCGGAGCCCTGTGAAGAGTCCAGTGCTGGGGAAGTGCCCACCTAGCCCCCCACACCAGCCCCAGCCCCCCAAAATTCTACGCAGAGCTTCTGCAGCGTATCTGATTTTGCAGGTCAGGTAAAGCACAGGATGCCAGGTGGAAACAAGCTTTGGGACCCCATGGCATAGGGCTCGTTCAAATGACAAGGGCCTGGAAGGGTAAACTTTCCCCAGCCTTGCACCAACCCCGCAGCTTTTGCTGGGGGATGCCCTGGATCGGGGTTGTAGCTCCCCAAAAACCCCCGGGTTCAAACATCCCGTAGCTATGCAGTGGGGGTTTTTAAGTATTGAATGGAGCCGGTGCCGCCGTCCAACAGGCCCCTCTTCCCCCACTTCCTCATTCTTCTCACCCCATGCCAGTGGATGTGGAAGGAGATGAGCCTGTCCCTGGGGCTGGGGAAAGGGGTTCCCTTCCCCAGGGCCCAACGTGCCAAAAACGGGGTAAAAGAAGGGTAAGAGCGTGCCGGCCCAACCCCAAGCCGTGGTCGCAACCCCAATGAGGCCCCCCATGGCTAACATGTGCCACGAAGCATTCGGGCATGTATTTTTTTTTTTTTTTTAAGTGGCCCGGTGGGGTTTTGTTTGGACGTGTAGGGTCCCACGATATGAGGTCCCCTTGTGTGGTAGTGGGCACACCATTTTCCCCGCCTCAACTGTGTCCCAAAGACCTCAAATGTTAACTGATCCAAAGGCCCCCAAAATTTCATAAAGTTGACTTGAGGGGTGACTAGAAAAGTGGGTTTTGGGGGCCTTCGGGTGGCCGTAGGGAGCTCATGTGTTGGCTCCTCCAAGCTGTTAAAACCCAAGGCTTCCAAACCGGGTTTTAATGAAGACATGAAAGTGGATTTCCCTTAAATCTTTTGGGGCCAATACATATTGCTTACCCTACCCATATTGGGGGCACCCCAACGGGGGCCCTGTTTTCTGTTGATTTTTTGTGAAGTTTGTTTGGATTTTACAATGAAATTGTGCAATAAAAACCTTTACCTTTTCACTGTGTGTCTTTTTGTTTTTTCAACAGCTGTGTACATTTCATGATTCCCGAAAATGTTGGTCCTTTTCCAGAGTCAAATTGGTCCCCCAGCCCCTCTTTGGAATTATTTTTTGGGTCGGGAAAGACAAAAACTGTTTTCAACCCTCTATGGTGCATGCCCTGAAACCGGACCCCCGTACATCAATCACTTATGGCCCCTTAAAACCAATCCCGCCCCATTTCCCCCTTGTCCAAACAAAAAATTAAAGCAGTGGGTCCTGTTTGGTTGCTATTGCCCCAAAAGCCCTTTGGGAGACAGCTTATGGGGCTGTGACTTTATGTAATGCCCAGGGCCGGGGAAATACATGTGGTAGTGGGTTTTTTGTCTAGGTAACCTCCATAATTGTCAAAAACGATTGGCAAAATGTGTTTCCACATAGTGTTTTTTTGGGCCCCCACTTGCTTTGTCTGGTGTAAGAAATTCTGCACTAAGAAAAACCATTTATTCTTATACTGTGTTTTATCTGTGCAGCAAATCCTTTCCCGGGATTGTCTTTGAAAATACGTGCCAAAAATTGTGTCCCGTTTTGAAAAGAATACGGAACGGATTTCGCAGCGGAAATATTACACAGTATGAAAAAGAAAAAGCCGTGGGTATTTTAAAGAAAAATTCATCAAACCCAAAGCCAATGAGTGTGGCACACATGTTGTGAGAGGTTGCCTAATGTTGCAAGAGGTTGCCCTGGGTTGGCCTTTTTTAAAAACAGATTTTCCCGAACACCCAGTTGAACGTTTAGCCCGTTTGGAGTTTGAATTAATCAGTATACCCAACTTACGGCTTGTGGATGTGGACCCCAACTGGATTTTTGCTTGGGAGGGAGGGTTCTGGGAAACTTTGGGGAAAACGAGTGTATGCTGCCAGTGTCGACCCGAGACATTACAAGCCGCTCAGATAGACCCCATTAAACCAGCCCATCAAATTTGGGTTAGCCCCATATTTTGCTCATTTTTTATACACATCGGGAAAACCTCGGTGTTTTATTATCTTTTATTTTGACATGTACAGTTTGCGTTCAGATTGCCTTAGAAAAACCCATGGGTGCGCTCGCTTCCCCTTAGTCCAAATAACCGCGCCTCTTTTAACTTGCCAATCACAAACAGAGCTCCTCCACCTTTCTTTTCCCATTTAATCAATGAGAAAGTAGCTCGCGTCTATTGGCTGGGATTGCCAAGCCCCCCTAGTCAAACCAATCAGCTCTTTTCTGTCTTTTTCTGTTTTTGAATGTCCCGCCTTTGATATTGATTGGTCCAAACTCCCCCTAGGATATAATGGGGCTTTGTCCTCCCCATTCTATTGGCTCTACCCCCCCCCCTCTCTCCTCCTTTTTTTTCACCCATTTTTATTTTTGTACTTTTTTAACTGTCCCGCCCTGGATTCTGATTGGTCAACCTTTCCCCAAAGGTTTTTTAAAGGTTCACTGTCGTTATTCTGTTGGCCGGTTTTATGCCGACCAATGGAATATGTTTCGAATTTGAAATTACGTTTTTCCCCCAATTTACAATAATAATTTTGTATTGTGCCGTTACGGTTTTGGAAAGTTATTTTTTTTTTTTACCCAAAGTTTATTTTTACGTTCAGCCTTTTTTGTACTGTTTTCCCCTTTATAAAGGCGTTCAACATTTCAGGAAAAGAGCTGAAACCTTTGAAAAAAAAAAAAACAAAAAACAAAATCCTTTCCAATATCCTAATTTAAGAATTAATATTGGAAAGTGCTGGGAATACGTAATTTAATTCGGAAACCTATTCTCATTGGTCGGCAAAAAGGCCAATCAAAAAAGGGCGACAGTGAATCATTTAAAAACCTATGGGGAAGGATTTACCAAACAGAAATCCCCGGGGGGACAGTTCAAAATACATTAAAAAAGGTGAACAAAGCTGATTGGGAGTTTTTGCGGGGGCTTGGCTAGTCAGCAAATTGAATAGGAGCGCAAAGACCCATTAATCCTAGGGAACTATTGACCAATCAGATAGGAGGACAAAGACCCTTATACCTATGGAGAAAATATTGACCAATCAAATAGGACGACAAAGACCCCTTAATCCTATGGAGAACTATTGACCCCAAACAAATAGGGGGGGACAAAAGACCCATTTTTCCCTTTGGGGACTTTAGACCAATCAAAAACCCCGGGGGGGGACAGTTCAAAAAACAGTAAAAAAAAACAGAAAAGAGTATTGGCTGATAGCGGGGGCTTGGGGTGCTCAGCCAATCGAATAGGAGCGACAAGACCCTTTATCCTATGAGGAGTTTTGGGCCCCAAACAGAATCAAAGGGGAAATTCAAAATAAAAGTAAAAAAAAGCGAAAAGACGATTGGTTAGTAGGGGGGGGTTGGCTTTTCCACCCAATCAAAACCCAGCTACTTTCCCTTGTACTATGGAGAGATGGGCGAATGCAATCCCCGGGCTCGCCCGTGCCATGGAAAATGAATAAAAAATTAATTTTTATTAAGTTTAAAATTATAGATAAGCGCTGAAACCTTCTTTAAAAATAAAAAACTTAAAAAACCCCAACAAAAGGTTTTTCGCCGAGACCCGGCGTACATAGGGAAAATTTGGGGGGGGTGGAAATTGCCGGGAAATACGTAATTTAAATTGTTTTTAAACATTTTCATTTGTCGGGATAAACCAGCCAAACAGAAAAGGAGCGACAGTTTGGCCCCTATATCTTGGAAACTATTGACATTAGAATAAGAGACAATGTCCCCTTCTAAACCAAAGAAGGAGTATTGACCAAACGAATAGGGGAGACAATGTCCAATCTAACCTATGAAGGAGATTGACAAACAAATAGGACGACAATGTCCCATTTAAACCCATGAAAGGGGTTTTTGCCCCAAACAGATAGGGGGCCACAAAGCCCCTTATATCCCTTTGGGGAAGTTTTGACCCAAACAGAATCAAAGGCGGGAAAAAAATTTAAAATACAAAAAAAGACAGAAAAAGGCTGATTGGTTGAACGGAGGGGGGCGTCCAGCTTAGCCAATTTGAGGGAGCACTTTCTATAGAGTTCTATGGGGAAAAAAAATTCTAGCGCGCTCTGTGATTGGCTAAGTTAAAAAAGGGCGCCCTTATTTTGGACAATGGAAGGAGCGACCGGTCCCAAAGGGTTTTCTAATGCAATCTGAAATCAAATGTAACGGGCCAAATCAAATTAAAGACACAGAAGTTTTCCTGATGTGTATTAAAATTAATAATAATATGGGGGGAACGAACAAAAAATATTAAATCAATAAAATCATGTTTTTTTTCTTTTTTTTTTGTTTCCAGGACAAAATATGGGTGTACGAAAATAAAAAAATAAAAAAAGATTTTATTGTTTAAAAATTCCTTTTAAATTTGCCAAACACGGCCGCTCAGAAATTTTTTTTCCCCCTAGAACTTATGAAAAGTAGCTCGCGCTCTGTTGGTAAGTGGCAGCCCTCGCCCTTCAAACCCAAACAGTGTTTCTGCATTTTATGTATTTTGAACTGTCCCGCCTTGAATATATTGTCAAAACTTTATAGGGTATAATGGGGCTTTGTTCCCCCATTTTGATTGGGCAATATCCTTCATAGGTTAGGGAAGGAATTGTCGCTCCTATTCTGATTGGTCAAAAAGTTCCCATAGGATTATGGGGACGTCGCTCTATTTGATTTGGGGTGGTTTATGCCCACCAATGGAATAGAAAACCCAAATTTTAAAATTTCTGTATTTCCCGGGATTCTCTCTATTGAATTCCCTAGTACGCCGTTCGGCGACAAAGCGTTGTTAGGGATTTAAGTGCTTTATTTTTAAAGAAGGTTTCAGCGCTTTATCTGATAATGTTTTACACTTAATAAAAATTTATTTTTTATTCATACTCCATGCCGCACGGCGCTGAGCGCCGAGATTGCATTGCGCCCATCTCTCCATAGACTATAATGGGAGAAGTAGATTGGCTGGGATAGCCAAGCCCCCGCTAGCTCAACCAATCAGCTCTTTTCTGTCTTTTTACTGTATTTTGAACTGTCCCGCCTTTGATTTTGATTGGTGAAAACTTCTCCATAGGATATAATGGCACTTTGTCGCTCCTATTCTGATTGGTCATTAGTTCTCCATAGGTTTTAATGGGTCTCTGTCGCTCCTATTCTGATTGGCAGAGCTAGCCATGTCCCCGCTAGCTTAACCAATCAGCTCTTTTCAGAATTTTTACTGTATTTTGAACTGTCCCGCCGTGGATTCTGAGTGGTCTAAACTTCTCAATAGGATATAATGGGTCTTTGTCGCTCCTATTCTGATTGGCCGAGCTAGCCAAGCCCCCGCTAGCTCAGCCAATCACCATTTTTCATCATTTTTACTGTATTTTGAACTATCCCGCCGTAGATTCTGATTGGTCAATCCTTCCCCATAGGTTTTAATGGTTCACTGTTGCTCCTATTCTGATTGGCCGGTTTATGCTGACCAATGAGAATAGGTTTCAGAATTTGAATTACTGTATTTCCCGGCAATTTACAATATCATAATTCTGGATATTGCACCGTTCTAGAGTTTTGGAAAGTGATTTTTTTTTTAATTATTTTTATTTTTTATGTTCAGCTCTTTTCTGACACTGTTTTCCGCCTTTATAAAGGCGATTTTTTCGGAATCATACTCCTGCTGCACGGAGCGGAGCGCCGAGATTTGTGTAGCGATCTTCTATCTGCTTCCTCGCATGTTCCGATCCTGCTTCACTTCGCCTCTGCCGGAGCATTTAGACCAAAATAAACCAGGTCTGCTTGTCGGAGCTGCCGAGCGCTGCACTGCGCCTCGCTTTGCCGACTCACCATCGTACATGCCTCGGAGTATACGAGCGCGCCGCGTCCCGCCCCGGAAAGCCTACCCCGCGCCCACAACGCGCCCCCAACCCGCCCCTTCATGCGGAGCGCAGCTGAAAGTGACGAACACTGCACCTAACACCGCATCCCTGCGTCCGACAGGGGGATTCGGGCCGGGAGGCGCAGTATATGCCAAAAAACAGGTGTAAAGCCCGATTATACATGTCGCCCCAAGTGTTTAAACATCTAGCTCCTGATTGGACAAGGGGTTGGAGAGGTCTCACTCCAGAAGTGGCAGTTGGGGGCAGGAAGGGCAGTTGGGCTCAGTCTAGGGAGTGAGCAGTGAGAAAGGTGAGGGATACTGGTATGAAGCTCTGCTGTTTGAGGATAGCTTAGGAACACTTCAAGGCTGCTACAAGGGGGATACAGACCACTATTCTCAACAAGTACACCATAATGCTGCTATGGTAAGGAGCTCCTAACCCCTCATCACTCTGCTGAGCACTTCCCTGTGGATTGGGGGAATTGTTTATAAGAACTGGGATTTTTTCCCTGCTTAGAAGTGAATTATCTTCAGTAAAGACGGGAATAATTTTACCAACTACATTACGTGTGTGTGTCTGCGCAACTGCACCAACCATTACCATCTTGGGTACGTCCTGGCCAGGCCACAAAACTATCCACACCACATACCAGAGGGAGTACCCCGGGGAACTTTATACCTTCAAAGTGTCCCTATTTTGGGGGGCGGTCCCTATTTTTAAGCCTTGTCCTTCTGTTCCTCTTAGCTCCATAAATGTCGCTCTTTCTCATTTGGGAAATAGATATGCGTCAATAAACTATCTTTCTTTAAAAAGTGTCTGATGGCTACCAAGCTGTATATTACATAACTACTTACTTAATATTTCATCACTGGATACTATGCAATCCTGAAAATGTGTCCCTTTTTGACTATCTAAAAAGTTGGCATCTATGTGTTTGGGCATGGTTAGAGGTGTGGTCTGATGTGTCCCTCTTTGAAATCTTTAAAAGTTGGGAGGTATGGAACTTGTCCAGACTAGTGATGAGCGATTATGTCGACTATCGTCATCGGGTCGATAGTCGATATCGGCAATTATCAAGACGATTTCCGGTAGTCGATAATAGATTATCGCCGATGACCATTAAAGTCTATGGGAGAGGAACAACACCTTCATTCTTATACCCAAACAGGGCTGGAGAAGCTGGAATTAACATCCACAACAGTCAAATGGATACGTGCTACATCTTAGGCAACACACTTAGGTTATAAAAGCCACAGAAAAAAGTCACAGACCATTCACTATCCCTGTCTTGTACCACAGCATGACCCTTAAACCTGCATGACCCACAAATTAAAAAGTGCCAGAAGGCAGTATTATTTGAACCATCATTTTACTTGAACTGGACATTGACTATCCCTGTCCTGGAACGCAGTGTGACCCTTAAACCTGTCTGACCACAGATTAAAAAGTGCCAGAAAAAGGATTTTTTCAACCCCCAATTTTGTTTCCCTGGGCAAAACTATCCCTGTCCTGGGCCACGCAGAGACCCAAAACCCATGACCCCCAAAAATTTAAAAATGCCGGAAAAAAGGGTCTTTCAACCACCATTTTAGTTTTAACTGGACATTGACTATACCTGTTCTGGGCCACAGTATGACCACTAAACCTGTCCTGACCACAGATTTAAAAAGTGCTGGGAAAAGGAGTCTTTGAACCACCATTTTAGTTTCACTGGACATTGACATTTGTGGCCATGACTGGGAGGACGAGGAGGTAAGACTGCTGGATGCAGGTTGCATTAACCACTGAAGAACAGATTGGCGACGCTGTTCGTTACTGAGATTCACAGGGCCCTGACCCAGCAATGACAGGCCTGACGGTCCTGCAACCGACGATCCGCTGCGTGTTGTTGTCAGCACTTGAAGGAGCACCTTCTCTTGTACCTCTACCTCCATGTCCCTCTTTGCTCGCTTACCACCTGCATTTCGCTCCATGTTCAGAAAGATAAAAATTTAAGAAAGTATGGAAGAGTTTTTGACAGTCTCTTATTAAAAGATGGCATATCACAGCTATTCTTAAATCCCTCTAATTTCCTACAACCAACTAGGATTATAAACTGAAATGTTTCTAGCGAATACCTGTGAAATGCGATCTGGTGGAAGAACCGTAAGACAAAATCAACAGTGTTCTTCCTTCAGTCCCAGGGATTTACACCTGCACAGTAGGACTAGGAATTGATAGTTTTCAACAAACTATCATACAAGTGTGCTATCTGCACCAAACTGAGATTCAGCGAGTGCAATAAAACTATTCAAAAGTTATACGGATGAAAAGGGCGTTTTTTGCACAATGAAAAATGAAACAGTTGCTGAAAATGTTTCTATCAGAATTGTCGTACAACGTGGCTATTTGAAAAAAACGGGGGCCCGCACCACGTACAAATACAGCTATTTAAAAGTTATACAGATAAAAAACGGTGGTTTCTCCCCACCAATGAAATACACCAACAGTAACAACAAAATTTCGTATTCAAATTTAAGTACAAGGTGGCTCTATGAACCAAAACTGGGCCGCACCAAAGTAAAAAAAAACTATTTGAAATGTATACGGATAATAAAAGGTTTTTTTTGCACCTATGAAATACACCTCGTGACAAAAAGTTCTGTATCCTATTGTAAGTACAAAGTGGGTCTTTGAAAAAAACTGAGCTGCCCAAATTGAAAAACACGAAATTAAATTGTTTTACTGATATAATAGGGGGTTTTTGCACCTATAAATATAACCCCAAATTACTAGCAAATTTCTGTAATGGTAATAATCTGTACAAGAAGGGTCTTTTAACAAAAATGGCCTGCGCCAAAGTGAACAAAACCTAATTAAATTGTGTACGGATAATAAACGTGGTTTTTGCACCTACAAATACACCTGCGGTGACTAGAAAAGTTCTTTATCCTATTGTAAGTACAAACTGGGTCTTTGAACAAAACTGAGCCTGGCCAAAGTGAAAAAAAACTAATTAAATCGTGTACAGATAATAAAAGGTGAGTTTTGCACCATGAAATACACCTGCAGTTACTAGAAAAGATCTGAAACCCCTAAAATAATACAGGCTGCAAAAATACAAGGAAATATTTCACCAAAAACTGGCCAAAAACGTTAAAAAAACCATTTCAATGCAGGGTCAAAGCAGTCTGGACTGCACAATATCCACTCTCCTTTCAAAATCCTACCAGCCTGTCTATTTGTGTTCGCCTGCACAGCGCTAGATGCTTCTTTCGAATTCTCAGCCTAACAAACAAAAAACTGAAATTCTCTAATCACCTATGTTCTAAGTTCACAGCTAAAACATATTGTCTGTGTGAACAAAGAGAACTGTTTTCGTGAGCTGTATTGAGAGAGACCTAGCACAACGACCTGCCTTAGAGACACAGACACACACTGTTTGCGAACAGGTAGGGCTGTTCTTTTAAAAAACGAGGTCATGTGATTTTTCCAGCCAATCACAACCATACACATCCCATTCATGACGTCGCACACCCAGCTCACCCTGCTCTATTCTCTAAGCTGATTTGCTGGCCGCCAAAATGACAGGAAGAGCCGAAAATGGCGCGATTTTAATAGTTTAATGCGCAGATTTCACCTAAATTATCGTGTGATCGGAAAATTCCGATCAACCTAAAAACCGTGCTGATTTCAACTTTGTCGCTTATAATCGCTCAACACTAGTCCAGACTACCAACGACTCAGGGGCATTCCCTCTCCACTGTAGTGCTGCACCCAAGGGAGAGCGCCCAGAGATGCCTGTACCATGACAACTACTCCCAACCTCAACCACTCAGGCTCGTCTTCCTCTTTGCCATCCTCTAGGGCACACTACACAGTCATGTACAGTAGCTGTTTAATGGGCCTCCATTGGTGGGCCCCAAGACTCCACTCCACTGGTGGGCCCAAAACAGGGGTTTAACTAGAGAAACCTGGACCCCGATGCATACTTTTGGCTGGCCCCTGCCCCCAGCCATGAACATTTACCAGTGCCGCTTAATAATAGTTATCCAGTTGCTAGATAAAAAAAAGGAGCCAATACCTCACCATACATATCACTATCATACTGCTACCAAACAAATCCTACTATACCAGGACCAACATTACCAATAATTCTACTACATAAGGACCTGATTATACCGCCAGAACGCAACCACAAATTACCACCACATAGTGATTGAATACCCCTACACTATTACTGAATAAAGATCAATATACAAAAACAAATATTACCATCAGGTAGTGGTAGATTCCAGTGTTCACAGGCTCTACAAACTGTATATTAACTCCATACAGTACCTATAAAGTGGAAGATACCAGTGTACACCGGCTCTGCAGACATATATGTGATTACAATGCAGTTACATCTTGTGACTCACAGGGACGTTTCTCTGTACAAACTTCCCATGGGTGGAAGAGTGAGTACAGGGCACAGCTTAGAGGCACAGTCACCTAAAAGGGGGGGAAGGAACAGAGGACGAACCTCCCAAAGACTGTGTTACTGATATGGCTTGTAACCCTCAGATCTATATTTCCTGGCAGGTAGGTAGGCCCCAGGTAGCTGGATAGATGCCCATTAGATAGGTTAGTAGGCCTTAGGTAGGTTAGTAGCCTTAGATAGGTAAGTTGGTAGGCTACAGGTAGGTATGAGGCAGCAGTTAGGTCCCAGGTAGATAGGCAGTAGTTACGCACCAGGTAGGCAGGCCAAAGGTAGCTAGATTGACCCAAGGTAGGTAGGTAGGTATGTAGGCCATAGGTTGGTGGCCCCAGGTAGCTAGGTAACTTTATGCCCCAGTAGCAGGTAGCTGTAATCACCCAAATGGGTAGAGATAAAAGGTAGGTAGGTAGGTTGTATATGGGCTGCATGTGGTAGGTAGGCTGTAGGTTAGCCCCAGGTAGCTAGGTAGGTAAGCTGTAGGTGGGCCCCAGGTAGCTAGGCTATCGGTGGGCCCCAGGTAGCTAGGAAGGTAGGTTAGTGGGACCCAGGTAGCTTGGTAGGTAGTTGGGCCCTAAAGTAGCTAAGTAGATAGGCTGTAGATGGGACTCACATAGGTCGGTAGGCTATAGGTGGGTCCCAGTTAGGTAGGTAGGCTATAGGTGGACCCACATAGGTTGGTAGGCTATAGGAGTGCCCCTGGTAGATTGGTAGATTATAGTTTGGTCCCTGGTAGTTAGGTAGGCTATAAGTGGGCAACTGGAAGGTAGGTAGGTAGGTAGGTAGGTAGGTAGGGTATAAGTGGGCTCCTGGTAGGTAGGAAGCCTGGGCCCCATTAGTATAAAAAGAATAAAATAATGAACTCACCTGTCTCTTGTTCTCCCTATTAGTGCAGCCCATTGTGATGATATGACGTCATCATGCCGCCCATGTCATCACTAGGGGCCTATGCCTGGTAGGCTTAAGGCTGGGGGTGCTCTGCTCTGCTATGGCCATGCGGTAACTGCCTCTGAATACTTGGGACAGTAGCTGCTATGGCTGCTACATCGATTATTCCACCCCTATCCCCAAGAATCAGCTTTACTGGTGGCCCAAGGCACCTCAGTCCGAAACTGATATGAGTGCACAGGTCACTGCATCTACAAGATCAGCACACTCCTTTTCTGAAACACTCTATACTGCTTTGAAACCTTGCTAGTTCCATTATGTGAAACTGTGACCGCAACCAAAATCATCACTTTCTCTTCTTGACACACTCAGTGCTGCTCAGGGAAACTGCTGCTTCCATTTCCTTTCACAGTGTTCGTATTTTTGTTGTCTGCTCCTCCACTGCAAATTCTATTGGATGTAATAGGAAGAATAGCACTATATGTGAAGTTAATTCTCCTGTCAAACCAGACACCACAATGAAATCTGACTGTATTGTAGGTCAATTGGTCTATCGGGCAATTTGGGTATTCACCATACATAAAGCTCAGTTATAAACAGACGTCATGATGCAGATGTGATCAGACCCTATGTCACAGTCTGTGACCTCTAACAAGATCAGCATACTATTCTGCTGAAACACTTTGTGCTGCTGTAAAAATCTGAACCCCCTGTCCTCTAGAGACTGCTAGTTGCTCTGATCCCTGCTGCTTGTGAGCTGTGTGGAAGACATAAATAATTTATCGTCATAAGATCTTCTGACACTGTATACATGTTATGTGTATATGTTAGTAAACCAAGTGTAAGGGGTCACATAAAACAATCACACAATAAACATTCGCAGTGATGTTCCTACGTCAGTGTTTCTTCATCTGGAATAATCAGGTCAAGGATCCAGGTTGAGATTTTCAATAGTTGATTGCACTCATATTCCATACCTGGTTGATTGGAGATCTGCCGTTCACCGACGTTAATCTTATTTTCCTCTTGAATGGAGAGCGGATGTGCGCAATCATTTAATGGATAGGAGAGACTCTTGGCTTTACACGGGACCTGTCCATTATTTCCACTAGTAACAGCATTATCATTCATGTAACAACTGTAGATTCTGAATATAAAGTCTTTAGAGTGCTCCTTACATCCAAGTCCTATAGTCTCTGTTGCATCTGGATTACTAAATGGTCAAGCTCTATGTGTGGCTGGAGATGGAACACATTTCAATCCTGAACTGGGATCATTATTAGGCCTCCTACAGAGGCCCCAGTATGGGTTTGAAATGTATTGCTTTTATCAGAAAATATAAAAAGTATTCTATTATCTCTTCTAAATATGTATTTTCTCAATTTTAAATATTTCCTGTTAAAGAACACAAGGCTGGGTTTACTTACGGTTACATTTTGGCATAACCTCAAACAGGATTACCGTAAGCTTATCATTAGGGAGAGGAACCATGTAGGTGAGTGGAGACTTATTTGCCTTTATTGTTCCACTGAAATTTAAAATATATTCTAAAAAGCTCATGGAAAAAGAGCTGGGGCTCTGTAGCACCACCTATTGGATTTAATGTTCTTCAAAATCAGATTTGACTCACTGAGCAGTGCAATGTGAAAGGAATTAATAATGCCATGCCAGTTAATTCATCTACAGAAAGCTGTTGAGATATGCTACATCCAATAGGTGACACTACAGAGTTACAGCTTTTTTCCCATGAGCCTTTTAGAATATATTTGAATGTCAGTGGAGAAATCAAGGCAAACAAGTCCCTGCACACCTACATGGTTCCTCTCCCTAATGAGAAACCTTACCCCTTACGTCTTTTGCCTCTCACATAGTCAGCCAGTGGTCTGCTCTGTACTGATGACGGACAAACCTCCCAAAATAGCTGTATGCAGATGAACCAGATGGCATGGCTTTAATAATCCCTTACACATTGCAAGGCTCAATTAACTGGATGTAATTTGAGGAATGCTACATCCAATATGTGGCGCTGAAGTGTCCCAACTATTTTCCAAGAGCCTTTTAGAACATATTTTGGCATAAGACAGGAAGTTAGCTGGCATATTTGAGATCATTGTGGTCCTTTTTTATCCTGATTCAAAAACATCCAATTGTCATTGTGTAACACTTGCTTAAAAAATAGCAGAACACTAGACCAATAGATGTAGCTATATGAGGAAGAAAAAACGAATTTTCCCTCACAAAGTCCCTAATAAAGACCCTTCAAAATGGTAGAGTCATCACCCTGAGAAGGGCAGCCCCACCACCAATGACTATCCCTCTAGGACCCTAATATAGCCCTCATATAATAGTGTGCCCCACTTTTCAGTTTTTAAAACTGGGAAAAGCACATTTTCTTTACAGTTCACAAATACTTGTTAGTTGCTCTATCACATAAAATATCAATAAAATACATTTAAGTTTGTGGGTGTTTACAAATGAGGAACAGTTCAAGGGGTATGAATACTTTTGTAACCCTCTGTAATTGATCTGTTCAAGTAATACATGAATGTATCAAGTCTATTGGAGAAAGAGAGATTCTCCCATATGATTAACCTCTTGAGGACCGGCTTTTTTATTTTTCCATCTACATAGACATATGAGGGCTTTTATTTTGCAGGACAAGATGTACTTTCTAATGGTGCCATTACTGGGAATCTGCAAAAAGAATGTGAAAAAAAATGTACTTGTGCTAGGTTTATGAGGTTTTTTTAACGCCGTTCACTCTCTGGTATAGATGATGTGTTATCTGTATTCTCCAGGTCAATGGAATTTATTTCCTTCTACGAAGTTCAGCGAATCAGAATAAATTATGTTATATTTTAATAGATCGGACTTTTTCAGACACGGCGATACCAATTATGTATAATTTTTTTTATTATTTATTTATTTTTATTTGTAAAAAGGCAAAATGGGAGTGATTTGAACTTTTAATATTTTTATTCTGCTTTTATACTTGTACTTTGAGTCCCCCTAGGGTGCTCCCTGGGGGGCGTGATCATGTGTACACCCTTTTGTATTGTATAAACAACACTAAAGAGTGTACAAAGATGGCAGCTTTATTACTTCCTGCAATTAGCAGATGGCACTTAGCCACATAGTGACACAAGAACGTAAGTTTACATCCAGTGTCGTTAAGGGGTTAACAGGAAATCTGTAGTGGAAGATATTCCATCACAACTGAAATGTGGTCTAGTACACCCTATGCATTGAAAGAAGTAGCACAAAGTATATAGCCCCTTTTGGCCTCCATGTTTGATTTTTTTTGGGGGGGTTATCTGTCCTCAACTCCAGAAAACTGACATACAAAAGTCGCAAATGCACAAAGGTTTGAAAATTTTTAACATTTTTGTGCCTTGTTTGTTCCTGTTTTTTTTTTTTTTTTTTAAAGTAAAACAAAGAATGGGTATGGCTTAGCGGATTTACTATAATTCACAAAAGAAATTGCTGTGAACACTAAAGAAATCTACGCCAGTTCACAGGTGGAGAAGATTTCAATTTGTGCCGCATAACCAGCCACATATTTATTAACCTCTTACCGACACAGGACATTTGGGTACATTCTGGTGTCACTAAGGTGTTATATGTCGGGTTTACTCTGTAAGTCTGCTACATATATGTCGGGTTTACTCTGTAAGTCTGCTACATAGTTGTAATGGGTTTGGTGGATTCGCTGGACCACCGCTAGCGTTGGTGTAAGCCACGCCAGGGAACGGAGTCTAAGTAGCCCCCGGTATTCACCAGAGCCCGCCGCAAAGCAGGATGGACTTGCTGCGGCGTGAGGCTACCAGGTCGTTACCCCTGACGTGACTTACTAGCGATGGCGGCCGGGGTAGTGCGTGGTACAGAAACGTAATCCGGAGGCGAAGTCGGGGACAGGCAGGAGGTCAGGGCAGGCGGCAGAGGTTCGTGGTCAGAGACAGGCAGACGGTCAGGGCAGGCGGCAAACTGGCAAGGTCAGGAAACGTAGCGGAACGGTCTGGTACACGGATAATCAGACAGGACTAGAGAACTCTCAAGACTTGCTAAACGCACATCAACGAACTGGCAAAGTGTGTTGGGGGCGTGTTCCTTAAATAGGACCAGCGCCCAGCAATAACCGATTACTGGGGCGCTGGCCCTTTAAATCCAGACCAGCCGTCGCACGCGCGCCTTAGGAAACGGGCACACGCGCGGCGGCCGGAACAGACAGGGGCAGCGTTCACCGGAGCGTGGATGGTAAGTGCCGGTGCCCGGGGAGCAGGGGGATGGTCGCGGGCAACCTCGGCACCCGCGCCGGGACCCCTGCGGGCAGGGGGGGGGGCCACGGGGTGCAGCAGTGCCCGCGGCCCCCATGACAGTACCCCCCCACTTAGATCTCCCCCTCTTTTTTGGGAACCTAGCAAGAAGGTTAGGAGACAGGTTGGCCTCAGGTTCCCACGAACGGAGGAGGAATTATGGAGGAATAATGCGCTGCAAAGGCGCTTCTGAGCCCACAGTGTCCGAGGATCTAGAAAGGGCATCCGCCCTGATGTTCTTCTCAGCTGGCCAAAAGTGAAGGAAAAAGTCAAAGCGGGTGAAGAAGAGGGACCACCTGGCTTGACGAGGATTTAGACGTTGAGCAGATTGAAAATAGAGGAGGTTTTTGTGATCCGTGAAGATTTCGAAGGGATGGCGAGCCCCCTCCAAAGTGCCACCATTCATCTATGTCCAATTTTATGGCCAATAGTTCACGATCTCCAATCGAATAATTTCGCTCGGCTGGAGTGAAGGTTTTTGAGAAGAATCCGCAAGTACGCAGTTTTCCGGAGGCAGACTTTTGTAAGAGGACAGCTCCTGCACCTACTGAAGAGGCGTCCACCTCAAGAACGAACGGACGCAGTGGGTCCGGGCGAGATAGCACAGGAGCCAAAGCAAATGCGGATTTGAGATGCTCAAAGGCTTCTTGAGCTTCTGGAGGCCAGGATTTGGGGTTGGCGTTTTTCTTCGTCAGTGCCACCAGCGGGGCCATGAGCGTGGAGAAGTGCAGGATGAACTGTCTGTAGTAATTCGCAAAGCCCAGAAAACTTTGGATAGCCCGAAGGCCCACTGGTTGAGGCCACTGTAAAACTGCAGACAGCTTAGAAGAATCCATCTGGAGTCCTTGATCCGAGACGATGTACCCCAGGAAGGGCAACGAGGTGCGCTCAAACAGGCATTTCTCTAGTTTGGCATATAACTGATGGTCTCGGAGACGTTTGAGCACCAGGCGGACCTGGTGGCGGTGAATCTTCAGGTCAGGAGAGAAGATCAGGATGTCATCCAAGTAAACGATGACACAGACACAGAGGAGGTCGCGGAAGATCTCGTTGACGGAGTTCTGGAAAACTGCCAGAGCGTTGCAGAGGCCAAATGGCATGACGAGATACTCGAAGTGGCCGTCACAGGTGTTAAAGGCTGTTTCCCATTCGTCGCCTTCCCGGATACGAATCAGGTTGTAAGCACATGTACCTTTTGTTTACTGAAGATTAGCTCTCCTGCACTTGTCAGTGTAATGACTCCACTAGTTAAAGAGAAGCTAAATATGCTAATCAATGCTATAAAACCACCCACTGTCTGAGGGGGCAGAGTGAGTGTAAAACTGCTTGTGACTCAGTGAAATAGTGTGGTGAGAAAACCCCTTTAATCTCCCAATACTGCCACTCACATAATCATTGTTTCACAAACTGTCCCTTTTATACATATTTAAATTCCCAATATTTGCACAAACAATCTCCAAGTCACAACCAGTCCTGCTCTAATTTTACACTTCCCCACATGTATTCTCCAGTCCACAACTTGTTGTCACTATACATGCACTTCTGTGCACCTATCTACCAATACTTTCCTATATGCCATCCTCAAGCTGCAACCTGTCCCTTTCATAGGTGTCTACTCTAATTACCAAATACCACAAGACACATAGGGCGGCATGTATGAACGGAGCTGTGCCAGATATTGTGCCATTGTAAGTGGCACATAGCAGCTTTCACTTTTTGCAATAGGGCTCCAGAGCTGTATATCAACTGAGATGGTCAAAGGTGCCATTAGAAAGTACATCTTGTCTCGCCAAAAAAAAAGGAAAAAAAAAGCCCTCAGAGGTCTCTGTAGACAGGAAAATAGAAAAATTAAAGCTCTTAAAAGGCAGGAAGGAAAAACAAATTTGATGGGGAAAAATGGATGCGGCCTTATGGGCTTGAGGGGGGAAAAAAAGGAAGAGAATGTCTATGACCGGAGAAGTAACGTGAAAATCACTGGATTTTTAAAGGACCTTTCCTGATAAATCTGTTGGAGCAAAATCTTATATATCCCAAGAGATAGCAATTGGTGCAGTAGAGAACTGCAGTAGGATGCTGCAATTGTGGTTTTAATTTAATTGTTAATGGCCGTGCAGATTTTTGAATAGATCTAGTTTTTACCAGTAAATTTGATCCACAATTTAACAATCAATTCAAAAATGGTGTATTCTTACCCATATTGATAACTTATTGCTACCGCTCCCTTATAATGATGAGCGAGCACTAAAAAATTCGAGTTCGGGCCGAACGGCAAATTTTGAGAAATTTGATCCAAACGCCAAACCAAACACCGAACACCATTAAAGTCAACGGGAGATGATGTTCAGTTAAATTTTTATACTAACACAGGTGAGGAGACACCGCTATTACCTTCCATAAGAGTAAAATGGATACGTGTAACAACTTAGTGAAGACAATTTGGTTCTAAGAGTCACAGAAAAAAATTCACAGGCTAAAACAATGAATTCCTTTTAATGATTAACTGAAAAAATGAGGATAGCATGGCTATAGCAGGTACAGCTTTAGCAGCTGCTACGGGGCCCCTTTGACATATAAGAAGACACCGGTATTGGAAATGGCACATGGTAACTGACAGGAGCCCCCTATCACTTTTTTCACCAGGGCCCAAGAACATGTCATATATGTGGTGGCAGCAAGAACATCCCAACGGGGAACATGGAGGTTCAGCTGGCAGGGCCATAGTTATAGGGAGTGCAGAGGTACCCAGGGCTGCCGTCAGCCATCAATTAATTGTTTCAGGGCCCCATGCAGTTGAATCAAATGGGGCTCCCACCCATTACTAGTTCCTATTTGTAACATATCACTGGGCCCCTTTTTGATTAGGACCCCTGACAGGAGTACTATTGGCACCCCTGGAACCCCTTTTACAGTAGCCTGATCCCAAAACCAGCAAAAATGACCTTTTGGACACTCAGAATAAAAATTGATGATGCTGCGACGCTGACAGTCGGACCGAAGCAGGGTGCGAATGCTGGAAGTGTGAGCCAAGACCTCGAGCCTTCCTCAGGAGAAATTTGAGTAGAAAACCATGGCATCTGGTAGTCAACAGATACTTAATTGTTTCTCCTGCTGCTCACAGCCCATACTTGTAATAGCAGCCTTACCTCATACCTTTATACCGCCTCTGATCAGCGTCAATCCTGCTTTCATCCTAAATACATTCACTATTATTTGATCTACTTTTTTGCTCATATCTAAGATGTCTTTTGTAACAAAGGCTATGGCTGAAACGTCTAATGTTATGGCTAGAGATGGGCAAATTTCTAAAAAATTGGATTCGGTGACTTCGCCGAATTTTCCGACAAAATTTGTTTCGGTCCGAATTACTTTGGGACGAATCACGTTAAAAAGCAGCTATTTCCAGGCTGCACAGAGCCTGCAGGGTGCTGTAGAACGTTGTGCCATGCTTAAATATGCAGAGGGAGCTTGGTTTGGTCTTCATACAATGTTGTGTTTTAGTATGACACGCAGATGACTGCCGCCGCTCTTAGAATCGCTTCACTATAAAATTCCCTGGGCACTTAAGAGGGCAAAACTGACCAAAAAACTCAAGCGGGAATGTAGCCTGATAAAGTCATGGCAGCGAAAGCTGGAAAAAAACAAGCTGAGAGCTCAGGTGGCAACATCAGTGACAGAGTGTGGAGGTGACAGCGGCAGCCACAGCAGCATGAGGTCAGAGAGTGGCACAATGACATTCTGGAGGTGGCAAAAACAGGAGTAGGCCACAGAGTGGCACAATAACACAGTGTGGAGGTCACGGCAGCAGCAGCATGAGGTCAGACAGTGGCACAATGACATTCTGGAGGTGGAAAAAACAGGAGTAGGCCACAGAGTGGCACAATGACACAGTGTGGAGGTTACGGCAGCAGCCACAGCAGCAGCATGAGGTCAGAGAGTGGCACAATGACATTCTGGAGGTGGCAAAAACAGGAGTAGGCCACAGAGTGGCACAATGACACAGAGTGGAGGTGACGGCAGCAGCAGCATGAGGTCAGACAGTGGCACAATGACATTCTGGAGGTGGCAAAAACAGGAGTAGGCCACAGAGTGGCACAATGACACAGTGTGGAGGTCACGGCAGCAGCAGCATGAGGTCAGACAGTGGCACAATGACATTCTGGAGGTGGCAAAAACAGGAGTAGGCCACAGAGTGGCACAATGACACAGTGTGGAGGTGACGGTAGCAGCAGCATGAGGTCAGGCAGTGGCACAATGACATTCTGGAGGTGGCAAAAACAGGAGTAGGCCACAGAGTGGCACAATGACAGAGAGTGGAGGTGACGGCGGCAGGAGCAACAGCATGAGGTCAGAGAGTGGCACAATGACACAGTGTGGAGGTGACCGCAGCAGCAACAACAGCAGCAGCAGTATGAGGTCAGAGAGTGGCACAATGACACAGTGTGGATGTCACGGCACCAGCAACAGCAGCATGAGGTCATAGAGTGGCACAATGACAGAGTGTGGAGGTGGGTGGCAATACCAGTCCCTGGTAAAGATGGTTGGTGGCAGATGGAGAAACTGTCAGCAGATGTGTGGCATCAGGCGGGTGGCGGCATCAGAATAGTGGCTGAGGCAGGTAGTTTGAACCCAGACTCATTTCTCACAGTTTGGGTGAGGCGTCATGGGTGAGGTAGTCTGACGCCTCGGGCATTGGTGTGTGGAAATCCGGCCATTCCACCCTATTCATCTTGACAAAAGGCAGTTGTTCCACTTTTCCAGTGGACAAGCAGTCTCCTTGGGGGGAACGATCCCCCACCACACGAACACCCCGCTTTGAAGCCACACTTTTTGGCCGGGCAGGGGAAAACTTCTCCACTGCAAATCGCAAAATGCGGCCACACACCATTTGGCTGCCCAACCTTTAACTGGGGGGGCAGAGTGCACTGGACCGAGGGATGATGACAAAGAGAAACAACTCCCTTTTTGCAGAGGTGGTGGAGCCTTTACTGGGTGCAATGGCATCGTGCCACTGGGGGGCGCTGCTGCGTTGCTCGGCGGCAGGGTGGCCCCCAACTGAGCCCCCGTTTTTTCCCAGGACCGGGTGGTGACGCTGCTGTGTTGACCAGGGGGGTGGGGCCAACGTTAGCACCCTGGCCATACTTCACTTTCTCCAAATTCACATTACCCATATTCGGGGCCCTCCGGTGTCTTACCAAAAACTGCTACACCCCCCGAGTATTATTTCACCGCCAATGCTCCCACTGATACTACTACCCCCCGCCGTTTACTGAGCCCCTGTGCCGTACTTTCTTTTAACCCCCGAACGGGTTTTTTACCCCGTGGCCGCTTGGCTCCCGACCTCACACTGCTGCAAAACCCTGCGACTCAAGGCCACACAACCCCTTTCTGGCTGTGCCGCTGCCTGACCGCAATTTTACGCCCTCTTCCCTGACGAGATAAGCCCTTGCCTCACCCGCTCCCAATGGGACGGCACCATCAACTATTTTGTTCATCGCACGCTGTCCTCATCACCGGGGCCTTGGTATGCAGAGGCGACCCCCACAACATGACCCCCAAAGCCACCTCCACACTATCCTTTGCCGCCCACTGCAAGAAGCAGGGGATTGGCCCCCCTTCTTCGCGCTGATGTCCCCAAAAAGGTTTATCCCCCCTATTATGGCGCTGAGCCCCCAAACCCCATTTTTTAAACTCTGGCAGGGAACCGGGGGGACAGAAGCGGGTTGAGGACAGGTTTGGGCCGCTGACCCGCTCCCGGGGGCCCTGCCCAAATAAGGGTTGTGTCTGACGTTCCCACCACTCTTGCTGGGGTTGTCAGATTCATCTGGGAGGGAATTTGGGTGACCTAGTCAACCAATCAAGAACCTTGGGTTTTCTGAACAACACACGGCCCTAGAGACACCGGCAGTTCTGGCCCCACCAGTGACCCCTGGCGACTTCCCCCTTCCTGTGCTGGGGCTGGGCCTGCCCAGGAATGTTTTGTGCCACTGCCATGTGAAAGCCGCCCCCTCCTGTTTGAACATACTGTTTGTTTCCAAAATGTACAGACACTGTTTGATGAAGAAATCTGATATATAAATACACACCCTGTATTTTACTCCAAATTAACCCCAAAAAACTTGGGGAACCCTTGGATATAATTGCGCTCCACAAATGGGCCCGGAAAAATTTTTCTTGTATGTGTTGTTTAAAAACACTGTTATTTTACTGAATGTAAAAGCACAAACAGGGTTAATTAAAACCTTGGGTTATGAAAATGCTACAGGAAAAAACCCCCCTTTTTGGGGGCGGTGAAAAAGAAGGTTTTTTTTTATTGCCACAACAGCAGAACAATCTTAATTAATCCTGGACAAAATTTGCCCCAAAAATGAGCAACAAAAAGGGGCCAGTTTTAAAGGTGTTACAATGGCGTGTATTTTTACGGTACACAAAAAAGAAAAACTTGTAATTAACCCTTGGGTTATGAATTATGCTACGGGAAAAAATTCTTTTTTTGGTGTGAAAAAGACGTTTCTTTTGTGACCACAACACAGAACAACGTTTTAATTAACCCCTGGATGTAAATTGCGCAAAAATTGAGCAACCAAAAAAAGAAGGGGTTTTTGGTTTTGTAAAAACGCTGTTTTTTTTAAATGAATACAACGGGAACAGGCTTAGATAACCCTTAATTTTCAATGGCGGGAGCAGATAGCATTAAAATGATATGCCTGCATTGGACGCACACGGGACTTCATTCCAATACCCCACAAAATCAAAATTAAATTTTTTAAAGAGAACGTCTCGGGAACAAGCGTGACACCCCCCAAAAACGCTGTAAAAAAATGATTTTTTTAGATAAGAGATATCATAAGCAGCCGTGGCAGCACCTTCCCTACTCAGTACAGTGAGAGCGGTATGAGCTCCCAGCGTCGCGCCCGGACTTATATAGTGCGGTGACGTCACAGAATCCCGCCGGTCTCTGATTGGCTTCATCTCTGCACATGTCATGTAGGTTATGCCCTTCTCCTCCCAGAGTTCTTTGCCCCATATTACGCCATGTGCTCGCAGCCATTTTATCAATCAAAAGCACACTTCGTTCACGCGAAGTACCCCAAACTTCGACTTCGTTCAGAACCGAAGTTTTCCTGAAATTCTAAACGAATTCCACTTCGTTAGAATCAATTCGCCCATCTATAGTTATGGCATCTATTGTATCACTGTAACCTTTATACAGAATGTTCCTTGTAAGCAGTATCTGATTATTTCTGTAAAAAAAAAAAAAATATTCTATTATTTGCATAATACCATAATTGGGGTGCCGTGGTTTTCTACTACTATTTGTTAGTTGGACAATTTTGACCTTACCACTGAACACCCACCACCTAGGTGTGCTTACCCTTTATCCTCCTAGATTCCTCAGGAGGCAGTCAAGACCCGGGTAGCACTTGAGAAATTTCTGCCTACAGAAGAGTGCTTGCCCCTCCATAGAAATTTCAAAAAAGCCTTACATAGCACCATCACATCCTTATGCTTAAGCAACAATGGAATATTTTGCAAAGGATATTGAGACATTATGCCATTAACTCGTAGGGAATGGGTTCAAGGAGCTCAGGTTCCTTTCCATGAGTGTGGGCGAAGTGAGCTTCTCTTGGTTCAGCTGGCTGACACTTCAGTTCCACCCAGGTACCTTTCTCCTTGGCTTTCCTTTTTCTTCCTCTCATTTTCCTTGACACGCTGGAGGAAACTATCTCTGCTCTTAGAGTGGCGAATGTGCTCCACACGGACATTGATTCTTTTGGCAAGGATTTTACCCTGATATACTTGTTCACTATTATACCCATAGCATGCTGTGTAACATTGTAGATCCTGTCAGTCTTGCCATGATAGCATTTATGTGGCATGCCTTTTTGTATGGTGCCCATACCCTTAATGTACACAATATTGCCCGTCTTGTAGATGCGCATGTATGTTGAAAAAGGCACAACTGTATGTTTACGGAAGGCTCTGGAAAACATATACCGGGTTCTACGCCATTTGCCTCTTGTGTTCGTCATTTTCACACCTTAAAGATGGCGAGTACAGCAGAAAGAGAGGGACCAGTTTCCTTCTCCTCCTCTGAGGACATCAGCGATTGGGCGTCAGAACAGACAAAATCATCCTCTTTGGTCTCTTGATCTTTTGAAATGCCTTCTGACACCAACCGCATTGTGTCATCAAAGAGCTCTTCAGAAAATGGATTATCTAGTGTGGTCTCTTTATTGGGTGACATTTGGCCCGTGTTTGCTGATGATGATGATGATGACCATATTTTTGACCGTGACTGAGAGGAAGAGGAGGTAAAATCGCTAGATGCAGGATGTGTTAACCACTGAAGAAAAGATTGGAGCCGCTCTTCAGAAATGAGATGCACAGGGAGCCGACCAAGCGATGACAGGCCTGACGGTCCTGCAACTGACGATGTGCTCGCTTGTATGGTGTCCAGAATACTGGAAGGAGTGCCTTGTCTCGTACCCTAGCTCCACGTCCTACACCCCATCCTTGCTCGCTTACCACCTCTAGTTAGCTCCATATTCAAAAATATAAATATTAAAAAGGTCAAGATTTGTTAACAGTCTCTTATTGAGGAACTGTACTCCAAAGACAGCACATCAAAAGTGTTCTTAAATGCCTATATTTTGCAACTGACAAATAGGAGTAGAAATAGAATTTTTTCCATGGAATATCTGTGAAATGGGGACTTATAGAAGGATCCTGACAGCAACACTGCAAAACATAACTTTTGTGGAATCCCGAAAATTTGCTGCTAGCAAATACTATTACAAATAGATTTATTTCTATGGAATATCTGTTACCGCTGTCTTATGGAAGAACCCTGAAAGCAACTCTGCAACATTTGCATTTCTTTCTATGGCAGATTTGCTAATGGTGACTTCTGCAGTGGCTGAACCTGCAAAACAGGAGAAATTAACTTTTGGGCACTCTGAATAAAGATGGAAAAAAGGCAACCAGCTATACAAAACTATACACTAAACAAAAGCTATACAAAACTCCCTAACCCCCCTAAAATATTGATGTGTAGGGTTTCCTAAGCTAAACTATCTCCCCCCCTCTCTGACAAATCTAACCAACATTTTTTATTCCCTGTGTAAAATCGCTAAGAAAATGGTATTTCGCCTGCGGCAAACAAAACACCAGAGGGAACAGTGTGTTCACCTACAGAGTGTAAGGTGGAAATGGCATTCAACAGGAAATACAGTGACATTCACTGTAGATGGTCATGTGATTTTATCAGCCAATGAGATCCCTATACCCTCAGAGGTGACGTTTTTGACCCCCCTTTGTGCTCTACACTGATTGGCATGCTGCCAAATCTGAAGGAAGCAACTGAAAATGGCGCTGAATGCCTGTGCTGACCCCGAATTTTACCAAACTTGTGGCAAGAAATTTTGGTTCGGCTTGGGTTCGGAAAAAACGTAAAATTCGTGCCAAGCTAACCTTTTTCCGAACAGTTCAGCTCAACACTACTCCCTTATAGTAAGATGTGTCAATACACAGACTTATACCATCAGCGATGACTGGACACTGTCACTTTGGAGGTACACAGGCCTTTGACAAGTGGAGCA
Source organism: Phyllomedusa bahiana (assembly GCA_025379985.1). NCBI lineage: Eukaryota > Metazoa > Chordata > Amphibia > Anura > Hylidae > Phyllomedusa > Phyllomedusa bahiana. The sequence continues at coordinate 63,600 of JAODAL010002868.1, forward strand.
GTAACATCAAGGCCTCAGATTGTTTATTCATTTCCAGGAGGAATAGCACAATGTTGAATTTTAATAAAATATTCCCCAGAATTGTTGTCTCATGGGAAATACAAGTACTGTCCAAAATAGACAAGTAGAGTGGTAGAATTGTTATGTATTCTGGCTGTGAGTGCAATTTTCTTATTTCTTGCATAGTCTGCAGGGTGATGATATTCTGTAGACCACTTGTGTAAAACTAGTATATGAGTGCAATGCAGTATGTGCCAGTCCTTGACTGTGTGATTAGGTGTTTCTATAGTCTTCTTTATTGTACATCTTGGGCAACATGTAAGAACGGGGCTGTGCAAGTTATCTGGCATCAAAAAGCTTTAGTAGACCTGTTCTACAGATGTATGTACAGTCGCATTCCAATCTTTGTTGCGATAAGTAGTGTTAAGAGAACAGTAAAAATTTCTAGTTTGTTTAGAAACTCATAATTTTTTTAATTAGGTTTGAAGTTGTATTGGAACTAGAACTTTGAACCCCATTAAAGCCTATGCAATAAGATGTTCTAGTTAATTTCTATACCTATACAGGTGAGCAGAAGTTGGAATTACCATCCATAACAGTAAACTGGATATGTGGAACAACTTAGTGAAGAAAATTTGGCTCTAAGAGTGACAGAAAAAAATTGAGAGGCTAAAATGCTTAATTCCTTTCAATGGTTAACTGAAAAGATGAGGACAGCTTGCAAGCTGGGACGTAGTTATAGGAGGTGCAGCAGAAGCAACTACTACGGGGCCATGCATCCTGAAGGGGCCCAAAAGCCCCTTTGACACAAAGGAGATTTGGAGACCGTGTGTTATACAATTACTGAATCCCCAAAACTGCAAGAACTGAACTTTTGGGCACTGAGCATGATTGAGAAAATCCAAGCACTCTGTTTAATATATATTCATGTATATGAGAGTTAAGCATTATGTGAGCCTGCAAATGTCACCAAATAACAGCTTCTGGGTGTGTGAAAGATGCAGCCAGCATTACCAAACTCCCTAACTATTGATGTCTATGGAGAGGAAAATGCTATCTAACTAAGAGCAGTCTGTATAGTACAGAGAGTGAGCTGAAAATGGCATTCACAAGCCACTACAGTGAAATATATATATAACATGATCATGTGATTTCAGCAGCCAATGAGAGCCCTACACTTAAACAATGATGTTTTTGACACTTCTCTGTGCTCTGCACTGATTAGATGGCTGCCAGAAGGGCAGAAAGGTGATTGGATGGCCGCCAAAAGTGCAGAAAGCAGCTGAAAACTAAACTGAAAATGGCACGTTGAACTAGAACTAGAACTTTACTTGAACGAACAGTAAAATGTTCGGTTCGAGTTCTAAAAATTAGAGAAGTTCTACTAGAACTTAACTTTTCTAGAACAGTTTGATCAACACTAGCGATAAGCGCCGATGTCGTATCACATTTTTAGAAGCTTTACTTATTTATGAGTCTTTGACACCATCCTAGGCGCATAACAGTTAGAACAGCCAGACCAGGTTAAAGGTGGCCTGCCTGAGCCAGACTTGTCATATTAACACTACAATATGCTTGTGTATTTGAACTGCAGAAGAACATGTTCATACATTCTGGCACATTCTACACCAACCCTAAAGTTATTTAGAACTTGCCTGTATGCGCCAGCGTTCATACATACTGCCCCTTGTGTTGATGGTGTGGCTTACATATTTTAGAGGCATGACATGGTAAAGCAAAAGTGGTTGCAACTGACACTGCATGCTGTTATTTTCTTGCAATGGAGGTGATGGAGAGCATTTTATATGGGCCACTGAGGTTGGTAGTGCCTGGTCTACTTTAGAGTCCCAGTTCCGCCTTGCCTCCCCACACATTTTCAGCCACAAGCTATATCATCTGTACATATCTGCCTTAATCAGCCAACCTTGCCCAACATAATCTCTGTTCCACAAACCATCCTCTACATACATTTTTGCCATAATCTTGCAATTCTCTCCAACATGCAATCTGCAGCCCACAACCAATCCAGTCTCTTTGTATTGTCCCCAGTCTGTCAATTACTGTATACTGTATGGATCTGTCTGGGCACGTTATGACCTGATTATATGGATACTATGGGCAACATGTATGATTTATGGTGCTCAGTTGGCATTTTTTTGTGCACATTAGTAGCGTAGAATGTGCCTGAATCTATAAACCTGTTCTACTGCAGATCAGAAATTTAGCACTTTCTAGCTACTAAGTGACAATTCTGGCTTAGGTAAACGACTTTTAAAGTGGTCTACCTGTTCCAACAGTAATGCGCCTTGATTTGCTGATAAACAGTTATAAATGTGTAGATTTGAATAGTTGTAGTGCGGCACGCCTCCGGCATGCCCCCCGATCTTAGGCGCATTACAAAGTGCCACGGGTAATTTTGGAGTGCGCCCAATTAAAAATATAGCAAGCAGGACTGCGTCAGTTTTCGGGCTGAAAAGACGCCAGACTTCTTGCGCTGCCCCGTACATACATGTCACCCTATATTATCTGGAAACTGTATGCCATAAATAACCTATTATCCTGTATTTACATATTTCATTGTGAATAATATGTAAAAGAAAACTATCATAAAACAATAGGACATGGTAACAATTATATCTTGTAGAGTAATGCTCTACTTCTGTCCTGCTATATTTTTCAGCCGATGCTATGAAAGTGTTGCAATGATGGCCACTAACTATTTTCACCCAATATTTTTAAGTTTAGTGGAAACGCTCTAGCAAGCTTCTTTCCCGCACATTTCCTCTAAGACAAGGACTTAGCTCAGAGTCTTGGCTCTTATATGCAACAAGACATTAATCATTTCATTTTAATTTTATTTTACTGTGTTAGGACTGTTCTATTGATGAAGCCAGATACATATATTACTTATTATTATGTCATCCCAGGAGCTGCTATGTCCCATAGTAACTATGCCGCGTCGGATACCTAAATCTCTTCTCTAAGTATCTATAATAAAATCCACTCTATTAATTTAACAGGGAAACGGCCGGAGCTGGAACAGTATCGTCCCCTTTATTAAGTGCACGTGCATAATCAGCCGGCATTAAAGGCAGCGACGGAGATGATTACTTCTCTTGTTCTGCGCAGAATGGGACTGACAAAAAAGGAAAGAGTAAAAAAAGCCTCAAAATCTGCATATTTACGCTCTGAAAGGGCCTCTAATATCCTCCCCCTCTTCCACCCAGGCCATGATGATGAAAATTTCATCAGTGTGATAGCTACAGCTTAATAACTTTTTGTAGCTTAAATATCCTGATGCACCTCCCCCTCGCAGACCTCAGAGGGTTGTATAGGCATGGGAGGTTAATGCTTTTTATAGGAATATATATGACCAAGGCTTTTTATTAAAGTTCATATATAACGAGTCATTACAGTATTCATATTCAATGTTTAACCATAAAACTTCTGTATTAATATCTAAGCATCTTCTATATTCTACTTAAATGGTATGATAGATAGATAGATAGATAGATAGATAGATAGATAGATAGATAGATAGATAGATAGATAGATAGAAAGATAAATAGATAGATCGATAGATGGCTATCGCGGTCAGGGTCCTCTCTCTTTCCGTATCAGTGTGTTATTTACTGTTATTATAGTTGACTTATTATATGTGTCTTGTCTATATGTATCCATGGTGACACCAAGGTTTACACAATGGCCCGAATGAACATGGAAACAGACCAGGGCTCGCTATCGCATTGATGCATGATATGATAATTGGGCGGGATTGTCCCCTTTTCTGGGATCTGTGGGGTAGGTAGTACCACCAAACCAATTCCGTTGCCAAGACCACCAGATGAGTATAGGCATTGGGGTAATTCTGAAGTTTTTCTTTGCTATCCTATTGGGGGGAATAGTGTAGGAGTCACACTCAAAGGAAAATCTCACAGATTTAAAGGTGTTCTGAGAGAATTTCTGTACGTCCGAATTGCGAGATGAAACTTTAAGAAGGGCTTTGAATGACGTGGTGGTCCTGAGTGTTGTACCCCAAGAGTATGAGTTAGACAAAAGGTACTCACATTTTGCTATGTACAGGAACCTCTAGTATTGGGTAAAGTCAGGGAGGATTTGATAGAACTGCTCGTAGTGTCCAAGTCCTATGAGAATAAAGAAATGAACTTGGCACATTTTCATGTGTTAAGGGGGCACTTAGGGGCAGACAAAACCCAAGAGAGAATACTGCAGAGATTCTACTGGCCAAGTTCCCATACAGAAATCCAAGATGATTGTAAGTCCTGTCCTGTCTGCCAATTAACCTCTCCTGTAACCCACTTACATAGCTCTCTGTTTCCACTCCGAATCATAGAGGTACCATTTGAAAGAATTGCCATGGATTTGGTGGGAACCTTGAGAGGCCACCAATACATTTTAGTGGTAATGGACTACGCAACCCGATACCCTGAAACTGTACTTTTAAGAAATACCTCCTCAAAGAATATAGCCAAAGAATTGGTTTACATGTTTTCCCGAACAGGGATTCCCAAGGAGATCCTAACGGGCCAGGGAACTCCATTCATGTCCAAGGTAATGGGAAACCTTTGTGAAGTGTTGAAAGTCACTCATCTGTGAACCTCTTGTTTACCACCTGCAAATGGATAGTCTTTTTCTAGAGGTTCAACAAAACCTTAAAAGTCATGCTGAAAAAAGTGATTGAGAAAGATTGGTGGGATTGGGACTGACTTCTGCCATTTCTGCTGTTCCCAATCAGATAGGTACTTAAATCATCCACTGGGTTTTGCCCTTTGAGCTGTTGTATGACAGGCACCCCAGGAGGTTGCTGGATGTGGCTCAAGTAACCTAGGAGAGTGAGGCCACTCCCTATATTAGTGCCTTAGTGCATGTATCTCAGATATAGGAGAGAATGGCAAGGGTAATACTCATTGTAAAAGAACATCTTCTCCAGGCACAAGAAAAACAAATGAGGGTCTATAAAAGGTCCTCCATATTGAGAGACTTTAATCCAGGAGATTGGCTACTGGGGATAGTACCCAAGGTCGAGAGTAAATAGGCAGGGTCCCTACGAGATTGTAGAAATTGTAGGGGAAGTAAACTATAAGGTCCATCAGCCAGGAAGGAGAAAGCCTTATCAGGTCTACCATGTTAACCTGATAAAACCCTGGCAGGATATAGATTCCTTTGAGGCCTCTTGCCTCACAAGCCAGAGGTCAAGGTGGTAAAATTGCTGAGACCTTGTCCCCCTGCCATAAACAACAGTGAAGGGAGCTACTACGGCAGAATAAAGATCTGTTCACAGACAAATGTGACTGACCATGAAATCATCACAGATCCTCAGGTCGAAGTGAATCTTAGATCATATAGGATCCTGGAAGCCCATTGCAAAGTAATTTCTAGACCTAGAGGTAATAGACAGGTCCAATAGTGGGTGGTCCAGCCCCATCATGCAAGTGCCAAAGCCCAATGAGTAATGGGAGTTTTGCAATGACTACCATGGGCTAAATGAGGTTTTAAACGTGGAAACTTATCCCATGCCCAGCGTAGATGAATTGATCGACCAGTTGGGGCCTGCCCGATCACCACCTTAGACGTTGCTAACGATTACTTGCAAATATCCTTGTTCAAAGAAGCTAGGGAAAAGACTGCCTTTTCTACCCCTAAAGGGTTCTTCCAGTATATCCACTTGCCCTTTGTGTCTCAGGGAGCTCCTGCTAACTTCCAGAGAGCCATGGACCAGATTTTGCGCCCCCATTTACAAGTATGCAATGGCCTATTTGGATGACATTGTCATCTTGAGCCTTGACTGGGCTAGCCACCTCAGCAAGATTCCAGCCATCTTAAGTGCCTTGAGAAAGGCCGGCTTCACCATAAACCCCTATAACTACACATTGGGAATGGAGGAAGCCAGGTACCTGGGGTATGAAATTGGGAGAGGGGAAATTAAGCTCCAGGTAATTAAAGTAGAAGCCATTCAGAATTGGCCTCGTCCACAGTCCAAGAAGTAGAAGGTCAGAGCCTTTCTGGGGATTTTATGATACTACAAGCGGTTTGTTCCCAGATTTGCAGATCCTTTGACTGACCAGACAAAGGGGAAAAAGTCCATTCTGATCAAGTGGTCCACTGAGGCAGAAAAGCCTTCCTAGAGCTGAAACAGGCACTGTGTAGGCAGAATGTCTTGGCATCGATGGATTTTACTCAGGAGTTTATTGTCCAGACAGATGCCTCTGATGTGGGTCTGGATGCAGTCATCTCCCAAGTGGTAAATGAGAAGGAGCACCCAGTAGTGTACTTGAGCAGAAATATTTCCGTAGCAGAGAAAATCTATGCTATAATAGAGGAGTGTCTGGCCATCAAGTGGGCACTCAATGCTCTACAATAATATTTGTTGGCGAGGAAGTTCAGGCTGGTATCAGACCACACCCCACTGAAATGGATGCGGGAGAGAAAGGGGAATAATGTCTGAGTCACCCACTGGTGCTTGTACCTAGAAGATTTCTTATTTTCAATTTAACATAGACCGGGCAAGCTGCCGGGGAATGCAGATGTTCAGTCCAGAATGTATTGTATGATGGCAGAAGATGCCCAAAAACTCCTGGCTTTGGGCAGAGGGGGATGGCTATGTAAGGCGGCTGATCTTGGTCTGATCCCGTTGAAGTAAGAGCTGGCAGTTTTGCAACAGTAACCCTAGGTTACTGTCACCTCAGAGGTAGTTTTATTGTCGCTGTTAGTATTAGTCAATGTGGGCCGGTTCTTACTGAAGTAATCTGAAGTAATCTAAGTGCTGGGTGGGATGACTGTCCCCATGGATCTAGGCCAGGTTTACCTGGTCTAATTTAAGCCTTGTCAGTCAGGTGAAAAGGTGTGTGTGGTTCACTGCCAGTTGGTTGGAGCAACAAACAGAGCTGAGGAGAGAAGCTCTGTCTTCCCCAGGCATGGGAGAGACATATCATGACCTTGTGAGTAACTGTTTGTGGTGTTGTGCGGTTGGCCAAAACCACTGTTAGGCAGGGGCTCTCTGCATGTTTAATGAGTGGCTGCACAGCCTAGGATTTATGTTGTAGAGTTGTTTTTGCATTACTATTAGAGATGGGCGAATTGATTCTAACGAAGTGGAATTCGCTTAGAATCTCAGGAAAACTTCGGTTCTGAACAAAGTCGAAGTTTGGGGTACTTCGGGTGAACGAAGTGTGCTTTTGATTGATAAAATGGCTGTGAGCACATGGCGTTACATGGGGCAAAGCACTCTGGGAGGAAGAAGGGCATAGCCTGCATGACATGTGCAGAGATGAAGCCAATCAGAGACCGGCGGGATTCTGTGACATCACCGCACTATATAAGTCCGGGCGCGACGCTCGGAGCTTATACCGCTCTCACTGTACTGATTAGAGAAGGTGCTGCTGCGGCTACTTATGATAGCTGATACTAAAGAACTCATTTTTATACAGCGATTTTTGGGGGGTGTCGCATCTTGTCTCAGAGACTGCTTCTCTGAACGTTCTATTTCTGAGTTTGTGGGGTATTGGATCTGAAGTCCAGTGTGTGTCCAGTGCAGCTGCATATACTTTTTAAAATGCTATCTGCTCACAGCACATTGAATATCCAAGGGTGATCTAAGCCTGTTCCTGTTGTATTCATTTAAAGAAACAGCGTTTTTACAATACAAATACCACTTCATTTTTGGCTGCTCAATTCTTTTGCGCAATTTACATCCAGGGGTTAATTAAGCGTTCTTCTGCTGCTGTGGTGACTAAAAGAAAACGTTTATTTCACCGCCAAAAAAGACATTTTTCCTGTAGCATAATTCACAAGCGAAGGTTAATTACAAGTTTTACTCTTGTTGTGTAGCGTAGAAAACACGCCATTGTAACACGCTACAAAGCTCATAGTTTTTGGTTGCTCAATTATTTTGCGCAATTTACATCCAGGGGTTAATTAAGCGTTGCTGCTGTGGTGACTAAAATAAAACATTTATTTTACCGCCAAAAAATAAATTTTTCCTGTAGCATAATTCACAAGCGAAGGTTAATTACAAGTATTCCTCTTGTTGTGTAGCGTAGAAAACACACCATTGTAACACGCTAAAAAAGCTCGTAGTTTTTGGCTGCTCAATTCTTTTGCGCAATTTACATCCAGGGGTTAATTTAGCGTTGTTCTGCTGCTGTGGTAACTAAAAGAAAATGTTTATTTCACCGCCAAAAAAACAATTTTTCCTGTAGCATAATTCACTAGCGAAGGTTAATTACAAGTTTCACTCTTGTTGTGTAGCGTAGAAAACACGGCATTGTAACACGCTAAAAAAGCTCATAGTTTTTGGCTGCTCAATTCTTTTGCGCAATTTACACCCAGGGTTAATTAAGCGTTGTTCTGCTGCTGTGGTGACTAAAAAAAAAATGTTTATTTCACCGCCAAAAAACACATTTTTCCTGTAGCATAATTCACAAGCGAAGGTTAATTACAAGTTTTACTCTTGTTGTGTAGCGTAAAAATCACGCCATTGTAACACGCTACAAAGCTCGTAGTTTTTTGTTGCTCAATTATTTTGCGCAATTTACATCCCGGGGTTAATTAAGCGTTGTTCTGCAGTTGTACTCAGTAATAGAAACTTTGTTTTTCACCGCCACAGAAGAAATTCTGTAGCAAAATTCATATCCGAAGGTTAATTAAGCCTTTTTGTGCTTTTATATTCAGTAAAATACGCAGAGTTTTTAAACAACACATACAAGTCAATTTTTCCTGCCCATTTGTGAAGCACAATTTATATCCAAGGGTTACCCAAGCTTCTTAGTGGGTTCATTTGGAGTCAAATACAGGGTGTGTATTTATCATATACAGATATCTTCATCAAACAGTGTCTGTACATTTTAGAACAAACAGTATGTCAGACAGAGAGGTGGCAGGCTCTTCACCTGCGAGTGGCAGAGGCACAAACATTCCAGGCCCAGGACGCAGCACAGCAAGGGGACGTCGCAGCAGGGGTCACTCGGTGAGGCCACAACTGCCGCTGTAATCTAGCGGCCGTGTGCTGACTAGCAACCCAAGGGTTCTTGATTGGTTGACGAGGTCATCCACTTCCTCCCAGATGACATCTGACAACCCAAGCCAAGAGTCGGTGGGAACGTCAGACACAACCCTTAGTTGGCATGGTCCGGGAGCGGGTCAGCGGCCCTCACACGTCCTCAACCCGCCTTGAGGAGGGCAGTCAGCAGCTACTTGGCAGCGAAGAAATGGGGCCAATATCCCCTGCTTCTTGCAGTAGGCGGCAAAGTATAGATGTGGAGAGTGGCATGGGAGGTCATGTTGTGAGGGGTCTGCCTCTGCATACCAAGACAGGTGATGAGGACAGCATTGAAGATGAAACACAAATAGATGATGATGTAGCCGACCGCACTTGCGAGCCGGGTGAGGCAAGGGCTTCATCATCGTCAGGAGAAGAGGGCGTCAGCTTGCGCGTCAGGCAGAGGCACAGCCAGCAAGTGGGTTGTGTGGCCGTGAGTCAGCAGGATAGAAGCAGTGTGAGGTCGGGAGCAAGCGGCCTCGGGGTAAAAAACCCGCTTCGCAGGTCCAAGAAAGTAGCGGCACAGGGGCTCAGTGAGGCAGCGGCGGAAGTAGTCACTCACTGCGGAGCATTGACAGTAAAATCAGATACTCGGCAGTGTGGCAATTCTTTGCTAAGACACCGGAGGAGCCGAATATGGGTATATGTAGAATCTGTGGGCAGAAAGTGAAGCGTGGCCAGGGAGCTAACGTTGGCACCACGGCCCTGCGTCAGCACATGCAGCGTCACCATCCGGTGGCTTGGGAGAAATGTGGCTCAGATGTGGTGGTCCATCCTGCCGCTGCAGCAACAGCAGCAGCAGCGCCCAGTGGCACGCATGCCATTGCAGCCAGTCAAGGCTCCACCACCTCTGCAGAAGGGAGCTGTTTCTCTTTGACATCATCTCCCGGTCCAGATGCTCCTGCTCCTCTCTACTCATGGCGCCAGCAGTCGTTCAGCGAGGCGATTGCAAAGAGACAACAGTATGCGTCCAACCATCCTAAGGTGGAGCAGCTGACCATGCTCCTGTCCAAGTTGTTGGTACTGCAGTCCCTCCCTTTCCAAATGGTGGACTCTGCACCATTCAGAGAACTAATGGCTTGTGCCGAGACGAGATGGAGAGTTCGAAGATTAAATTCTTTTACAAAAAGGCAGTACCAGCACTTCAAAAATAAGTAGAACAGAGAGTGGGCCAGTCCTTGAGCTTATCGGTTTGTTCCAAGGTGCACGGCAGCGCGGACGTCTGGAGCTGTATCTACGGTCAGGGCCAGTACATGTCCTTTACGGCCCACTGGGTGAATGTGCTTCCTGCCCAGGCACACCAACAACTTGGACAGGAGATGCCGCTTTCTCCTCCACGTTGTCAAACTGCGGCTCCTGCGCCAATGTCCGCCTCCTCCTCCTCCACCACCACCACCACCATCTCAGCTTCCACAAGTACTGCTCCATCATACCACATGTGTAGGGCACAGCAGTGTCACGCAGTTCTACACCTGGCTTGCCTCGGCGAACGAAGTCACACAGGGGAGGAACTGCTCCGCGTCATGCAGCAAGAAATCGATGTGTGGCTTTCTCCGCGCCAACTGCAAATCGGAACCATGGTGACGGACAATGGGAGTAACATGGTGTCTGCGCTGCACCGAGGAGGGATGGTCCATGTGCCCTGCATGGACGCAAGTGTTCAATCTGGTTGTGAAAAGGTTCCTGAAGTCTTCCACCGATCTTCAGAAGATTCTGAAAATGGCCAGGAAACTGTGCATGCACTTCATCCAGTCCTACAAAGCCAGGAACACCCTCCTCGAGTTGCAGCGGCAGAACGGCCTCCCCCAACACACTCTGATATGCGATGTTTCCACCCCTTGGAATTCCAGCCTGCACATGTTGGACCGAAAGAGAAAGGCCATTAACGATTTTTTGATGATCCTGGCGGACAGGAGTACTCCCCTGTGTAACTTTGATTTCAGCCAGTGGCAGCTCATGCGTGACACCTGCCCCTTTGTTGAGGCCATTCGAGGAGGCCACGTTATTTGTCAGTCGCCAGGACTACGGGATGAATAACGTCATTCAACTGCTTCATGTCCTGGAACAGATGCTGAAAAAATCTGTCTGGGCAGAGGACTGGAGACGTGGCGACTACATCTCGCGGCCACATGAGTCCAGTGGGGACTGAAATGGAGGAGGAGGAGGAAATTGGAGCAGAAGCATTGTCTGGAGAAATGAGTGGATTTTCTACCCAGGTGACAGAGAGTGGAGGAGCAGGAGCAGCTGGAGAGGTAAAATGGAGATGAGGGAAAACGAGGCAGATGACCCGCAAGCACCGTGGCATTATACAGTGGAGATGGAGGCAGGGAGCCCCTCGGAGTCACTTGTGCAGGTGGCCCGCAGCATGCTGATTTGCCTGGCTAGTGACAGCCGAATAGTCAGCATCCGGCAGAGGGATGACTTCTGGCTCTCCACCCTATTGGACCCTCGCTACCGGTCCAATAGGGAGCCTTTTTCCCAGCTATTGAGAGGAAGGACAAACTAAAATACTATAGGGAAATCCTCCGTAGTCAGTTGGCCGCTGCCTATGTGCGGCATCGTCCCTCCTCTGACAGGTCTGACCAGGGGGTTCTTCAGCGCTCACGTACTACTGCCGTGTCTGCTGGGGGAAGGTGGGGAGGTAGGAGCAGTACCAGCTCCATCAGCAGCAACCTAAGTCTGGAGTCACTGATGAGCAGCTTCCTTCATCCGCCTAGTGAGGAGGGCAGTCGTCAGCAGCAGCAGCAGGACCTGGAGCAGACCCTGAACCAACAGGTGGTGGCTTACTTGGACAGCACTCCGCCACCCCAGTTAGAAGATCCGCTGGACTGCTGGGCAGCCAAACTGGATGTGTGGCCGCAACTTGCCGAGTTTGCAGTGGAGAAGCTGTCCTGCCCGGCCAGTAGTGTGGCATCAGAGTGGGTGTTCAGTGCGGGGGGGCCATCGTTATCCCAAGGAGAACCCGCTTGTCCACGGGAAATGTGCAACGACTGACCTTGTCCAAGATGATCAGGCATGGATCGGCCAGGATTTCCACACACCAAGGCCTTTGGCGTCAGACTACATCAGCCATAACACCTAACCCAAACTGTGAGAAATGAGTCTGGGTTCAAACTACCTGCCTCAGCCACTATTCTGATGCTGCCACCTGCCTGATGCCACACACCTGCTGACAGTTTCTCCAACTGCCACCAACCATCTTTACCAGGGGCTGGTATTGCCACCCACCTCCACACTCTGTCATTGTGCCACTTTATGACCTCATGCTGCTGTTGCTGGTGCCGTGAAATCCACACTGTGTCATTGTGCAACTCTCTGACCTCATGCTGTTGCTCCTGCCGCCGTCACCTACACTCTCTGTCATTGTGCCACTCTGTGGCCTACTCCAGTTTTTGCCACCTTCAGAATGTCATTGTGCCACTGTTTGACCTTATGCTGCTGCCACCGTCACCTCCACTCTCTCATTGTGCCACTCTGTGGCCTACTACTGTTTTGCCAACTCCAGAATGTCATCGTGCCACTGTCTGACCTCATGCTGCTGTTGACGTGACCTCCACACTGTGTCATTGTGCCACTCTGTGGTCTGCTCCTGTTTTTGCCACCTCCAGAATGTCTTTGTGCCACTGCCTGACCTCATGCTGCTGCTGCGGTGCCCTCCACACTGTGTCAATGTGCCACTCTCTGACCTTATGCTGCTCTGCTGTGACCTCCACTCTCTGTCATTGTGCTACTCTGTGGCCCCACTACTGTTTTGCCACCTACAGAATGTCATTGTGCCACTGTCTGACCTCATGCTGCTGCCGCCGTCACCTCCACTATCTGTCATTGTGCCACTCTGTGGCCTACTCCAGTTTTTGCCACCTCCAGAATGTCATTGTGCCACTGTCTGACCTCATGCTGCTGCTGCCGTAACCTACACACTGTGTCATTGTGCCACTGTCTGACCTCATGCTGCTGCAGTAGCTGCTGCCGTGACCTACACACTCTGTCATTGTGCCACTGTCTGACCTCATGCTGCTGCTGTGGCTGCTGCCGTGACCTACACACTGTGTCATTGTGCCACTCTGTGGCCTACTCCTGTTTTTGCCACCTCTAAAATGTCATTGTGCCACTGTCTGACCTCATGCTGCTGCTGCTGTTCATGCCGTCAACTCCACACTGTGTCATTGTGCCACTCTGTGGCCTACTCCTGTTTTTGCCACCTCTAGAATGTCATTGTGCCACTCTCTGACCTCATGCTGTTGCTGACGTCACTTCCACTCTCTGTCATTGTGCCACTCTGTGGCCTTCTACTGTTTTGCCACCTCCACAATGTCATTGTGCCACTGTCCGACCTCATGCTGCTGCCGCCGTCACCTACACTCTCTGTCATTGTGTCACTCTGTGGCCTACTCCAGTTTTTGCCACCTCCAGAATGTTATTGTGCCACTGTCTGACCTGATGCTGCTGCCGCAGTCACGTCCACTCTCTGTCATTGTGCCACTCTGTGGCCTACTCCAGTTTTTGCCACCTCCAGAATGTCATTGTGCCACTGTCTGACCTCATGCTGCTGCCGCCGTCACCTCCAATCTCTGTAATTGTGCCAATCTGTGGCCTACTACTGTTTTGCCACCTCCAGAATGTCATTGTGCCACTGTCTGACCTCATGCTGCTGCCGCTGTCACCTCCACTCTCTGTCATTGTGCCACTCTGTGGCCTACTCCTGTTTTTGCCACCTCCAGAATGTCATTGTGCCACTGTCTGACCTCATGCTGCTGCTGTGGCTGCTGCCGTAACCTCCACACTGTGTCATTGTGCCACTCTGTGGCCTACTCCTGTTTTTGCCACCTCCAGAATGTTATTGTGCCACTGTCTGACCTCATGCTGCTGCTGTGGCTGCTGCCATAACCTACACACTGTGTCATTGTGCCACACTGTGGCCTACTCCTGTTGTTTCCACCTCCAGAATGTCATTGTGCCACTCTCTGACCTCATGCTGCTGTGGCTGCCGCCGTCACCTACACATTCTGTCACTGATGTTGCCACCTGAGCCCTCAGCTTGTTTTTTTCCAGCTGTCGCTGCCATGACTTTATCAGGCTACATTCCCCCTTCAGTTTTTTGGTCAGTTTTGCCCTCTTAAGTGCCCAGGGAATTTTATAGTGAAGCGATTCTAAGAGCGGCGGCAGTCATCTGCGTGTCATACTAAAACACAACATTGTATGAATACCAAACCAAGCTCCCTCTGCATATTTAAGCATGGCACAACGTTCTACAGCACCCTGCAGGCTCTGTGCAGCCTGGAAATAGCTGTTTTTTACAAGCGATCCGTTCCGAAGTAATACTGACCGAATTTATTTTTGTGGGGAAATTTGGCAAAGTGACCGAACCGAATTTTTGAGAAATTCGCCCATCTCTAATTACTATCATTCCCACAGACTGTGTATATTTTTGTTGCGGCTGAAAACAAAGTATCTGTTTCTGTTACATTTGGACTCATGGCTAAATAAAGGCCAATCCTGATAAATGGATGCCGAAGAACTCTATGTCTCAACTGTCTTTGTGCTAACCGCCCACAATGCATGCACATATAGAAAGAAAGAGCAAAGTTACTTTTTTACCAAACTTAACCACATCCAAGATACTCTCCAAGACAAATCATTCTGAGTATTATACACTGACATAAATTGTAAGAAACACAAACAAGTTGTAAGAAAAACAACCTCAACAATACATATACAGGCAGTCCCCGGGTTACAAACGGGATAGGGACTGTAGGTTTGTTCTTAAGTTGAATTTGTATGTAAGTCGGAACAGGTACATTTATTAAATGTAACTCCAGCAAAAAAAAATTTTTTTTAGTTTTGGATAGTGCAGGGAACAGTTTTTACATTTGTTTTGCTGTCTGTGCCCTTTTTTAGAAGATTTCACCTTACATTCTGTATCTCATTTGCAGCTGTGGCATGCTGGCACTTGGTTATCATGGAGCGTGACTCAGTGTTGAATGTCAGCCACGCCCCATAAGTCTCCGTTTGTAACTAGGGGACGTATGTAAGTTGGAACGATGTAAGTCGGGGACTGCCTGTATTAGTATGAAAAGATACATGCCTGTTTTGTAAACGTCAAAGAAACCTTTGAATGGTGTGTAGACCTTTTCCTAAAAATGCTGGCAAATGTAATAGAAGGGAAAATATAGGATGCCAACAACAGCTCTAACACTGAGAACAGATGCAGCATAAGAGTAAATAGGAGTTGAATGTGGCTTAATTTTGACAGAACTGAGGAGCTGGGGTTGTAACCTAAGTTAAACACTCTTCAACATCTATATCAACAAAGTGGCACCATCTCTGAAATCCTCTTCAGCACCAGGTCTCAAACTCAATGAAAGCAAGTAAAATTTTTTATTTGATGCAGAGGACCTTTTGCTGCTATCACCAACCAAGAAAGTCCTGTGAGATGAACTAGTTAAATACAGTACAGTTACATAATTTCTTTTGGAAAAAAAACTTAAACTGTTTTGTATTCAAACAGAATTCCAAAATGGAGTGTGACTGAGCGCCAAGGTGCCACTGTACTCTAAAGTGAAGCATTCTACCAGTGCTATTCAATTGGGCAGTACTGGTGGTGCTGATGTCACACATGTCTTTGTCATCTCAGATGTCACTGATGTCATCAGTGTTCCACTTTTTTCTAGGAGTGCTCTGGCTTCATCTGCCTCCCCTACTGCTCCTCACTGTTAGGAATCATTTGGATCACACTCTTGAATGTCTAATTAGTAGTAACAAAAGGTTTCTCTGTAGCCATAACACCTCTCAATGACATATTGACCTGTACTTTACTACTACTACTACCATTGTATCAGTGGTATCTTTGTCACAGACTTGGAACTCTCTCACTTATGTCTCTCAACTGCTTTAAAACTAAACTCAATACACAGTGGTGGGAAATAGTCATTGTATATAGGCACTGAAACTCACCCATGGAATATTCACACAGTCCCACTGACACCGATCCTACTCCAGCAGTGGGCTTTCCATGATAGCCTTGTGAGGCATTGGGGTGTGAAATTCCTTGTTTATTTTTTTGTTCTTTTCTATAATAATTCCAAAGGATCCACACTCTAGTCTTGAAACATTATGTTATGTTTGAACCTATAAATTTGCATAATTTCTATGTCTTCTGTCTCTAAATGGCAAACAAATATGAGCTAGATAGATACAGAAATAAAAATTATAAAGAAAACATAATAGAAATGTATGAAATAGATAATTCTCTGGTAGATCAGTAGACAAAAAGACTAATACATAATAAGTTTAACAATGTACTGAAGTATTGGGTACTGGTTCCTGTCTCATAAGTATTTTTCAGCCTAAGCAGGTTATTAAGGGGAATATCTTCAACTTCACAATAAACTGAAGGAACATTCCAAGCGACTAACAAGCACCTTGTACTGTTCTTTGTCCTGAATAGTGACCCAGTGAGGGAGGTTATGATAACCTTAATCCAAACACTTCACATCCACTGACTTGTTTGTCTGAACAATTTTCTAAAAGTGCCCAAACATAGTTTTCTGAAAATGCACTTAACTTTGAGTGTGTTTCTCTTCAGTAACCCAAAAGCCTGCAGATAAATCATCAACATTTACAGTCTCAATGACTCTACAGGAAAGCAAAACATTACAGCGCTACAGAGCAGGAACTGGTACCTATACAGGAACTTACTAAACTTACTTTTAAATTTCAAAAAATGCTAAATTTTGTATCTGGGAGCAACATATCAGAGTAGACAGGCAGCAAGTCAGCAGAGACAGAAGAACACTTCAACAATGTACTGCAGCACAAAGAGAAAAAGCAACTAACAAGAGATACAGAACACCCTTGTATCTTCTTCTGGCCTCCAACATTTTATTGGGAGAAGTGGAGGAGAAAGATCAGCTGTGCCTACCAACGTTGGCCTGCAACTTAAATAGAGAAGGACTGAGAATCTACTGTATGTTGGAGGTGTGATGCAGCAGCAGGAAGCTAAAGGACCCCTTCCCTCCAAGAAGAATGTCTTAAAGTGCCACTGCCCCAGATTCGTGACTTACCAATGGCAGATGACTGAACGTGGACAGGGTTCCATAGATCTGGCCTCTGTGGAAAAAACATCAAGCAGGGCAGACCTGCATAAGCATCAGTCATGCAGAGGACCATGTCCCAGTGCAGCTAGTTTAGACGGAATACTTTTTTTTATCACTGTGACATTAAAATGGCAGGGAGTGAAAGTCAGTTACACCATTTTTTTCTTTGCTTCATTTTTACAGCGGTATTAATTAGATGATAACTTTACTATGTGGGTTAGTACAATTGCAATGATATACATTTTTTAAAATTTGGGTTTGTAAAAAATTGCGTTTTTTTGTCATCATAGTTTCATGGCCATAACTTTGTATTCTTCTGTATATGGAGCTAATTAAGGGCTTGTTTATTTGCAGGGTGAGCTCACTTTTTTTTTTTGTACCATTATATGATTCATAATTTGATCACTTTTTATCAAGGTTTTTGTGAGGTGTTTTGAACTAAATACAGCAATTCTGGTAGTGTTTTCTATTTTTTTTTTTTTTTTTACAGTGGTCACCGTGTGGCTTTACTCAGTGGGTCATTACAATTACAGTGATACCCAATGAGTATATTTTTTATGTTTTACTACTTTCACACAATAAAAATAATTTTATTCAAAAGGGAAAACATGTTTCTGAATCATCATAGCCTGAGATCCATAATTTTTTTATTTTTCTGTGTATGGAGCTGTGCATGGGTTTGTTCTTTGTGGGTTGAGTTGACATTTTTATTGTTATCATTTTTTGGGAAACAAGGATTTTTGATGGCTTTTAAATCTGTTTTTTGGAAGCCAAATATATTGCAATCCTAGTAGTATTTTTTGTTTTAATTTTTAACATCGCTCACTGTACAGTATAGGTGACAAGTTAGTTTTACTCTGAGGGTGTACATTTTTATGGTGATACCCAATTTATTTAGTTTTTTATGTTGAAGTGCTTTAAAAAAAATTTTTTATTCTGTAAAACAATGTTTATGCATCACTATCTTCTGATATCCATAACTTTTTTATTTTTCCATATAGAGAGCTGTGTAGAGTGCTTTTCTGAGGAATGAACTGATGTTTTTTTTTGTTATCACTTTGGTGTTTATATTACTTTTTGATTGCTTTTTATTCCATGTTATGTGCTGTTGGATGAACGAAAATCGCAATTTCATTACTCTGTTCACCGTGCTGGTTAAATAACATGACATATTTACAAGTTAGGTTGTTACACACACGGTGATACCAAAGATGTATACTTTATTTATTTTTAATCTTTTGGGGGGTGATTAGCGTCTGGAATGAGGAAAAGGGCAGTGTTGTGTCTTAATTTTTTTTTCTTTTTTTTCTTTTTTTTCTTTTTTGTACTTTTGTACTCGAGGCAATTACCCTCTTTCTGGTGACATATCCTCCAATTGGAATACACTGATGTTAATGGTAATATAATATTATATATATATATATATATATAATATATTATTTTATATTCATACATATAGATATTTATATATAATACTATTATTTACTATGTGTGTGTTACGTTGTGTTAATATATTATATATATATAATTATTATTGTATATTTATATATCATATATTATTAAATATATATATATATATATATAAAATATATATATATATATAATATATATAGTTTGGTTCGTTTGCACTTAGAATTATTTATAATCACTTGATTTATCTCACTTATCTGCATCCGTCCAGGCTACTATTGTTGCTGACATAGTTTATAGTTTTCATATAGACTTTCTTTGGTATTTGTGGAGGATATGCCATCATTTTTTGAATGGGGGTGTATATGATTTTTATTTGTTTTTAGATGTCTTCTCTTAGTTGTAACAATTGGATTACATAAGTATTTTTATTTTTGTATGTGATAAAAATAAATGTTGATATTTTGAGGGCCATTATATTGCTGTTTTTAATGTACTATTTGTGATACACACAGCCTGTATATCCAGCCAAACAAATGATCCTTTTCCTCTGTGTAGGCTCCCTTCTTGGTTTTTCCTTACAAATACTGCTGCAAAATATATGCCAAAAAACCCTTAGGTTGGGTTCCGTTACTGCATGCGTTTTTTGAATGCAGGTGGTTTTGTAATTAACTCTGATTTGGAGCACAGGTGAAATGTGGGTCAATAAACCAAAAAATATATTTTTTGAACAATGCATACATTTTTTAACTGCTTTAGTTTTTGATTCAGATGAAAACATTGCATCAAAACAGGCAAGCTATAGAAAATGCATACTTTTTTAATACAGGTGGTTTTGTAACTAATTTGTTGAATTTTGGGTCAATAAAAACACTTTTCTTTTCTCTTTGCTGTTTGGATGTAGTTGAAAAATACAGCAAAAATGCAACAGGTGAACACATTCTTAATCATTGAAAGAGCATATACATTTTTTATTTGGGGACACCCTGTCAGTATGGTATGCCTATATCTATATGCTGGCAATCAACACATATATGCAAACATACAGGCATTCTGACTGCAATTACGTATGGCAGCCCTGCTAGGTGGCTATGTATGTATTTATGTATGTATGTATGTATGTATGTATGTATGTATGTATGTATCTATGGGTGTGTTTATATACACTACTGACAAAAAGTAAGGGATATTTGGCTTTGGTTGGAATTTCAGAATGAACATGAAATTTCTTGAATTTTTTTATTTACATGAACTAAACTAGAGCATATCTTAACTTTAGAATGTACATTTCCAACTGTTCAATGTTTCAGTACTTTTTGCACAACTTGCTGATCTCTAACAAGGAGCTTAATTGCAAAATTCATAACAGATGTTTGATCTCCGAATTGCCCAAAAAACTTAGGGGATCAATTTGAATTGGGATTTAAACAGTTCTCCTCATAATGCTGAAGTGCCCACTGAGCTGAGTGTCACAGAGTGACATCAGCAGGTTGTATCAGAGATACAGAGAGAATAATTGAGGAGTCACAGAAAGGCAAAGAAGTGGATGTCATCTGGCTCTATCACACACTGATCACCGCTTCATTGTAAACAATGGCCTATGGAACCGGATGATGAATGCTACACAACTCCCAACCAAGTGTCACATTAGACCATTCGTAACAATTTACATCAGCGTGGTCTGCATGCTAGCTTACCAGCATGGGTACCTGACCAGTAACTGACTGGCTGATTTATAGCATTCTCAGTGAAGTGTTCAGCATTGTTGGCGGCCATCATTTCTGCTCAGAGTGAATCAACTTCCATCACTGAACAGCAATGAAGACCACTGGTCCCTCATCCTGCGTAGACACCCCCTGGCCCGTGCAATTTGATGATGCCTGTGCCTGGTGGTGTAGTTAGGTCATCTAGCAAACAGACCACACTGATATAATAACTCAGCACACAACCATCAAAAGTGAGTACACACCTAAGTTAAAAAATTTACTAATTGTGCCCAAAGTGCCAATAACACCACCGGCCCCTTATAAATACACCGCTTTAAAGGGGTTGACCCCCTTTTTCCTTCAGAAAGCCTCAATTCTTCGTGCATAGATTCACAAAGGGTTTTTCAACGATGCCAATTGGTACCCGGGGCCCAAAAGTGCCAAGAAAATATTCCCACAAAACCCTGCACCACCACCCCCACCTGAACCCTTGAAACAAGGGGGGATGGATCCTGCTTTCATGTTGTTGAGCCCCAAATTCGACCCTACCATCCGAATGTCGCAGCAAAATCGAGATCAACAACCGGCAACGTTTTTTCCCCAAATTTTTTACGTCCAATTTCGATGAGCTTGGGGAAATTGGGGGGCCTCTTTCCCGTTCTTAGCTAAAAAGGGGTGGCACCGGTGGGCTTCTGCTGCGTAGCCCATCTGCTCAAAGTTTCGCCCATGTGCGTTTAGAATGCTCTTCTTAACCTTTTGAACGGGTGGCTTTTTTGAGCACTGTTCCTTTCTATCACTCAAACCAGTTGCCCCTTTTCCTTTGACCCCTCATCAACAAAGGGATTTCCCCCACAGGACTGCCGCCACTGATTTTTTTTCTTTTTCGACCATTCTCTGAAACCCCAGAGAGTTTTGCGTGAAAATCCCCGGAGACAGCATTTTTAAATACTCAGACCAGCCCTTCTGGGACCCAAAAACCCTGCCCCCGTTTAAAGCATCAAATCACCTTCTTCCCCATATGATGCTCGTTTGAACTGCAGGATTGTCTGACCTGTCTAACATGCCTAAAAGCACTGAGTTGCCGCCATAGTATTGGCTGATTAAAATAAGTGTTAACAGACATTGAATGTACCTAAAAAGTGGCCGTAGATGTATTGTGTGGTCACCATTACTTTCCAGCACTGCCTTACCTCTCTTGGGCATGAAGTTCACTAGAGCTTTACCAGTTGCCACTGGAATCCTCTTCCACACCTCCATGATGACATCACAGAGCTGGTGATTGTTAGAGACCTTACGCTCCTCCACCTTTCATTTGAATAGGTCCCACAGATGCTCAATAGGGGTTAGGTCTGAAGACATGCTTGGCTAGTCCAGCACCTAAACTCTAATTTTATTTAGCAAGGAATTGGTCGTCTTGGAGTTGTGTTTGGGGTCATTATCATGTTGAAATATTGTCCTGCTGCCACGTTTCTGAAGGGAGGGGATCAGGCTCTGCTTCAGTATGTCACAGTACAGTATACGTTGTCATTTATGGTTCCCTCAATGAACTGTATCTCACAACAGCCGGCAGCACTCATGCAGCCCTAAACCATGACACTTCCACCACCATGCCTGACTGTTGGTAAGACACAGTTGTCTTTGTAGTCCTCACCTGGTTGCCGCCACACAAGCTTGACATCATCTGAACCAAATAAGTTGATCTTGGTCTCATCACAACAAAAGACATGGTTCCAGTAATCCATGTCCTTAGTATGATTGTCTTCAGCAAAGTGTGCAGGCTCTCTTGTGTATCATCTTTGGAAGAAGTTTCCTCCTGGGATGAAAGTGATGCAGACCAATCTGAAGCAGTGTGTGGTGTATAGTCTGAACACTGACAGGCTGATCCTCCACCCTTTAACATCTGCAACAATGCTATCAGCTCTATATTGAAAAGACAATCTCCTGATATGATGCTGAGCACATGCACTTAGCTTCTTTGGCCAACCATGGCGAGGCCTGTTCTGTGTGGAATCTGTCTTGATAAACCACTGTATAGTCTTGTCCACCATGCTGCAGTTCGCTATCAGGCTGTAGGCAATCTTTTTATAGCCTAGGCCATCTTTATATAGAGCAGAAATTCTTTTTTTCAGATGCTCAGACAGTTCTATGCCATGAGGTGCCATGTTGAACTTCCAGTGACCAGTCTAAGAGTGTGAGGGCGATAAAACCAAATTTAACAAACCTGCTCCCCATTCACACCTGAGACCTTGTAACTATAAGGATCGGTAGTAGTGGATCCTCTGGACCACCGCAAGCAGTGCTATAAGCCACGCCAGGAAGCGGAATCTAAGTAAGTCCTGGTATTCAACAGAGCCCGCCGCAAAGCGGGATGGACTTGCTGTGGTGGGAATCCTACCAGGTCGTTACTCCTGAGGCGACTTGCTTGCGGTGGCAGCCGAGGTGTAGCGTGGTACAAAATCATGAAGCAAACTCGTAGTCGGGGACAGACAGGGAGGTCATGACAGGCGGCAAAGGTTGTTGTTGAGGGACGGAGGCAAACAGTACGGTACATGGAAACACTAGTAAGACTCAGGGAACGCTTTCTCAGTAGGCACAATCCACTAAAGATCCAGCAAGGTAGTTAGGAAGGGGCAGGGTTAAATAGGGACAGCATCCGGTGATCGCCAATCACTGGTGCGCTGGCTCTTTAAATTTAACAGAGCTGGCGAATGCGTGCATGCCCTAGGGAGTGGGGACACACTCGCAGGGATTCGGAGATGTCACCTGGAGAGCAGACAGGTGAGTGAGACCGACACAGTGCAAGGGGGGTGAGCGCATTCACGACCCGACATTCGGGTCGCGGTCCCACTCACCAGCGAGACACAGGTGTGCCTGTGACCTAGTGTACGGGTTGCAGGAGCACCCGTGACAGTAACACTAACAAGTCACATAACACCATGGAGGGACAATGGCAAGCCTAGTACAAATTCTTCATGTTCACTCAGGGGTTTACTGATATACTGTTATACAAGCTGTACACTGACTACTTTTACATTGTATCAGCGTGCCCTATCTTCAGTGTTCTCCCATGAAAAGTTACAATACAATATTTACAATAATGTGAGGAATGTACTCACTTTTGTGAGATACTATATAACAGCCTGGCAATGCTGCTATAAATAATTTAAGGGCACTAACTAAACAGCAAAAGCATCAGGGCTTTTCATCAATCACCATATTATTGGTGATATTTTTTATATATGTGTGTGATGTACAGAGTGTGATGTACACCAGCAAAGATTCAACGGATTTAATGCTGGATCAGTTTACATGCTTGTGTGGCGGCAACCAGGTGAGGAGCACAAAGACAAGTGTGTCTTGCCTACAGTCAAACAGAGTGATGAGAATGTCATGGTTTGGGGCTGCATGAGTGCAGCCTACTGTAGAGAGCTGCAATTCATAGAGGGAACCATAAATGTCAACATGTACTGTGACCCACTGAAGCAGAGCATGATCCTCTCCCATTAGAACCTGGGCCACAGTGCAGTTTTCCAACATAACAATCCCAAACACACCTACAAAAAAGAAAATGAGGGTAAAGGTGTTGGACTGGCCAAACATGTCTCCAGACCTTAACCCTATTGAGCATCTGTGGGGCATCCTCAAATGGAAGGGGGAAAAGTGGAAGAGGAAACAATGAACGTGTCAAACACAGAAAATGTAAGGTTCTTAATGGGTTAATATAGGTTGTTGCATAATGGAATATCACAGTTCATAATAGCTAAATTTAAAGGTTATTGCCTGGGATTATCCTTAAAAATAGAACAGATATGGCAATATTGGGACTGTTGGGAAGTTTTCAGTCAATCAAGAAAAAACTATTCGTTAGCTGCTTTGTGATTTGCTGATCACTACTGGGGTAGCAAGATCATCAGGGATATTATAATTGGTGCTCTAGACCACCAAGGATATCATCATTAACCTCTTTGCGGTCTTAAACCAATGGGGAAGTAGGGACAAACAAGGGGAAAATTTAGTACTGACAGCAAGTAGTCCATCAGCGTCTATATGCTGGGAATGTTAACCACTTTGTGACAGTTGTGCACCAAAATATGCATCTTTTTTCACTTTGTGCTACACATGCCAAAATTCAAAAAGAAGATGGGGCTCAGCAGAATTGTGGGTGGGAGTGAGGAGAGGGTTGAGACAGCCTGATAGATTTACCTTAGTTGATTCTTTAAATTGGCATAAATTGTAGCTGTAATCCATGCCAGCTTAATCCATGCCGGTCTTAATAAATCTGCTCTAAACTACTAGGAATGTTACCTATCACTGTACTGAGGAAATTAAGACTACCTGGATATTTTCCAGAGAGATAACAGTAATTTTTTTTCTTATGCTATTATTCATTTTAAATATTAGTAAGTTACAGGTATGCCAGAAGACAAGGGAGCACACATTATTTTAATTTCTGTGTCTGCTCCTGCTACTTACCTTTGCAGACCTTGAGGTTGCAGCACTGGGGAGTCACTGATGTTCTCCCCATCACCATTTGAACTAGAAATCTGCGGGTTTGTACACAGTAGTTATAGTACACAGTTTTGTGTCTATACCCTGTGACCCCCATAGTAATTGTTAGACTGGGTATCAAGTTAAGTCATACTTCTAATATATAATAATCAGTGAAAATCTGTAGAAGAACAATGGTCTCTGTGTCTTTGCAAAGAGTAAAATCTGCTTTCATGATTGACAGGAACTATAAAGAAGTTAAGGTGGAAATAAAATGTTCTTTTTAGCTACATGTACTTTTCCTCAGAATGTGACAAGCTGGTTTGATGAGAACTCAGGTCAAGTCCTCCTGCGATCACCACTGCTCTACACCTAAAATGTAGATGGAAAACAGAAGAGATAATATGCTGATAAATATGCGCTATGTCAACTCCTTATATCGTGTACTGGACTTTTCACTGTATTCATA
Organism: Phyllomedusa bahiana; assembly: GCA_025379985.1. NCBI lineage: Eukaryota > Metazoa > Chordata > Amphibia > Anura > Hylidae > Phyllomedusa > Phyllomedusa bahiana. Next base: position 88,827 of record JAODAL010002868.1, read on the forward strand.
GCAAATCAAATATTTCTTCTACATCTTAAAGTGAGCCTGTTCCTACAAAGAAAACCCCTAAAATTATCAAAATCCATTTTCCTGGATTTATCAGATATATCGTGCAGACAGAAATCTTCAGTTGTTGGCTAATTCTTGTCCTTCCGTTCTCAATTTGCGCATGTTATATGGACTGTTTAATCTTGGTGTGATGTCAAGTCCAAGTCTGGGATGATCATGTGTTTTCCCCTGCTGAAAAAACGGTGAAGCTGCATCTCCCTCCTCCCCGTCTACTCATTACTTTTTAATAAGCACTGTACTGATGTGTTTTCTGACTTCATAGGGTTATGTAGGCAGGAAATTGGTAAGGAGTGGAGTAAAGATATAGGCCTACCTACTTTTGGCTGGGGTGGGGTCAGGTGACCTCATCCTTGCTGAATATAGTGCTGTGTTAGCTGGCCTTTTTTGTCTCTAATGCAAGGATAAAATGACCCCATCTCATGGTATGAGCATATTTGCCTACCTTTACAATCACATATTTCAGAGATTTTAGCCCAAACCCCCCAGAATGCCAAAATACCCCTCTAGTAATGCCACAATTCACACTAGAATTACCATTTTGAAGCAGAATTCTTATAAGCCCCGCCACTTTTGTATTCCAGTGTTTTCGGGACACCTGGAAAAATAGGAGTGGACCAACACTTAGGTGGTGTCAAGGGTTGTGGTGCTGAGAGCTGAATCATAAAGCTGGTTAAAGAGGAAAGTAGGAATCCTTAATAAGGGAGTGTATTGGCGCCAGATGTGTGTGCAGTCTAATCACATGAGGTCTTAGGGGTCAGGAGGAGAGTAGGCCCAGATCCGACATCTAAGGAACATTGCAGTGGGCTGAGGGTAGAAGCAAGTGACTAAAATCCTGAGAGAAGATAAGAGTCTTTAAGTAACTGTCATGAGACTCCCAGTGTGAGCTAGATAGAGGTACTTGCTTGAGGAGGGCTGGACAGCAAACTGTGATTGGTATCACCACAAATAAGGCAGTCAGTTAATATTGAGAGAATCTTTAAGAAGCTTTTAGATACTGGGGCAGAGGAGATGCCAGCCCAGGGACAGGGAGGCAGTGGAGAGTGAGAGACTGGCTGTCCTGAGGCCTAAGGTAAGACTGGGATAAGCTCATTGGGCTCTTAGAAGATTATCAAGAATATAAGGATAATCCCTCTTCCTGTTTATAGGCAACATTTAAAGGGTTATTCCCATAAATGACTGATAAGTGTGGGTCCCAAGTCTGGGACCTACATCTATCTTGAGAATGACCCAAAAGTCTCAGTGTAAGATGAAGAGGAAGTCACATGTGCAAAGAGTATGCAATAAATGTCTGAGGTGGGGACACCCCTTAAAGTATTGAACTGTGTCCTTGAAAATAACCTTACCATATCCTGTATTAACCTGTGTGACATTACCACTGTAATTGTACAATTGCGTTACTGTCGCTGTTAAAAATTAAAATTGTTCGATCTATTAAGAGATCCCAATTCCTAACAATAGGTTTGGACTTTGTTGAACATTCTGAGGCCTAACACAATACTTTCATTGTACAAGTGCTGGGTAACAAGCAAGCTGCATGTTCGCAGCTGCAGGTGGCCTGGCAATCCATGAAAGTTATGTATCAGCCTAGCCATCATGGGGACCCACGAAAGCATAGAGCAGGTCTAAATGAAGTCATTAGTGCTTTAAATGAGAGACATCTAACTATGTCATGCTGTGGCACACAGGAGCCTCCCAAACCTCCCAGAGACGTACAACAGCACTGTAGAGTGAATTAAAGCCAACCTAGACTCCTGATGCAGTCCAGCGGTCATTAACTTGTTGGAGAATAGGATGGTCTCCTCTCAGACTATGGAACCTCCTGTCTATACCACAACCCCCAAGTATTTTATACCACTGAAAGTGTACTACAACCATACAGTATATTATATTACTAAGTGTGTCCTGCAGCCATCAAGCATGTTGTGCCACTATTGCAAAGAAAATAAAAGTTAATTATTCATGCACAAAAAAACTCTGCTCCATTTCATTAGAGGACCCCTTTACATATCTGCACCATAAAAAAAGAAAAACACACCATACCTTCTCCACCAATCTCTTTTAAGGTCAAAACATAATAAAGTCTCATATTGAATTGTTTCTAGAAAAAGGTGAAAACAAAGGGTTTTTTAGGCCCCACAAAAATGGCAACATTCTTTCTAGGTGCTCTGCAACACATTTTTTCAAAGAGTGGTTTAGAGATACTGTAGATATAATATGTAAATCAGGCCTCTGGTGATCTAGAGTGGTTAAGTGATTAGTATCCAGCATCTTTGATGGTCCTGGGTAGTTATGAACGAACAATACAATATTCGAGTCTGAGTCGAACCTCGAACTTTAGTGTGTTCGGTTCAAGGTTCGACTCAAACTCGAACCCCATCAAAGTCAATGGGAGAAGATGTTCGGGTTAATTTTTATACCTATACAGGTGAGGAGAAGCTGTAAATGCCATCCATAACAGTACACCTAAACTAGGCATATTATACGTCTAAAATTCACCTAAAAATTATGCGCTGTGTGCCTCCATAATACAATACACCTATTAAGGCGCACTACATAAACTAATAATTGTATGTTATGCGCCTCTGTTGCACAATGCGCCTTGACAGGCGAATTACATACACTACCAATGATATGCTATGTGACGCAATTTTCGCAATTCGCCTAAAAAGGCGCAATGTGCCTCACTAGGCGCAATGCGCCTTTTTAGGTGCATTATGTTTGCTATGCAAGGTATACCTGATGCCAGATTTTTGCGAGGATTGTACTTTCAGGCGCACTTTACACTGATTTAATGCGCCTAAAAGCTGCCGCAGCACCGCCAATTTTCGGACATGAAATCTATTAAAATAGCGTGACAGGCACCATGTCAAACTCGAACATTTACTCGAATGAACAGTAAAATGTTAGGTTCGGCTCAAGTTCTAAAAAATCGTGATGTTCGTCTCGAACTTAGCTTTTCTTGAACGGTTCCATCAACACTAGTCCTGGGTGATGAAGAAGTTAATTTTGATTACATTTATCTATGGTGGTCTAGGCTGGGTATGAGTTAATATTTAATATAGTTTAGGTTTATACATTTTTTTTTTTTGTCATGTAACTAAATGATTTCTGCATAATTGGTTAGATCTGGGTTTGCAGGTATATGGAAACTCTCTCTCGCCTGTGACTAAGGGATCACTGTGGGGACCTAGGCCAGAGCCTGGGAAAGTCCTAACTTGCTTGCGGTGACCAAAGTTAGAGAATGGGAGGCCTTTTCATATTCCCCAACTTGGTGTAGCCAGCACTATCCATATTGAGAAATATGGAGTCCTTAGTTGGGTATGTGATGAAGTTGTAAAAGTTTATAGCAAATCTGTGTCATAGGACATATTCTGCCACTTTTTGCTGACACATCTGTTATCAGAATATTATATTATAATAGCACAGTCAATAAAGACCCTAAAACTGGGGTCTCCAACCAGTGGCTCTCCAGCTGTTATAAAACGACAAATGCATGCTCTGGAGAACCACAGCTGGGAGTCCCCTGCTCTGAGATGTTATAGTCTAAGCTGCCTGTATCCTCATTAATAAGAGTCTTTTATGAATTTCCTTTCGCAGGCAGTCTAATGTGCAGAAGAGATAAATACTCCATGCACACATCAATGTTTCTGTGAAATAATGAGCCGCTGTCCCAGAAGAATTGCAATATGAATGAAATCTGTCTCGACTGCTGGCAAATGAACTGATTAGTTTATACTTAATTAATGCTTTGGCATAAAACAATTTAAACAAGTATCCTTGTAATCCTAACAGACACTCTACACAGAGAATGCACTGCCGCCTTATGTTCTTCAGCCGCAGGAGGTGAACACTGAGGAAATGGATTAATAGTGAACTTTATAAGAAGGATAATGTAATGTCATTAAATCCTATCTAGACTATTACATCACGGCACTGATGACTCAACCAAGTCGTTCCTGTATGTCAATATCACTAAAAGGATTTCAGTTTTTTTAATTAATTAAAAAAAAACTTGAAAAATATTTTATAACATATAAGTACAATAATACAATAAAATAGGACACAGTGTAATATAATTGTCATAATCAGGCCTCTAATGACATGGATGCAAACACTCCCAACTGAGTCTCCACTTTAAGGAACATCTAAAAGGTGGGTGAAGTTTGTAAGATTTGAGCATTTTTACCTTAAAACATTACTAATGGCAATTTCATTAAATTATACAATGAGAAACATAAATTAATTTCAGAAAAGTCAATTAAAATGTTCTGTTATGTTTAAGTAACTTACCATGTACCACCACAATCTAGTTTACCCAAATCAGTGTGAGAGTGAAATGAAATACAGTCAGTGCATATATTAGAGTCTTGCATAAAGGATAGAGAAAGCTGTATTGAGGATGAATAGGTGATCTTCAGAGAAGACAAGTAGTGCTGCTAGTCAACCACAATAAAACCCACTAAAGTGGTCCTTGTCTAGGGATGATAACAGTGAGGATGAGGCGCCTCAAGAGAGGGTGGAAAGAAGCAAAGCTCCCTCCCATGGGTGACATACTGAGCTAAGCATGTGGAAAGTAAGGAAGACTCACTCCATGCCATCTGAGCAGTGGTATGAGAGGCCTGTGGACAGAACATGGTGGCCAACTATGGAGTGGTAAGGATGGGAGGATGGGGAGTCCAACTCATACATACGCCTGAAAAAGAAAACACATAGCACTAATAGTGGATTTCTGCCAAAAGTGTCTGTGGTGATTATTGTTGTTTTGCATGTATTTGTTGGAGTGTATCTGATAAAAAATCGTATTTATGTAGTGGTCTTGATGCAATTGGTTCATAAGAGCTAGCAGGTGATAATGATATGATAAGTCTCTATGCTCAATTAAAATGATACCTGTTGTGCTAGGTTAAGTGACAAACCAGAGCATTTCTGGCTTAAGTGTATGAGGAGCAGGTACTGATGCAGTAGCATGATTAACATCAAACCAAATGTGATGTTGGGCTGCAAGAGATTGGTTGAGAGTGGTTGCAGTGAAAGACTAATAGCTGTTACCTGCGAGACTGGTGACTGAGCCATAGAAACTAAAGGTCCCACTCATAACTCAAAGACTGGAAGAGAGGTGAGAGAGGGCAGTGGGAGAGAAGTGTACCTACTAAAAGGAAACACGAATAAGTGCTCTTGGTGCATGAGACAAGACCAGAGTGTGAAAGCAGCCAGAGAGACAACTATTATACCAGAGAATGCATGGTGTAGAAGGACAGACCTTGTAACATTGTGCCCTGGGTGCAGAAGACTAGAGTTAGAGTAAATATAACCTTATGCCCTTGGAGCAAGGACATAGAGTTGGAAACTGTGCAACATTTTTCTCTTAGTGCAGATGTCTAGAGAATTAAATTGTACATTGCAACTATCCCTTAAGAACAACCAGCTGTAACTGTTGTAATTCAGTTTGTGCCCCCAAGTGAAAAAAACACACCAACCACTTAGATTATTAGTATATTCTTGCCCCCACCCTGTACCCACCCAGGTTAATGCTTTCACACCTATTTCACCCCATCTTTCATATGCACAACACAAATTAGGATGGGGATTCTGCTTCTGCTGAATCTTACAATCATGTGCCTCACCCTTAGGAAAGAGGCTCTGTTTGTCCTTCTCATGGACAGCCTCTGTTTGTTGGCCTTTGTGTCAGGACCCTATGGCCAAGTCCTGACATGTGACCCAATATGTGATGTATACGTGATGTTCTGCACTACCTAGGGGTATGTAAGGTCATCTGGAAACCATTTCACAAAACTCACCCATAACCCTGTCTGTCCAAGAGACCCCTTTTCACTAGCAAAAGTGAAACAGGACTCCTTAAGCCTCTGGGATGATGTGATGCCCCCCTCCCTTCTGGACTGAGTGCTTGATCCTCATAAACTAGAATGGATCATAATTTATCCTGGGGAGGCCACAGAATAGCTCTTGTACCATTGGACCTTCCTGAGCCCCAGTTACGTTATGAAACCAAACACGGCTTTGCTGCCAGGTTCCTACTAGCAATTCTCTGTATCTCCCCACCCCTGGGTCCGGGAAAGGAGTAAGATTCAGGTGTGCATGCATTCCATTCCTGAGTTCTCAAATATGGAACTGGTATGTGGGTATGACGTGGAGCAATTCCATAATTCTTTATAAAATCATGGCTCCCAATTGTCTGACTCAAGCCTTTCAACCATGACTAACCATAGGAGCTGATATCTTGGGTTCCATGATGTCTGCTGGACATTTGAAAAGAACAATATTCCTTTTGAAGCAGGACCTCCTGGTGAGGTGGGTATTTCCTATGCCATCTTGAGTGAGATCTTTGACCTCACATTACCCAGTGATCGACATGGATAATTTTTTCTATTTTACATTAGTCACAGTTTTCTTCCTCTTTAAATTAGCAGCAGTGTACAAAATGGTGCCAGATTCATCCTTATATTGTGAAATGTCACAAAACGATTGATGAGCGGTGTTTATTTTGACTTTCATTCCTTTCTCATGACTATTGAAACAATTCTTACCTCTATGTATGCCAACAATGTAATTCTTCTGGAAAAGAGAATCCTACATATGTTCTTACCAGCTCATAAGAGGATGGGATCAACTGGCTTGGGCAAAACCGTTGTAGGATTTGCCTCTATGGTATGTATGCCCTAACAATCACTACTACAAAATAATTTTTTTAAAATATATCTACCACAGCTCATGTCTCGCCTCGTGCTTGCAGCTACAGATGCATCCGTGTCCATTCTCACTGCTCTTGACATCCAGAATGCCTGCTGCAGTTTTTCCTAGTGCGTGCATGCGGACACCCCATCCCGATTTATAGGGCCACTGCACACCACCCAGCTTTCCTAAAGCAAATGGTCTGAGGCCTGTCTCTACGTAAGTGCACCTCCCTCACACCTTAGTGAGAGATTGTTGGTCCTTTTTTGTACCGAAACCAGGTGTTAGGCAGTTGATCTGTTTGTGATACCATTGGATGCCAAATTTCATGCGCATTAAAATAGCATATAATGCACCTGATTTATGAACCCACTCTACAGCGGGTCATAAATCGGCGCATTCTAGCAATAACATGACAATTTTGGCTAAGGCGTACCACTTGTGGTAAAAAGTGGTATACCTGTTCCATTAGTAATGCGCCTAGAATTGCCATAGTGAAGCTATAAATCTATAGCTTTGTACGCTTCTAATGCGCCCCGCCCCCGCATGCCCTGCAAAATCAGGCGCATTACAAAGTGCCGCTTGCGCTCTGTAATGCGCCTGATACTGGAGGTCGGGAGGTTTTAAATCTATAGCGAACGGGACTGGGTTAGATGTCGGGCTGAAATACGTCTCAATTATGTGTAAAGCATGTAATGTGAAAGTGTTATATCGGCCCCTGTGCCAGCAAGGGTTAAGCTTCATGTATGAATTTTGGCGTGAAGATGCAATTTTTTATGCGCATTTCAAGGTAGAATGCACCTGAATTTATTAGCCCGGTCTACTGCGGGTTATAAATCAAGCGCATTCTAGTCCTAAGACAACACTTCTGGCTCAGGTAAACCACTTCGAAAGTGGTCTACCTGTTCCACTAGTAATATACCTAGAATTACCGTACTGAAGCTATAAATCTATAGCTTTATGGTTCTAGTGCACCACTCCTCCCACACGCCCCCTAAAATCAGGCACATTACAAAGTGCCATGGGCGCTCTTTAATGCACCTGATATTGATGAGCGGGAGTTTTAAATCTATAGCGAACGTGACTGGGTTAGATGTCAGGCTGAAAAGACGCCAGACTTCTGGCTCAGCCCCATTCATACATGTCACCCCTATTGTTTTAACACCTAGCTCCTGATTGGACAAGAGGGTGGAGCGGCCTCATCCCAGAAGTGGCAGTTGGAGGCAGGAAGGGCAGTTGGGCTCAGTCTAGGGAGTGAGTAGTGAGAAGGGTGAGGGATACTGGTATGAAGCTCTGCTGTTTGAGGGTAGTTAGGAAGGAGAAAGCTTCCAGGTCCAGAACAATACTAGAGAGGGTTTAGTGTGAAGTTCTGCAGATCCCAGTGGCTCTACCACAACCTGCAATAAAAGAAGGAGGATTAGGCTGCCACCATACACTGGGACACTTCAAGGCTGGTATAAGGGGGATACAGACTAGTACTCTCAACAGGTACACCATAATGCTGTTATGGTAAGAAGCTATTGACCCCTCATCATCCCACTGGGCATTTACAGTATATGTGGATTGGGAAACTTGTTTGTAAGAACTGGGAACCTGTTATTTTGCTGCTTAGAAGTTAATTATCTTCAGTAAAGATGGGCATTATTTTACCAACTACATCGCCTCCGTGTGTGTGTCTGTGCAACTGCACCAACTGCTACCGTCTTGGTTATGTCCTGGCCAGGCCGTTCTACTACCCCCACCATGCACCAGAGGGAGTACCCCGGGGAACTTGCCTAGACCACTAATGACTCGGGTGCCTCCCCCTCCACTGTTGAGTGCTGCCTCCGAGGGAGAGAGCCTAGAGATGCCTGTAGCATGACAACTACTGTCAATCATCAACCACACAGGCTTGTCTCCCCCTTTGCCATTCCCTGGGGCACACTACATAGGTATAAAGGTAACTACATATATACAACAGAAGAACTTAAACAGAGATACTCACAATTACTGGAATTTGTGTTTCCACAATGATGTCAGTTTCTAGTGTAACAGACAGTAATCCAGGTCTCCAAAAGCACTCAATCCATCATTTGTCTCAATGTTTTCACCCTCAGTTAAGTTATCTGGAAGTGCAACATATGGGATGATACTTGTCCCACTAATAGGTAGAGTAATAACCCCAAAAAGGGTGCTCCCACTTCTCGGTAGCTGCCTCTAATAAATAACCTCAGGATTCCTGGAGATAACTAGACACAATGGGCCACATGTATGGAACGGATTTGGTCTAAAACTCACTTTTTTGCCCATAGGTTTCTATGGGAAAAAAAGTGAGTTTTAGACCAAATCCGTTCCATACATGTGGCCCAATGTCTATTTAAATCAATGGGTTGTCTGTGTTATGTAGTACAGGGACAGGTCCTCCAGAGGAAGAGACGCTCTTTGTAACCACTCTAGTATGGCCAAGAGATGAGGGTTTTGGATATGGCCCACCCTTCCCCTCTGCTAACTCGGGACTACTATGATAATTTAAAAAAAAATTCTAAACTGTAAAACCCCTTCAATGGTACGGGTTTATGAGGGGACAAAAATATTGCCAACACTGTCTCCCATGATACGGCTTAAACGCCGGGGGTTAGGCATAAAGGATAAAAGTGTGGCGCCATTAAGTAGCAAAATTACTTTCAAAACTATCCTCCTTTCTTTTGTTGAACTATTTCTCTAGAAGGGAATCATGCACAGAATGAGAACCACTGGGAGATTAGAATAGGGACAATCTTATCCCTTTTTCTTTATGACACCAAAAAAAACCATGATTGTGGCTCCCATAGTACATAAGACCTTCTCATACATGCTTAAAAACTTTTCTCACAAAGGACCATAAATGACCAATTACAAAATAAATTATGTCAGCTGACTAGGAAACCAATACTGGGACCCTTATAAAACTAGAATAGGGCTCCTTCCTGCACAACTGCACAAATGAAAACAACTTTGAATGAAGCATGAACAGTGCTTCTTCATGCAAAGTCTATGAAAGTAACAGAGACAATTGATTCCCATCCCATCAGGCCAATTTATATATTGATGTATGACAGAATAAAATCAGACAAAGGTCATAAAAACACATTCCACGTTCCCCAGAAAAAGTGCCCCACTCAAAATGTATGTCGGGAGTCTACTAGAGTCCTTTTTAGAAGTAATACCTTGGGTGTAGGGCATATTTACTACATTCATTCAGCATCTGCCTATATGTCATCTGTATTGATAGATGTACAGTATGTGCACTGACATACATTCGTCTACACACTGTTTGTCTTCTTAATGCACTGGCTATTTATTTATTCTTTTCAAATATTCATGAAATTCCTTAGTATATTCACATATATGGCTATACTTCTTTATATATACAGTTGAAACCAGAAGTTTACATACACTATATAAAAAGACACATATGCATGTTTTTCTCACTATCTGACATGAAAACAGAATAAGCCTTACCTGTTTTAGGTCGATTAGGATTACCAAAATTATTTATATTTGCCAAATGCCAGAATAATGAGAGGGATAATTTTTAAGACATTTTATGACTTTCTGCAAAGTCAAAAGTTTACATACATTTCATTAGTATTTGGTAGCATAGCCCTTAAACTGTATGACTTGGGCCAAACATTTTGGATATCCTTCCACAAGTTTCTCACAATAGTTGGTAGGAATTTTGGCCCATTCCTCCTGACAGAACTGGTGTAACTGAGCAATGTTTGTAGGTCGCTTTGTTCGCACCTGCCTTTTTAGCTTTGCCCATAAATTTTCAGCAGGTTTGAGATCAGGGCTTTGTGATGGCCACTCCGAAACATTGATTTTAGCCACTTTGTATCCAGTATGGCAGTATGCTTCAGGTCATTGTCCATTTGGAAGACCCATTTGCGCCCAAGCTTTAATTTCCTGGCTGATGTCTTTAGATGTTGCTTCAGTATTGCCACATAATCTTCTTTCTTCGTGAAACCATCTATTTTGTGAAATGTACAAGTCCCTCCTGCAGCAAAGCAACCTCACAACATGAATCTGCCACCCCCGTATTTTGGATTTGGCATGGTGTTCTCAGGCTTCCAAGCTTCTCCCTTTTTCCTCCAAACGTAACGATGGTCATTATGGCCAAACAGTTCAATTTTAGTTTTGTCAGACCACAGTACATGTCTCCAAAATGTAGGTCTTTGTTCCTGTGTGCATTTGCACACAATAATCTGGCATTTTTATGTTTCTTTTGGAGTAATGGCTTCTTCCTGGCAGAGTGGCCATTCAGCCCATGTTGATACAGTACACGTTTCCCTGTGGATAATGACACAATCTTACCAGTCTCAGCCAGCATATTCATGAGAATGTTTGCTTTTGTTCTTGGGTTGATATGCACATGTCGGACCAAAGCACGTTTATCTCTGAGACACAGAACTGGGCTCCTTCCTGAGCGGTATGATGACTGGACATTCCCATCTTGTTTTTATTTGTGTATAATTGTTTACACAGATGAACAAGGCACTTTCAGGTATCTGGAAATTGCACCCAAGCCAGATCCAGACTTGTGCAAGTCCACAATTCTCTTCCTGATATCTTGGCTGATTTCTTTAAACTTTCCCTTGATGTTATACACAGAAGCAGTGTGTTTCTGATGTTCATTAAAATACATTCACAGTTGTGCCTCTAATTAACTCTGATGTTGCCAATGACTTTGCAGAAAGTAATAAAAATGCTTTAAAAAATTCTCTCATTATTCTGACATTTGGCAAATATAAATCATTTTGGTTCCTAATTGACCTAAAACGGGTAAGGTTTATTCTGATTTCATGTCAGATAGTGAGAAAAACATGCATATGTGTCTTTTTATATAATGTATGTAAAGTTCTGGTTTCAACTGTACATAAGAAATTATATTGATTATGTTTTTGCTGTATCCTAGTCCCACATATGAAATTAATTTTATAACATAGTTTTTATTCTGGGTGGTCATTGACTTGATCATGTTCAGTGACATACAGTATCTCACTAAAGTGAGTACACCCCCCACATTTTTGTAAATATTATATCTTTTCATGGGACAAAATTGAAGATACAACACTTTGATGCAATTTAAAGTAGTCAGTATACAGTTTGTATATCAGTGTAAATTTTTTGTGCCCTCAAAATAACTCAACGCACAGCTATCAATATCTAGACCACTGATAAAAAAGTGAGTACACCCCTAAGTGAAAATGGATAAATTGTGCCCAAAGTGTCAATATTTTGTGTTACCACTATTATTTTTCAGCACTGCCTTAAAGAGGTTTTCTCGTTATCGCATTTGGCAGCCTTTGCTACTGGTTGGCAAGCAGAGCTTGTGAAATGGTGGGCCGTGTTTCTACTCCCAGCAGGGAGTATCTTCACTCTCTGCAGACACGCCCCACACTGTGTACGTTCTTGATGATTAATTCCGTGTGAGCTGGGGGAAGGAAGAGGTTCTCAGCTGTCTGAGGCTGGCTAAGGCTATGTGCACACAGCAAATAACAAAATGCCATCCAAAATACAATGACATTTTAGTGTTTGTTGTGTAGATATAGCCTAAGGAATCATTGGAAGTGAAAAGATAAGTGTAACTTGATGTACACTGCATATCTACATTTCTTGCTCTCTGTACATACTTTTTAACTAGAATGGGCATTTGACATTCAGGACTCTGGGAAAGATGGATGATTTGTTTCTTTGTCTCTCTCTTTCTCTCAAATAGTGATATATCCTGCAGATTATTAAACCTCTGAACTCTACAGATCTGCAGAAAAAAATTATACACTTTTTAGCTGTTTGTGTTTACATGGGACTGCACATCTGTCTCACAAGTGGTTTATGTTGGACTGAGAATCTGTCTCACAAAAGTTTTTTTTACGTGGGAATGCACAATACAGCTGTGTTCTATCTCTGTGATTTATACGCGACTGTGAATCAAAGTCACAAGTGGTTTACGTGGTACTGCACAGTACAGTTGTGTTCTCTGACTGTGATTTACGTGGGACTGTGTATCTGTGTCACAAAAGTGATTTACGTGGGACTGCACAATGTAGTGCCGATCTGTCTGTGTTTTATATGGCATTTGTGTTACAAAAGTAATATATGTGGGACTGCACAGTACAGCTGTTATTTCTCTGTGTAACAAAAGTAATTTATGTGGGAAGGGGCATATGAGGCACAAAAGTGATTTACGTGGGACTGCACCGTTCAGTTATGTTCTCTGTCTGTGATTTACATGGGACTGCATATTTGTGTCACAAAAGTGATTTACATGGGACTGCATAGTACAGCCGTGTTCTCTATCTGTGGTTTACATGGGACTGCAATTTGTGCCACAATAGTGATTTACATGGGACTGCACAGTATAGTGACAATTTCTATGTGTTTTACGTGGGACTACATCTCTCTCTCCTAATTGAAAATGGTATTTGCACTCCCGTCTGCGTCCTCGGCACTGCATCTACATACTGTGCGCACTCCCGTCCACGACCTGGATGGGACATGCCGCTCAGCTGACAGCCAGTAACATATTAGCTGGGTGTAACCCGACCTGAGCTTCAACTCTGTTGCTAAGCACATATACATTAACCAGTTCTCACTTTGCTAATGTTAACCAAGGAAGGATATGCTTACATTTTGGTTCCCCTCATTTTAAACTATGATCTTTGTAATGAGAAAACCTCATTAACTCTCTTGGGCAGGAGTTTACTACAGCTTCAAAGGTTTCAGCCACTGGAATCCTCTTCCACACCTCCATGACGACTTCACGGAGCTGGTGGATGTTAGAGACCTTGTGCTCCTCCACCTCCCATTTGAGATTTTCCTTAGCAAGACAGTGGTCATCTTGGAGGTGTGTTTGGGATTGTTATCATATAGGAAGACTGATATGTGACCCAGTTTCCAATTTGCTGGGATCATGTTCTGCTTAAGAATGTAAACGTACATGTATGCATAAATGTTTCCCTCAATTAACTGTAGCTCCCCAAAGCTGACAGTACTCATGGAGCCCCAAACCATAGTACTTCCACCACAATGCTTGATTGTAGGCAAGACACACTTGTCTTTATACCCACCTAGTTGCTGCCACACATGCATGAAACCATCTGAACCAAATCTTGGTCTCATCAGACCATAGGACATTGTTTCAGCAATCCATGTCTTTAGTTGGCTTATCTTCAGCAAACGGTTTGTTGTGCATTATCTTTGAAAGAGGTTTTCTTCTGGTATGACAGCTATGCAGACCAATTTGTTGTAGTGTGCAATGTTCGGTCTGAGCACTGACAAATTGACTCCCCGTCCCCTTAATTTGTGCAGAAATACTGACAGTACGTCTATTTTGAAAATACAATCTCTGGATATGGAGCTAAACACGTGCACTCAACTTCTTTGATTCACCATGGCGAGGCCTGTTTCTAAGTGGAACCAGTCTTGTTAAACCTCTTTATTGTCTTGGCCACCATGCTGCAGCTTAGTTTCAGGGTGTTGGCAATCTTCTTATGGCCTAGACCATCTTTATGTACAGCAATAATTCTTTTTTTCATATCCTCAGACAGTTCTTCACTATGAGGTGCCATGTTGAACTCCCAGTGACCAGTATGAGAGTGTGAGAGCAAGAACACCAAATTTAACACACCCACACCCCATTCACACCTGAGACCTTATAACACTAATGTGTCACATGACATCATGGAGGGAAAATGGTAAATTGGGCAAAATTTTTCCATTTTCACTTGGGGTTGTATTAACTTTTGTTGCCAGCGGTTTAGACATTGATGCCTGATTTGAATGATTGAACTTTCACCCAGAGGTGCTTGTTTTTAAACAGCATTTCATTTCTTTACTTTTCTCCTCACTATGATTAAGAGCCCCTGGCTCGAAACGCATCAGTAACAGAGGCTTCTTCGATGCAGATCTCGTTTTTGATGTATATCTACTAACTATGTGATTTTACTTTATTTTTCCTGGATGTATGCTGGATATTTTTTTTTTCCCCTTCCCATTGATGGTTGGTTGTTGTGCTGTTTTGAGGGCACATAAAATTTACACTGTTATACAAACTGTTCACTGACTACTTACATTACATTGTATCAAAGTGTCATATCTTCAGTGTTGTCCCATGAAAAGATATAATAAAATATTAACACAAATGTGAGGGGTGTACTCACTTTTGTGAGATACTGTATCATGTATCTGGCAGGGAATGAGGGTGTTTTCTCTCTTTTTTTTATAACAATTGTCTGATTTTATTCTATCATGTAATAAATTATTTTAAGACTTTTTTTGAAAGATTTACTAATAATTATTTAGATTTACTTTTTCCTCATGATTATTGGTCTTATATGAATATTTTCGTTTACTGAGGTTTTTTAAGTGCCATTATTTATTTTTTTATATAATTTATAATATATTGAGTTAAGAGATAGGCCAAATGCTTAACCACTCCTCCAATAAAACTTTGTGTTGCAGTTGTGCACGGAGGAAGAAGAGCCCAGGAGACCTGTGCTGTTAAATCTTGTGGATAGGTGAAATATAGCTGAAACCAGATATTTACATACACTATATAAAAAGACACGTATGCATGTTATTATAACTATCTTACATAAAATCAGAATAAACCTTACCTGTTTTAGGTCAATTAGGTTTACCAAATTATTTATATTTGCCAAATGCCAGAATAAGGAGAGAGAATTTTTTTAAATACATTTTTATTACTTTCTGCAAAGTCAAAAGTTTACATACATTTCATTAGTATTTGGTAGCATTGCCCTTAAAGGGGTTTTGCCAGGACGTGCCTTATCTGCTAAGAAGCAAATGTAAACAAAGTAATGCTGAGCTGAGAGAGAGAGAGACAGACAGCCAGAGCACAGAGCCGTGCATAAGGGATCGTGTGAAATGTTCACTCAAATAATCAAACTACAACTAGTGGATTCTGTATAAAAACTACAACAGCTTTCTCCTTCAGCCTCTTGAAAGCTCCTTTATGTTCCCTGTCGTCAGATAAAGCAGGGATCTACTCAGAAAATAACATAACAACTAGTGGATTCTGCATACAAAACACAACATATTTCTACCCGGTGCCTTGAAAGCTTCTTCAGCTCCCTCTCATCAGATAAGAAGTGTGCTCTGCGCAAGTCCAGTCCGGCCAGCAGCTCTTGTCACTCTGCCTGGTCGTATGTAATGCAAGCTTTTAAGTAACTAAGGGCAGGTAAGGCAGCCTGTAGCTCTCACAGGCTGCAATTTTTTTAATCACATACATTTAGAAAAGTGATTAAAAACCCATTTTGGAGGATCCCATGTCAACATTACATCGTGGCAAAACCCCTTTAAACTGTATGACTTGGGCCAAACATTTTGGATAACCTTCCACAAGTTTCTCACAATAGTTGGTAGGAATTTTGGCCCATTCCGCCTGACAGAACTGGTGTAACTGAGCCATGTTTGTAGGTCGCCTTGTTCGCACCTGCCTATTCAGCTT
Source organism: Phyllomedusa bahiana (assembly GCA_025379985.1). Classification (NCBI taxonomy): domain Eukaryota; kingdom Metazoa; phylum Chordata; class Amphibia; order Anura; family Hylidae; genus Phyllomedusa; species Phyllomedusa bahiana. The sequence goes on from JAODAL010002868.1 coordinate 105,067, forward strand.
TGCCCATACATTTTCAGCAGGTTTGAGATCAGGGCTTTGTGATGGCCACTCCGAAACATTGACTTAAGCTACTTTGTAACTAGTTTGGCAGTATGCTTCAGGTCATTGTCCATTTGGAAGACCCATTTGCACCCAAGCTTTAATTTCCTGGCTTGGGCGCAAAAGTTTACATACACTAGGATTACTATTATTATTATTATTATCATTTATTTTGAAGCGCCCTTGATTCCAGGGCGCTGTACATTTTAGGCGGGTACATAAATAACATTGGTCAAACAATTACAAAGTGACAATAAGTGACTAACAACTGGTACAGAGGGAGAGAGGTCCCTGCCCGTGAGGGCTTACAATCTACAGGGAAGGGGTGAAGGGGCAGACATGTTTGTGGGGCGGAGCAGTGCAACATGGTTAATGTTGGTTATAGGCAATCCTGAAGATTTAGGTTTTCAGGTTACGTTTGAAGCTGGTGAGAGAGGGGGAGGGTCTGAGGTGTTGGGGCAGTGAGTTCCAAAGTGTGGGGGAAGCATGAGAGAAGTCTTGGAGACGGTTATGTGAGGAGGTAATAAGAGGAGAGCGGAGGAGAAGGTCCTGTGAGGAGCGGAGGTTGCGTGAGGGGAGGTATATGCTGGTGGAAGCTGGTAAGATTGTGTCATTTTCCACAGTGAAACGAGTACTGTATCAACATGGGCTGAAAGGCCACTCTGCCAGGAAGAGAGACCTACATTTTTGGAGACATGTCCTGACGAGACTAAAATTTACCTGTTTGGCCATAATGACTATCGTTACATTTGGAGGAAAAAGGGAGACGCTTGGAAGACTAAGAACACATCCCAACTGGGAAACACGGGGGTGGTAGATTCATGTTGTAGAGTTGTTTTGCTGCAGGAGAGACTTGTGCACTTCACAAAATAGATGACATCTTGAGGAAAGAAAATTATGTGGCAATACTGAAGCAACATCTCAAGACATCAGCCAGGAAGTTAAAGCTTGGGCAGAAATGGGTCTTCCAAATGGATAGTGACTCAAAGCATACTGCCAAACTTCTTACAAAGTGGCTTAAGGATAACCAAGTCAATGTTTTGGAGTGGCCATCACAAAGCCCGGATCTCAATCTGATAAGAAATTTATGGGCAAAGCTAAAAAGGCAGGTGCGAGCAAGGTGACCTACAAACATAGCTCAGTTACACCAGTTCTGTCAGGAGGAATAGGCCAAATTTCCTACCAACTATTGTGAGAAGCTCGTGGAAGGATATCCAAAATGTCTGACCCAAGTCATATAGTTTAAGGGCAATGCTACCAAATACTAATGAAATGTATGTAAACTTTTGACTTTTCAGAAAGTAATAAAAATGCCTTAAACATTTTACCTCTCTCACTATTCTGGCATTTGGCAAATGTAAAGAATTTTGGTAATCCTAATTGACCTAAAATGGGTAAGATTTATTCTGACTTCATGTCAGATAGTAAAAAAAAAACATGCATATGTGTCTTTTTATATAGTGTATGTGAACTTCTGGTTTCAACTCTATGTTCATTTTGGGAAAAATATAATTACAACCTTTGTCCGGTTGTGTGAGTACTTCATACAATTGTTCCTTCTTTGACATTATAGACAAGTTTCAGTGACAGCATCAGATTGGTAAATGAAATTCATATGAGAACCGATACAGAGAGGTTTGGAAACATTTTTAGTAGAAGACGACAAAAGGGACAAGATGTCTCTTTGGCATTTCCTCGGTTTGATAAGGGGAGCTAATTTTAGTTCTAGTTAAACCTCTCCTGATTACTTTAAGATGCACAAATTGATGTTTGTACGTGTAGTAATTATGGCACTTAACTCCATCTAAACGAGGAGATAGACATGCAAGACTGTGAGGGCACTGCCATACAAGTTCAGTAGAGGAGAGTGAAGACTGAGACTGGATAATTAAAGTGAAACATTAACTATAAAGATTGACAAAATCACTGCAGGATACCTTTAGAATAAGCAAGAAGAATGGGTTAGATATTTATAGGGAAGCTCCACCTTTGATTAATATTGGCTCTATAGATGGCAGATATCAAGTCCAGCATTGCATTATTATTTGTCATTATCTCTTTTGCTATTTTCAGCAATCTTTCAGCTTTGCTTTTAATCAGTATTTCTACTGGGAGTCCACAATCAAGTTGCTGTTTACGGATCTTTTACTCAACCATGATAATGCACGATTTTTAAGCATATAGAAAAAAGACCAGCTCACAGCTAGACTCAATTGATGGAATATGACTGCACAGAATCTGCTTCCGAGTCAGTGTGGAACTAGGGTATATCATGTCCATGATCTAGCAGTCCAAGTAGCAATAAAAATACAACTATATTCCAAAAACAAATAAAATCATCATGCTAGTGTACAGGCACAAATCTCTAACTTGTTTCAAACATATACCATGTTTAACCATAGCAGGGTCTAATGCATATAAACAAGACATATGTACTAAGGGTATCAAAGAGATACAACTAGCAGGCAACCAAACATAATTGTTCACCAGAGGAGTCTTTAGGTATCTCTTTGGAATAAAGTTGCATTTTTATTGCTACCTTGGACTGCTTCAGTCCTAGACTCAACATATGATGAGCAAGCATGCATGTTTTTCAATGGAGAGAAAGGACTAAGCTGCTATCAGACTTTTCGGGCAGTGACTTAACTCCCATAGCAACAAGGATCTCATATATAATCCCCTGAAAATAATAGTGTAATATGGCTTGATGTAATTCAACAACACCCAATCCTTTCCCTAGAAATCAGGAGATGACTTTCCCATATCCCCTCCATAGATTTCTGTCTTCCCTTCCAATATCAGCAACTTTGACTAACATTTAATTAATAGAAATTACTGCCTTATGGAGGCACTCCCATCTCACGTCTCGGAAAGCCTCTTCTGGATTTTCTGCCACAAGTTTGTTATACTAGGCAAATGGCAAGAGCCTGAGTGTTTCTGCCTCTGTGTGATGAGCAGCTACAGGTGCAGTTAAATGGGAGAGGACAGGATGACTGTGGTGTTGGTCTGTAAGAGACCTGGTTGAGAGTGATAGGGACCCTGTGGGTGCAGGGAAAGAGTTTGCCCTGAACAGTAAGGCCATGTTCACTGGCTTATTTCGGCGCGGATTGGAGCCGTACTGCGCGCTGGATTTGTGCTTCAGTACGGCTCCAATCCGTCACAGTCATTACGGTAATCCACAGTTCTCATAGAGAGCAGTGGATTCCGTCGCTCCACCCCGCTCGGCAAATCCGCCGGGAGGGGAGAAAAGTGACATGCACATTATCCAGGCGCAATACACGCCGTGGACAATGCAAGTCTATGGGGCCGGCGGGCCGCGCCCCCGCCCCGCCCCGCCCCTGTCCCTTATTCAAGACAGAATTGCGAGCGAAATCCGGCTCGCAATTACGGCTTGAATAAGCCGTGTGAACCGGGCCTCAGACTACTGATTAGGCTGTAGATCCAAGAGATTCTTGAAATTCTACAGGTGACTCATGATTTACAGCCCTCTGTAAGAGGGGTAAAAAAAAAGTGCAGTAGCTGAGTTTGTCTTGCAACAGTGAAGTGAAATAGAACTCTGGGAACAGAAACCAGCATCTGAGAACCCCTTTAAAAAGACAGCTACTAGGCCAGAAAACCATGGGTGCAGAAATGTAGCATTAATAGTGAGTAGCAGCAGTGCAGGTTAAAGATGGTTTTACTTGGCCCCCTAGGCCGGACCTAGTTATGGACTGGTAAAATGTATTCTTGGGCAAGACTCAAAGGATAGTTTGTATGACATTGTTACCCTGGTGCAGGAGTATCAATAATAAGTACCTCATTAAACCTACCAGTTGTAAGAGCTGTAACTAAGTTTCTGCCTCTACGTGAAAACTGTCATGCAAAATAAACCTCTACCATATATGTGTTTATTGTTGCCACAAACTTGCAGCATCTCTAGAAAGTAAAATGTTCCTAAATATGGAACAAACCAAACTTTTGTGTGCAAAACTTTGTTTTACCATCTCCTTCCGTCAGGCGGTCAGGTCACCACTAGGCCTTTTGCAGTACAATTACAGGTCTGTAGGGGTTTCTGCATAACTGGGGTTTGCTATTCATGTTACACCTATAATCTACCCCCTTTCATCACCCTCTGGTCCCCCCATATAGGAAATAAAAATATTTGCAGGTACCAAAGTGTCAGGATATCATCTAATAATAATAATAATAATTTTTTTTTTATAGCCCAAATATTTCCCCATATTCCCCTATTCTCCCTTTGGGGTTTAAATTTATTCCCCCTCTCTCACAGGGTTTATTCAAACCTCGGGTATCACTTCCAAATTTCCCCGATATCACCATCCAGGGATGTTGCCCCCCCTCACTCAGAAATCATCTGTCCTTTCTCAACTCTTGATGTGGGGACTTCCAGGGACCCCTAACCTCTTTGTGCAGTATCCAAATCAGGTAAATGGCAGCTTTATGCAGCCTGCAACCATTGGTGATTACAGGAACACATTTTTACTGTTGCAAAGAGGTTTAATAAGTGCAGTGGGCAACATACACACTTCAGTTAAGTTGTCTACAGTTGAATGCATACTGTATGCTTAGCACCATATCCAGAGAATAGTGTTGATAACTGTTCTCGGAAAGTTAAGTTCTAGCAGAACTTCTCGAATTTTTAGAACTCAAACTGAACATTTTACTGTTCGTTCGAGTAAAGTTCTAGTTTGATTAACCATTTTCAGTTTAATTTTCAGCTGCTTTCTGGCGGCCATCCAATCACCTTTATGCACTTTTGGCGGCCATCCAATCAGTGCAGAGCACAGAGAAGTGTCAAAAACATCATTGCTGAGGTGTAGGGCTCTCATCGGTGAGGAACTCTCTGAGGATCTGAAAAAAAGGGTTGTTGCTCTACATAAAGGTGGTCTAGGCTATAAGAAGATTGTCACAACCTGAAACTTAGCTGCCGAACGGTGGTTTAACAAGACAGGTTGCACTCAGAACAGGCCTCGTCATGGTCGACCAAAAAAGTTGAGTACATACTGTATGCTTAGCGCCATATCCAGAGACTAGTGTTGATCGAACTGTTCTAGAAAAGTTAAGTTCTAGTAGAACTTCTCAAATTTTTAGAACTCAAACCGAACATTTTACTGTTCATTTGAGAAAAGTTCTAGTTCTAGTTCGACACTGCATTTTCAGTTTTGTTTTCAGCAGCTTTCTACGCTTTTGGCCGCCATCCAATCACCTTTCTGCACTTCTGGCGGCCATCTAATCAGTGCAGAGCACAGAGAAGTGTCCAAAATGTCATCGTTGAGGTGTAGGGCTCTCATTGGGTGCTAAAGTCACATGATCATATTATATATATTTCACTGTATTGCCTTGTGAATGTCATTTTCAGCTCACTTCTCTGTACTGTACAGACTGCTCTTATTTAGATAGCATTTTTCCTCTCCATAGACATCAATATTTAGGGGTTGGTATTGCTGGCTGCATCTTTCCAACACCCAGAAGCTGTTATTTGGTGACAATTAATATACATGGATACATATTATACAGAGTGCTTGGATTTTCTCAATCATACTCAGTGCCCAAAAGTTCAGTTTTTGTAATTTGTGGGTTCAGTAATTATATAACACACCGTCTCCAAATCTCCTATGTATCAAAGAGGCTTTTGGGCCCCCTCAGGATGCAGGGCCCCGCAGCAGCTGCTACCACTGCCCCTCCTATAGTTAAGCATCTGCTTGCAAGCTGTGCTCATCTCTTCAGTTAGCCATTGAAAGGAATGATGTATTTTAGCCTCTCAATTTTTTTCTGTCACTCCTAGAGCCAAATTTTCTTCACTAAGTTGTTCCACGTATCCAGTTTACTGTTATGTATGGTAATTACACCTTCTCCTTACCTGTATAGATCTAAAAATTAACTAGAACATCTTCTCCCATTGACTTTAATGGGATTCGAGTTTGAGTTCTAGTACGAATAGAACTGCAATCCGAATACACTAAAGTTTGAGGTTCTAATTGAACTAGAACTTTTTACTGTTCGCTCATCTCTATAACAGATACAACCACTAGGCAGCTTCTTACTCATGCATAGTGTGTCCTATTCACACATACATGTGTGTCCTATTCACATATTGGGGCACATTTATCAAGGCAGTTGCACCAGAATTCTGGCACAGTGTGCACCAAAAATAAGAGAATACATGCTTTACACCACATTTTTTATGTGAACACTTCTGCACCTCATCTGTGGAGAGGAGGCGTGGCTTAGCATGTGTAAACTAGACCGTTCTAGCATGTGCCAGATTTGTCAACACTAAGATAAATGTGGCACATTGTAAAACTGTCTAATATAACTTTACACCACTTAGGAGTTAGACAGCATTGATAAATCTTGCCTAATTGTTTTTCATTTTTTTTATCTTGTTAGGATAAAGTTTTTAAGATTTTTTTTGTCTAAAAGTGGTTTTTTTTGGTTAAAAATCCTGAAGGATTATATAATTAAAAACCGCTTAAAGCCCTAAATGGCGAACAACATTTGGGAGCTAGTGTTTAAGGCTACCTCTTGGTTTTCACCAGAGCCAGCCGCAAAGAAGGATGGACTTGTCTGCAAGAGACTCAGATTATTCCACCAGAGAGATGTAGGAGAACAAGTGCAAATGGGAATACAGACAGGATGAACAAGGGAGGACAGAGGGAGATAGGACAAAACGCAGAACAAGGTAGAAATGTCAAACAAGTCAGGGTCAAACCAGGAGAGGGCGTGCTAACAAATTAAGGATGAGAAGAATAGTCAAGACAACAAGCCTGAGTACAAAACCAGAAAACACTTCAAAACCGCAAGCAGAAAGAGAGCCAGGAAACAGGAAGAATCATGGGCAAAGAGTGAAAGAAAGATTGGTTCTGCTCCAACCTCAGGCCGAGGCTAGACAACAGCCATGATCCAGTCTTCAAGGGACAAAGCACTCTTAACAGCTGCTTTCTGATTGTGGAGAAACACAGAAGTACTGAGCTTTTGTCATCAAATACCTGATGGACAACCCCAGGAAGACCACCGAAAATTTAATCAAAGTTCATTACAAAAGTGCCTAACTTTCAGAGATATTATTTAAATCTTTGTTTTACATTTGCCAACCCCTTGATAAAAGCATGTCGTACAGCAGGAGAATATTTGGCAAACTAACAGCAACAGCGCCTCCTCGACTGGAAAGGGGTGATGCACTTTGAACAGCCGTACAGGTCTCAAACCCCTCAGGCTGCACTAAATACCTGGATGAGAAGGGGATTTGGGGTCACATAATATTCCACAGTTAAAGCTATATTGCCAGGAGCACAAGAAAGGAAGTGTTATTATGGGGACACTGGAGAAAAGGAGCTGTAACTTCAAGCAATGATATCTTTACGTGGGAAAATGTTTACTAGATTATGTTATGTTGTACGTTTGGTAGTTCTCCTTTAAGGTTCATTAATTAAGACAAAAAATACAACGTTTTTGACTAACTCCACTACAATTGCAGTACTGCCCATCAGTTGTACTTCTTTCTTTAGGTTTTCATGTAATGTGCAAGTTCTGACAGCTACAGAACAATTCTTAGTGTAATGAACCTTTTCTAACATTAACGTCTGAGCAAGAAAAAAAATTGTGCCTGACGATTCTGAAGCTAATTAGTAAAACATATTAAAAGTAATTAATAACATAGAGTTCTTGTGTAATGAGCTCAGATCCCGATCATCTGAGGAGCGGCCAGCACCGCGGTGTGTGTAAAAATTGAGGCACATTTCAAGTGTCCCTGTGGGCGGTCATCGAATTATAACGGCAATGTCTTTGTAACTCGTGATCATGGACAAACAAAAGCACTCATAGCCATCTCCTGTGGGATCCGCCAATATGAGCCACTCAGACTGTTACCCTTATAGAGTCATTTTTTTTCCAGTTCTTAGAGTTTTTTATTAATATTTGGTGTCTCTTGCTGAAAAGTCGCAAGAAGGTAAGCAATTTTGGAGGTGCACCGCGGATCCCTCTTGCTTTCCCATGGAAAGCAATTCATTCTGTCAGCAGTTCAAATAGGTGTTGCATTTTTCATAAAAAGTTACATTTTTATGCTCTCAGTTTTTCCTAGTTTTACTCTCGCTATTGTTGCAGCTGTTAAAGTCATTACAGGAAGTTGGGGACTTAAGAGAAAGTTTCTTGATGTCCTCATATGCGTCACTGACAGACAGGTAGCTATTTTCTTTCTTTGCAAATTCCCACTCAGCTTCGATGCAGCATATTAGCTGGCTGCATTAAGTGCACTCATTTTATTATAGGGAATGGAAATCTAACATAGGGAATTGCTGGTGGTCTGGTACATGATTAAACAATGCTGTTCCTTCTACCTACACAGTAACCAGCCTGGAAGCAAACAGTTTTGACTATGCCACTCATAGACAGTTGATGGCAAAGCGACAGCAGATGCAATAACACTGAAAATTAATGAAGTTGAAAGTCCACATTAAACTTTGAAATCTGTCAGAATATAACATTGTTTATGATCTGTATGCCGAGAGCCCACTAAGTCTTACAATAGGGGACCACGATCAGCCATCTACAGATCCACAGACCATTGTAATCTCATATCATACTTTGCCCCTGCTTCTGTGCATTTACCCATAATATCTTCCTTTTCTGATACTTCCCTTCCCTCAGCTGTTAACGTGCAACTATTTTTCTCTTTCCCCCAAGCTTTTTTAATGGCAGTTAAAAAACCCTCCATTAAAACTTCTTGCTCCTTCAACTTTTCCATTTACACTGTAATTGAGATGGGAGTATTGACATTCTGTTCAGGCCTGTATGGTAGTGTTCAGTGATTTGGGCTTTGGATTAGGGTCAAAGTTATATTTGACCTGAATCCGATCGTTTCATTTCAGGTTGGGCTAAATCTAATTTTGATATAATTCAGCAAAAATCATTTCTAAAGATAACTATTACTCTAACCTTAAGTTGTGGTTATGGTTGGGGTTTTTAGACCTTTTTACGGTTAACTTAGCTCACAAGGGTGCTTCTAGGTGCATGGGGCCTCTGACTTCAATGTCACTTCTGGTCCCACAGCACCTCACGCCAGAAGGTGATGTTGGAGGGATGGCACTGATGGACCAGCAAGTGCCATGTAGAGGTGAGGTAACTCTAAAAGGGCCTAAAACCCTTATCCTGACCCTAAGTTAGGGTAAGAGCTAAGGTAATGGTTAGTGTTAGGATTAGGGCTAGAGTAAAAAAAAAAAAAAATTGGTCAAGACAGTGTTAAACCAAACAGGGAAAGATTCGCTCAACACTACCGGTGACCAGCAGTTAGAACATCCTAAAAAGACAACAGTTGACTCTGCACATAAAAAACTTTTTTGAAAAAATGACCATAGGTGCATGCTGGTGCGGCAACAATATATACATACTCCAAGTGCCAGCAGCACACTATTAGTTAAAGAACAAAGGTACATAGGAATTTGGGAAAAATGCATGTCTGCTAATGATATATGAAAATTTGGGGTTCTTAGTTCACAGTTTTGATCCAAAATTTTTAAGCTCACCTCCAAAACGTCAAGGAGACCACAGTTTAGGTGAGTCCTAACACTAAATCTTACCTCTCTTGGTGTCCATTCAGACCTTCATATTCCAGGGAGTGAAAGGACCAACTACCAAACTCACTACTCTATTTAAAATAGTATGTATACAGCAGTTAGAACATCATCACTTTTGTTGTACTTAAGGAGGTGGTTTTGCAGCTCTTGAATAAATGTGCTGTCCGACCAAACACATTTGTAATGTTCTACATCTTTTTAAACTACCGGGCATGCCTACTGTTCGGACTTTTCCCAAATTTTGTGTTGGAAATTAAAGAAGCATGGGGGGGAAAAGAATGACTGGACATCCACTTTATTAAAATTGGGCCCCGGGTTTATTTACATTTTGGGAAACCCAAAAAGGCATTTTACCCCCGGGGTAAACTGGACAAATCTACTTAGTTATTATATTATCACTGCACAGTTGTAGTTCTTTTCATGGTCCCACTACCATGAAAGCGCTGCTACAGCAACAGAATAGTAGAGGACAGTGAGATGCCTCCAGAATAGCTGCATAGTTCCTGTAAGCAACAATTCCCTGGAAAAATCCATGCCTCTACGAGCCTTTGATCGGGACTTTGAGTCTTTTCCCCCCAAAATTTCCCTTGTTTACCCAAAGGCTGACTTAGATTTGAAACTGCCTAAGACATTAATGAATCTGAAGTCAATAATTTTTTTTACACAATGCAGTTTTTAAATCTGCCTCGTAAAAATCTACAACAGAAGAAATATGCGTTCATGTTTAAAATTTAAAAAAAGGGAAAAATCCCCATCTCGCAAAATAGGATCTTGTGGCTTTATTTTGCTGACAAAAAAAGAAGGCCCCGTTCCCCCCTATGGGATTTTCTGAGATAAATCGAACTAGTTGTTTGACTGTACTGAAAACACCCATAGAAGTAAATGGAGAGTCCCTCCCCCCATGAGCTGCCACATCTCTATTTTCCACATCCCCAGCAGAAGGTGATACCCTATTTCCGTAAAAAGGAATCGCTTTAAGGCCAGCCCGGTTCACAGCACTCTCTTACTATAACAGACAAGTACAATGAACTGGGGTGCCTGGGGCCCACCCGTGGAGTTGATTCTTGGGGCCTATCCTACATATACTGTTAATGACAAGACATACTACACAGGACTCTTGGACTTTCTACCTCTCCTTGCCTGCCTCTCATCCTAAAAAGCATCCCCAGGCCTGCCATGCTCTGGGCTCCATTATGCTTCGGGGCCCACCAAGGATATCCTCTCCCCCTTTGACCCGTCTAACCTAAAAAAACCCCAAATTTAAAAGCACCACTACATGTGGTACCCCCCCAGCATCCATTTCCCATATTTCCTGGACCCTGGAAGGAAAAAATGGGGGGAATAAGTATTGGACACTAATTCTGTAAAAAAGAACTTTTAGGTTTTGTGATAAATTATCTGAAACACCATAAAAAGGAATCAAACCCGTCTGTGTACTGTGAACGTTCTATGACTTTTTATTAATGTATTTTTTGGCATGTGGAACTTAGGCAGCCATATTGGAGGATGGGTTTAAAGGAGCAGCAAAAAAAATATTCATCTGGGGAAAATGAAGTCATCTAATCAAGGAGCCGTTTGGATGCGGAGACACGTACTCTAGGAGTATCAGATATAAAAAAGGCTATTGAGTCCGGACTGGGGTTGTTTTCGCACGTGATATAAGGGGTGGGGCTGCAAAAGACTTTAAAATGTTCAGCAGAGAGGAAGATAGGCCAAGTGGAAAAGTGTAAAACAAGATTTTCTGGAAAATTGCGCTTTACCGACCAAATTTAAACCCGCAACAAAAAGGAAAATAAGAAACCGGTGGGGTCCCAAAACTGCATAAATATCAGCTAAGCAATAATTATTAAACCAATCATCAGATATTTACGTCTTCTGCATTACTACTATGAATAAGAAAAAAAGCAAAGTTGTGGGCTTCTGAAAATTAGTTATTTTTAAACAACATTAAGGGCCACATGTATTAACCTGTTTAGGTCTAAAACTCACTTTTTTGCCCATAGGTTACTATGGGCAAAATAGTGAGTTTTAGACCTAAACAGTTTCATAGATCTAAATATTTCACATTGATTTTATATCCATTGTGTTGTTAATACAATAGGTATATATCTAAATAAACTTCGGGATTCAGAGTGGGGTTTGATTTTGCACCAACTAAGGTATAATTGGCAGGTCCTGGTCTGAAATAAGGTTTAGTGAAATATGGAAAGAAGTTGTATGCTTTTCAGGGTTGGATTGTAGCAAGTGCACCAGGGGTTCATGGGACTCCACTTCATCTGGGGGCCCATCCCATCTTATCTAACAAACAAATTTTCTAAACATCTACCTACCGCCAGTTAACATGAGCAATAGTGAAATAAATTGGAAAAAAGTTTGAAAAATGGTTTTTCCCATCTAATTTTCCCCAGCCCATATCTCCCCATTGCACACAAAAAACCCTTTGACTTTAAATCCACCGAGTAAAAAAGAGGCAGCAGGGGTTCGTGACCTATATTTCAACAGACGGAGACATATGCATGAGTGGCTGCGCACCGTTTCTCACTCTGATTGAGTCCCTCTGGGTGAGATCATGGGGTTCTGATTGGTTTACATGAAGTCTTGAAGACTTCCATCGCTGCCCCCAAGGGAGGAATATGAAACCCCAATTGGTACTCCTAATACATTTAATACAAGCATAAAGCTTTTCTAAAAAAAGATCACCCACCCCCAGCAGGGGTTTGTAACCCCAAAGGGGACCCAAATTAAAGTAAAAAAAAAAAAATATTTTAAATAAACCCCATTTTAACCTTTTTTTCCAAAAAAAATTAAAATAATAATAATAATAATAATAATAATAATAATAATAATAATAATAATAATAAAAAGTTACACATATTTAATATCACTGCATCCAAAAAGTCCAATCTACTAAAATATAACCTCATTTATCCCATACAATAAAACACCAAAAAGAAAAAACTTCCAAAACCCAAAAATTGTGTTTTTTTTATCATTTAAATGCCCCAAAAAAAATTTGGGAAATGAAATTGATAAAAAAAAGTTGCGTGCATTCCAAGTTGGTACCAATAAAAAAATTCACCCTCACTCAAGTTCAAAGGTGTAAGTACAAAAAAGTTATTGGTTGCAGAAAATGGTTCCGCTGCGCAAACTTTAAAAGTAGAAAATGTCTGGATTTTTTTTTAACCATACCAAAACATAACGAAAACCCTAAAATTTTTTGTGTTCCCTGGAAATGAAACAAAACCTGCAAAATTTAAAAGAGAACATAAAAAATTTATACGGGAAAGAGTGAACGCCCCAAAAAGGGAAAAACCCCAAAAACCAGGGCGAAAGTATTTTTTTTCACATTTGGGGAAATCTTTTGGTTTTCCCAGTAAGTTTTTATAGGACAGTAAATTTATAAATCATTAAAAGTACATTTTTGTCCCACAAAATAAAAGTCCTCATGTGTCTAGTGAAAAATAAAAAAGTTATGGCTCTTGGAAGGAGAGGGGGAAAAAACAAACTCAAGTTTTTTTTAAAGGGGGTTAATCGCCAGAGGTAAGCAAAAAGTGAGACCCCCTTTTTTCCCGTAAAATAAATTCCAATACAGATAAAATTGCTGCTACAAGTGAAAAGTGAAATTAAATAGAAAAGAAAATTTCCAGATCCCTTTGGGAAACCTTTCCTTCAAAGGCTTTTTAATGTGTTCGTATTGTCACAATATATAACTTTTTAACAAAGTTTCAAATCTGTGGTCATCCTCAAATAAGGTAGATATACATTTTAAGAGGCCTACAAAATTACAGCACCAACTGGAGGCTCCAGTGGGACAGCTCCTGAAATCCGGGACTGTTCTTCAGGATGGGAAATGTTTGGAAGGAATTTTTTAATAGTGCCTATATTTGAAGGGGCCAAAAAAAATCATTTTAGGGCCATACAATAGAAAATTTAATCTGGCTTTTTGGGACGGGAAGAGTTGAATTTGGGGAAGGAATTTGTGGTTTTGGAATGCCTAAACCCAATTCCCTTGTCCCCTCTTCTTAATACAATCCTGCCCCTTTTTTTCATCAAAAAAATTTGGGGGAAACCCAAATTTTTAAACTGAGCTATCGACCCCGAAAATAAATACGTCGATTTTTATGACTTTTTTTTGGGGGGAAACGGTCTTTCCAAAAAAACATATTTTTATTGATATTTTTTTTTTAAACCCATCAAAAAATTTTTTAAAATTTCTTAATTTTAGTATTAAAAAAATGCAGCGGTGAAGTTTAAACAAATAGCTGAAGTGAATTTTTAACCCAATGCGTCTAAACAGGAACTCGTAAAACTGGATTCTGTAATTACCCGCTAAATCTGGGCCCATCGCAGGCACTGGGGCCAAAAATTTTAGTTTTTTTATGTACCCAATTTCCCTGGAAAGTGAGCCCATGCTGACCCTGGCCCATTGACCACTGTCCACTCTTGTTTCTTTTTTGCTATTTTTACCTTAAAAGCAGCAGCTGAACGTTCTTGCTAAAGTCCCCGGGTTCATCGGGTTTAAAACCATCAAAAAAAAAAAGGGAAAAAGGTTTTAAAAAAATTGCAGTTGGAAAATTTTTTTCCTTAAGTGGGGAAAAAACATGTTTTTTTTGCAAATCACCATTCATTTTGGGCTTCTCCTGCTGTGTAAAACAATTTTGGTTCCCCTTTTCCTCACAAAGGGCGGGAAACGAAAGCTTAAAAAGGGGGAAATTGGGGTGGGGAAAAATGGAGTGTTTATTTTTACAGAATTCATGACCTCTTTCTTTGACAGTAATTGACCGACTGTGCAACTGTTGATTTTCTAGATGGTAAACCTGACATGGGTCATAGGCACACAGATGTTAATAAACAAGTAGAAGGGGAAGAAAGAATGCAAAGTGTTACAGATTTGTTTATGTGGTGCAGTCCAATGGAGACCACAAATTACACTTAGGCTACAGTCACAAGGCTATTTTTCCTCCTAAAAATATGGGGTGGGGAAAAAATCCAAGTGGTTGTCATTTTTTCTTTCCCTTTCCCCACAATTTCACTGCATTTTAGGTCACAGGTCGGGATTAATCATATGGAGTTAACCCAGGGATCCTGCTGCTTTTTTCCCCATAAAATTTGGACAGAAAAACCTAATTATTTGACGGGTTCCACAAAAAATTTCTACGTGAACAAAAGCTTTCCATTTTAACCCTTTTGAAACCCCCCTTCCTGCCACAGCCTATTTTTTTGGGTTCTTTAATATTTGCTCTCGTCTTTTAAAAACCCAAAAACCTTTTTTTTTTCTTCATGTCCAAAAGCCAATGGGGGTTTTTTTTTTTGGGGGAACAAAAAAGCATTTTGTGCATGATTTAAATTGGCCTTTCTATATAAGGGGTAGGGGAAACCCCCAAAAAAAATTTCCAGGGAAAAGGAAAAAATTTTTCCCCTGCAAAAAATTTTAATTTTTTTGTTTTTTCCATCTATGCAACTAAGTGAGGGTTTGTTTTTTTACATTTTTAAGTGTAGTTTTTACTGGTACCATTTTGGGATACATGGAATATTTTAATCAATTTTTTTTTCAAAATTTTTTAAAGGGTAAAGGAAAATTTTTTTTTATGGTGTTTTTTGTACAAATAAATTAAAATTTTAAATTTAAAAAATCAAACTTTTTCAGACGCAATGATAAAAATTTTGTTAAGGTTTTTTTTAAATTTAAATTTTTTTTTTTGGAAAAAAAGGCAGAAGGGGTGTTTTTAACTTTTAATATTTAAATTTTTTTTTGGGACCTTTTAGCCTTTCCCCGGAATTTTTATC
Organism: Phyllomedusa bahiana; assembly: GCA_025379985.1. Taxonomy (NCBI): domain Eukaryota; kingdom Metazoa; phylum Chordata; class Amphibia; order Anura; family Hylidae; genus Phyllomedusa; species Phyllomedusa bahiana. The sequence goes on from JAODAL010002868.1 coordinate 120,465, forward strand.
ACGTGGGCGTGAAACACTTTTACACTGTTTTTGCATTTTATAAATAAAGCAAAAAAAGGGGTACAAAAAGACCTTATTACTCCTGCTAAAGCAAAGGGGTTTTAAAAAGGGGGGAGGAACATGGGGGGAACAAAAACCTTTTATTGGTTTTTTCCGACCCGCCATTACAACCCCCGGCGTTAAACAACCCCCAAGATCTTGTTGCTGGGGGGGGGCAAAAAAACAATGCACACCCCTGTTAAATTTTTTCAAGGGGATTCGGCTGCAGCAACTAAGGGGGGTTTTTACACCGGGTTATTAAGCCGTGTATTTTGGGGACGCATTTCGCCACATATTGCACTTTTATACCCCGGGGAAATGCCACCCCCGCAAAATTTAATTAATTTCCCTAGCTCCCTAGAGAGCTGTGGGTCACGGGGTTTGTCTCCTCACGGGGTACAAAAACGATTGTAATTTTACGACAGGGGAAATTGAATTGTCAATTGTTCCGAGGCTTTTCGCGCCCCCCGACAAAGCATGTCAGGGTTTTTTGGCCAGCTGATCAGTGTGGGTTCAAAAAAACCCCAGCGGATTGCGGTTCTTTCTATAAAGTGGGCCGGGAATAAGCTCGTTTAAATACCCTAAAAAGGGGTCTCTTATCCCCTTTTAAAAGCGAAGGGGGGGGCCCCAGCTGTGAAATTTTCAGCTTTTTTACCTGCATGTGGGGCCTTTCCAGCCCCTTATGTAAGTTAAAAAACAAAAAGTTGGAAAGGGGTTTTAACCCTTTTTTTGGTGAAACAACTTTTGTTCTTAAAAGGTGGGTTTTCCCTGCTCATGACCCCTGAAAACCCTTTAAAAATTTATTTTTAAAACAGAACCTTTGGGGGAAAATTTTTCTTTTGAATTTTCTGATATTTAAATTTTCTAAGGGCAAATTCCCTTGTTCATCATTTATGGCAATTGGGCCCCGACCTTTTTTGCATCAAAACAGGGCCCCCTTTTTCCCCGATGGCTTGAGATTTTTCTACGGGAAAGGCCCAAAGTTTTTCCATTAACCCCAAAAATCTTCTTATTTAAAAAAAAAAAAGCTCCATTCTGGTCTCATACTTCCAGTTACCTTCTGGGCCCATCCGGGTCAAAAACCCCCGATTTACAGCAATATTGATTTTTTGGAAAACGCAGCTCTCTCCTTTCCCTACCTGCCTGCCCAACCATTTTTTTTCCTCCGATGCTGGAAAAAAAGACTATTACAGGGGTTTGTCCAATTTTGGAAAAACCCCCTTTCATATACCCCCGCAAGGAATTCTGAGTTAATAGAGTAGGGTCCTATGTTCAAAATCAATTTGTTGCAGAGAAATAGCGGGTTTCTAAAATTTTCTTAAATCTGAAGACCCCCCCTGTCCGTCCACACACACAAATTATTAACTGAAACTGGGCAAAGGGGTAATTTCAAAATTTTCCCTCCTTGGTGGGCTGTGGGGAAACTGCATGAAACGGCCGGGTAGTGGATCCGCGGGACCACCGCAGGTAAAGGGGGAAGGGCCCACCAGGGAACGGAATCAAGAAAGGCCCCCGGTATTCCCCAGAGCCCCGCCGAAAAGGGCGGGAGGGACTTGCTGGGGCTGGAGTCAAACCCGGGGCTTTTCCCCACGGCGGGACGGGCCTGCGGTGGGGGCCCAAAGGGGGAAAACTTATTACAGTTTTCGTCAGGCAACTCGTAGTTGGGAAAGGGGCAGGGTCAGGAAAAAGCGGCTCGGGATAAATAAATGGGGAAACAGGCAAAGGTCAGGCCCGGGCGGCTCGGGATCTTACTGGATCAAAAAAAAACTCGGGATAAAGATTACGGTTCAGGATATTCCCCTCCGGCCCCCAAACCTCTCTTCAGCCCAAAACCCCTTCCAGCCCTACCAGAAAGTCCCCTTTTCCCTCTATTCTTCTCATACCAGGATCTCCTTACTTCAAAACTTTTGGAAGCATCACTATTTTTGGGGGAAGGGTTTTGACTTCGGGAGAAAAAAGGGTTAAAGGGACCAGGGGTTTTAGTAAAAAGAGACGGGGAAAGAGTTGGGAATTCTCTGGTGGGGGGGACCCGGGAGTTTGTAAAAAAACCGGATTGTTTCAAATTGAAAACCCTCAAAGGGGTTTCCCGGGGAAGGGGGGCCCCAAAATTTGTAGGAGGGCATCTTAAACGCTACGGCCGACAGCCACACCTTGCCCACCTGGTGAAAGACAGGAGGGGGGATTTCCCTTCCTTTGTTGGCGGGGTCTTCATGCCCCTTCCCGAAGCGCGGACAAAAATTTTGGGCGGGTCGGGACCAGATGGTAAATTAGGGTTCCTTTAACCAAGTGGGTCCCCCCCAAAGGGAACCTCGAAGGATTGCCAAAGGGAGGGGTTTGGGGGGGTGCAGACCAATACAATGAAAAAAAAAAGGGAGAGCCCCCTCGGATTCGGATCCCCGGGAGTTGACGAGAACCCCGGGCCCATGGCAACAAGTTGGCCCTTTTTGCCCTTGGGGGTCTGAAACGAAGGGCCCGGTAGATAACCTCCCAAAGCCCCGGGTTTACTCTCCCCCTGGCCTTTTCGTTTTGGGGGTGGAAAAGAAAGACGGGGAAAGCCCGAGTTCACCTGGAGTTGGGGAACACGGGGAAACCCCAAAATTTAAAAACCCAAATTGGCCCTCCCCCCAATTTGGGAGACGATTTGCAACGGGAGCCCATGCAAAAAGGGAAAACACATGGGGAAAAAAAGGGGCCCCCGCCAGGGGGGGGGGCCCCGAGGGCAGGCCCGGCAGAGGGACAAAATGCACGACCCTTTGGGAAAACCCGGGATCAGTAGCCCACCCAAAAAAAACGGGGTTGCCACCAAAGGGAAAGTGGGGGGTTTCGGTTTACAAAGTCCGTCCCCAATGTTGGCCCCAAATTTGCGTCGGAAGGGGTTTTTAGGGGGTTTAGTGGGACCGGCCCGGTTTTATGACGAGGCGTCTTGTTGGGGGCAAAAGGATTACAGGCCGGGGAACGAAATCCTTTAACACCCTTTTGACGAGCCCGGCCCCCAAATAAAACCCGGGATATAAAAAGGGAAACCCGACTTTCGAGCCCCGGGATGACCGGGCCCCCCCAAAGGGGCTAGGGCCCCCCTTTTCAGGATCGTCTGGGGAGAGCAGGGGGAAACGTAGGTCCACCCAGGGGGAAACCCTTTCCCGGGGGTTTCAACTGGAGAAACCGAAAAAGGCGTTCTGGGGAAATTTTTATGCTCGGGGAGTAACCCTCACCCACCCCCCTTCAAAAACCCCGGGGAAAGGGGCGTCCACCTTGATATTCTTCTCCGGGGGCCCGGAAGGGGAATCTGGTATTTCAAAAACCGGAGAAAAAACGACCACCTACCGGGGGCGGGGGTTTTTAAGTGGGCTGAGGGGGGCGGGGGTTTAATTAAAAGGGTTTTTATGGGGTCCGAATAGTTTCAAGGGGAGGCGACCCCCTCCAAAAGGTACCGCCATTCTTCCAAAGCCATCTTGAGGGCCCGAAACCCAACACGGCCCGGCCTTTTCCGTGAAAGCCTTTCGGCCGGGAGAACGTCTTGGAAAAAAAGCCAAAACTACGGCCCTTGCCCATGGGCCCCTTTTTTGGCGTAAGGGGGGGCCCCCGACCCCCACGGATGACCCACCCAAATTCCCAAGGGTAAAAGGGTTTCCTGGGCCCGGGCCCGGGCAGGGGACAGATGCTGGGAAAAAGGCCCGTTTTTAAACTTTGCAATGCCTCCTCAGCCTCGGGGGGCCCCTGCGGGGGGTTATCTTTTTTCATATAAAGGCCACTATGGGAGCCACAAAGCGTAGAAAAGTGGGGAATAAATTGGCAAATAATATTTTACAAAAACCCCAAAAAAAACCGAAAGGGGCCCCGAAAACCCCGACTGGGCTTTGGCCACTGAACAAAAAGGGCTGACAGAAATTGCGGGAATCCATCTGTAGGCCTCGTCAAAAAAAAATTACCCCAAAAGAAACGGAAGGCGGGTTTTGGGTGGAAGGGGCATTTCTCCAGCTTGGCAAACAGGGGATTATCTCGGACCCCCGCTTCAACCCCTTTACGGAAAATGACAATGGGGGGGGTCTCGAGGTCAGGCAGTACACCAAAAAAACGCCCCAGATGGGCCCCCAACAATGCAGGGTAGAGAAAAACCCTAAAAAATGCCCATTCACTAGCCCCCTGGAAGACGGCGGGGCCTTTAAACACAGTCCGAATGGCTTTAAACCAGTACCCCAAAGGGTGGCCGTCCCAGGTGTTAAAGGGCCCAAATCTTCCATTAAATCCCCCTTGGATTTTCCGGACCAAATTGAAAGGCCCCTCTTAGATCCAATTTGGGAAAAAACCCCTTTGGGCGCCCTGCAGACGTTTCAAATAACCCCCGTGATCAACAGTAGGGGTACCGATTTTTCACCGTGATTTTATTCAAACCCCGGGTTAATCAATGCAGGGTCGCAAGGTACCGCCCTTCTTTTCCACGAAAAAAATCCGGCCCCCCGCGGGAGAAGGGGAAATTTTCAGAATAAACCCCTTCGGGAGATTCTCACGAAATGACTTGGACAGGGCTTTTTCCCTCCGGAACGGATAAGGGTAGACCTGCCCCGAGGAGGCGGAAACCGGGGGCCAAAAAGGTCAATCAAAACAATCAAAAGGACATGTGGCGGCAGGGGTCTCTGCCTGTTTTTGGGGAGAAGACATCAGCATACCCCCGATAAGGCGCGGAAGGCCCGCAAAGGGGCCCTCAGCTGGAAACCGTAAACGGCCCTGGCCCCCCTGGCGGGGTTTGTCCCCCCAAACAGCGAAAACCGGGCCCAACCGGGGGGCCCCAAACACAAAAACCTCGCCCGTCTGCCAGTAAAGGGCCCCGGGGGCATGGCGCTGCAGCCATGGAAACCCAATAGGACGGGCAAAAGAAGCCCGGGGGAAAACATATAGAACGATAGTCCCTTTTTTTTGAAAATGCCCCTACTTGGAGGGACAATGGCTCAGAAAGGAAACGGACTGGGTTTTCCCCGGGGGGATCTCTCCACTGGGCGGAGGGGAAAAGGACAGAGGATTCTCCAAAGGGGAAACCCCGGGAAGGGAGTGTTGAGACACCAGGGCAGCGTCCAGGAAATTTCCAAACGGAACCGGGGTCCAAGAACTGAAACTTGAAAAATGGGTCCCCCTTCAGTGGGCCCATCAGGGCCGAAATGTTCAGGGGGGAAGAGAGGCTGCACATGCTTTGGATTTCTTCTTTCCCAAGTACCAAAATGTGCCCATTCTCCCCGGACGCCGTGGCAAACAGACAACAACGGGGGGAAAAGATCAGGGCTGCCGGGAGTAGAGACATAGGTTCTCTTTACCCCGCGGTTAAGTTCTTGCGGGACAGGTGGGCCCCCTTTTCCACTTGCATGGCCCTTCCCTTTTTACGGCTTTCTGGGAAGGGGGGCGTTTGGGGGCCGAAAAAAACACCCCGGGGCAAGAGAGATTGGGCGGCGTGTTTCGGCTGGTTTTTGCTCTTGGGGGGAGCCCCCTCCCCTTTTTTGCAAACGGAATGCCCTCCGGGTTTGCCAGGGGGGATTACTCCTTTAAAAAAGGCGGAAGGGCCCCGGGGGCGAGCACATCCCCTTTATTGGGCTGGAGAGGGGCCCTTTTTGAAAAATGGCCCCATAATGCTGCATCGTTCCAGGCCCAAACTCCATGCTTTGTGTTCGGAATTTCCCCGGGATAGTCCCCCACAGAGGAGTTTTTACTTGCTGTGGGGGCAACAGGGCATTTCGGCCCGATGATGCAAGACAGGTTTTTTCGAAACACTCCCCCGGGAAATCAAGTAGAAATGCACTTTAAAACGGTCGTAATTGGGGGCCCCCCCTCGGTCCCACAGAGGAGGTTTTCCCCGGCCCCGGGGTTTAACCCCAGAGGGGACTGACCCCCGAAAGGGGCCCCCTTGGATCTCCGACGGAAACGACCTGCCATGATTTCCACATGCAGGAGCACAAGGGTGGGTGAAACCCCCTGCAGACCCTTAATCCCATCAAACTTAGTTTTGGGATGGGTAACCGAGCTTGGGGGCCGACGGAAACAACTGGGCCCGGGGGGAACCCCCTGGGAGCCGACCCGCTGCCCCCCCCCTGGGTGGCGATTTAACCCGCTGTACCAGAGAGGAGAGTTGCTCGAGCTAATGTGCTTGCTGCGCGATCTGTTTGGACTGCTTGGCCACAACGGTGGTAATACTGGCGACACTTGGCAAAGACACCTTAGCGGGATCCATGGCCGGATCCTACTGTAACGGACGGGTAGTGGATCCGCTGGACCACCGCAGGCGATGGTGGAAGCCCACGCCAGGGAACGGAATCTAAGTAGGTCCCGGTATTCACCAGAGCCCGCCGCAAAGCGGGATGGACTTGCTGCGGCAGGAGTCTACCAGGTCGTTTCTACTGGCGGGACTTGCCTGCGGTGGCGGCCTAGGGGAGACGTAGTACAGATTCGTCAGGCAAGCTCGTAGTCTGGGACAGGCAGAAGGTCAGGACAGGCGGCTCTGGATCATAAACGTGGATAGGCAGAAGGTCAGGACAGGTGGCTCTGGATCGTAAACGTGGGCAGGCAGAAGGTCAGGGTAGGCGGCAAGATTCGTGGTCGATAAACGTAGGCTAGGGGTACGGTACACGGATAGACAAGACAAGGCTTAGGAACGCTTTCTCCAGAGGTAAAACACACTAAGGATCCAGTGAGGGCCGTCAGGAAGGGGCCAGACCTAAATATGAGCAGTGCCCGGCAATACCCAAGTACTGGCGCACTGCCCCTTTAAATTTCAAACAGCCGGGCCGCGCGCGCCCTAGGGGCGGAGCCACGCGCCGGGAGACTGGGACTGACTGAGCAGGAGCGCGGCCGGGTAAGTAGACGCCGGTGGGGACTGGGACAAGAGCGGACCCCGAACCCGACGTGCGGGACGGGGCTCCGCTGGGAGCCGCAGCACGGACGCGCCTGCGACCCGGGATGGAGGTCGCAGGGGCGTCCGTGACACTGCACATTTATTACCACGTTTCCAACACACATTACAGCATATCTCTGGGATCCCAGAAAGAGGACACTTTGTTATCTGTTTATTGTTGAGGGACCTTTCTGACAAGTAGGCATTAACCTTAGCTAATGTGAGAAAGGCCTTTAGTTCCTTTGTGACCTCATAGATTATTATATTTTATTCTCTTGGTTTGATCTCTGTTAGTTGACCACTCCTGGGGAGGATGAACATGGTCTTGTATCCCCTTCATTTATACACAATCTGTGTGTAGATTACTGGAGTCAAAATTATTTAAAGGAATTTTACCATGAAATAAAATTGATGCGAAGCTTCCAAATTTAATAGTAAACATTTCCCCCCTTTATCATTATTAAAAATTCTGTACCATTTTTGTTTTAGCTGCTACCTTTGTTGTTCCATTAGTGTTCTAGTTGTCAGGGGATCCAACAGTTGACGAGAGTTCCTCCGTTGGCCATACGTGCTCAGACATAACGTCTCTTCCTGAGCTTAGTAATCACAGCTAACCCAATGCAGCAAGTGTTCAACCCCAGGTGCCCTCCTCTTGCTTCTGTCCTCTGTACTCCTTAGTAATTAGTGAAATTGTGCAGATAAATAAAATGAAAAAATAAACCTCAATCAGGTAAGTGTATTGAGAAAAAAAATCCACAGGCTTTAGTACTGCAGAATTTAATCTAGGGAACCCCTAAGCTGAAAGGCAGGAAGTTCTAACTAACTCAGCTATATTGTATGCCTATCACAGTATTACAGTAACAGACCTTTGAATAGAGTGAGCAACATGGGGATGTCTCAACCTGATGAGTTCACATGATATGAGTTAAAAACATTATACATGCCCTCTTTTGAACTTTGATACTGTTAGCAGGACAAAACAGGAATGAAATGCTTCATGGTAAAACCCCTCACATAAATAAGCCTTGTTTTATATTTAAAAAGAGGGCTTACACACTGTAGCTATGTTCTGTCTACGTCAAGAAAGAAGGATCATTTCAGAAAAGTGGGGTGATAGTTCGATCCAAAAGAAATATATTGTGAAAAAAACTAAAAATCAATATTATCTCTAATTGTTAAATGCAAGTCTGTGTGTGGACAGTCTTCCATTCGTCCTTACGCATTTCAGGCCTTACAGGCCCTTAGTTTCCACATTATAACACAAACAAAAAAATTCCCTTAGTCACTTGATTATGCTGGACCTCCACCCAACTTTTTTGGTTAGTTCTTGAAATCTATACAATTGATAGACATCGTTAGAGATGGTGAGAATTGATTCTCAAGAAGTGGAATTTCGTTTAGACATTTCAGGAAATACTTCGGTTATGAACCACGACAAGATCGAACTTTGGGGTACCATTGGTGGAACGAAGTGTGCTTTTCATTGATGAAAATCGACATGCGAGCACATGTCGTTAATGGGGCAATGAACTCTGGGAGGAAGAAGGGCATAGCTGCATGACAGTGCAGAGATGGAAGCAATCAGAGAACGAGGCGGGATTCTGTGACGTCCACCGCAATATATATGTCTGGGGCGAAAGCTTGGAGCTCACTACTCTCCTCACTGTATGTTCTGGAAGGTGCTCTGGGCTGATAGCTCTCTCTCTGAAGAACTGATTTTTTTTACAGCGATTTTTTGTGGTGTGTCTCAGGTTGTCTCAGAGACTGTTCTTATTAAGTTTTAATTTCTGATTTTTTGGGGTTTTTGGATCTGCAATCCGTGTGCGTCCACTGCAGCTGCATATAATATTAGTTGAGAAATCTATCTGCTTCACAGCACATTGAATATCCAAGGGAGATCTAAGCTGTTCCTGTTGTATTCATTTAATAAAAACAGCGATTTTACAATACAAATACCACTTACATTTTTGGTCTGCTCAATTCTTTGGAGCAAATTGACATCAGGGGTTACTTAAGTGTTGTTTTTCAGCTGTAGGTGACTCCAAGAAACACAGTCTTTTTTCACCGCACAATTATATAAATTTTTCCGTTGATTAATTCCACAAGCAATGGTTAATTACCAATTTTTTCTCTTGTTGTGTAGACGTAAACAAAATACGTCATTGTAACACGCTACAAAGTAAGTTGTTTGTGGTGGTCTCAATCTTTGCTGAAATTTTCATACAGGGGTTAATTTAAGCGTTGTTTTTTCAGCTGTGGTGAACCATGAAAATCGTCATTTTCACGCCAAAATATATAAATTTTTCTGTAGCCTAATTCAACAAGCAAGGTTAATTAACAATTTTATCTCTCTGTTGTGTAGCGTAACTAAAATACCGGATTGTAACACGCTAAAAAGCTTAGTAGTTTGTAGGTGGCTCAATTCTTTGGCGAATTTAATCCAGGGTTTATTAATGCGCTTGTTTTTCAGCTGTGGTCGTCTCAAGGAAACCGTCATTTTCATACCCGCAAAAATATATACATTTTTCCTGTAAGGCCTAATTCAAACAAGCAAAGGTAATTACAATTTTATCTCTTGTTGCTGTTGTCAGCGTAAAAAAAAATGCATTGTAACACGCTACAAAAAGCTAGTAGTTTGTGGTGGGCAACTCATTTCTTTGGAGCATTTACATCTAGGGCTTAATTAAGCGTTGGTTTTTCAGCTGTGGTGACTACAAGAATCGTATTTTTTCCACCCACAAAAATATATACATTTTTATGTAGAATAAATTCACAGCAAAGGTTAATTACATTTTATCTTCTGGTTGTGTAGGTATAAAAAAAACATTCGCCATCTTGTAACTACGCTACAAAGCTTGTAGTTTGTGGTGGCCATCAATTCTTTGGCGCAATTTACAATCCAGGGGTTAATTTAAGGTTGTTTTTTTCAGTGTGGTGACTCCAAAGAATACCGTTTTTTCACGCCAAAATATATAACATTTTTCATGTAGAATTAATTAACAAGCAAGGTTATTTACAATTTTATCTCTTGATTGTGTAGCGTTAAAAAAAACTGCATTGTAACACGCTATCAAGCTAGTAGTTGGTGGTTGGCTCATTTATTTTGGCGCATTTACATCCAAGGGGTAAATAAGCATTTCTCTGCGTTGCATCAGTAAAAGAAATTTCTTTTTTCACGCCCACGAAAGATATTCTGTAGCATACTTCTATCCGAAGTGTAAAATAAGCTTTACATTCAGTAAAATACACTGAGTTTTTAAACGGCAAATTAAAGTCAATTTTTTCTGGCCATTTGGGAGCGCAAGTAATATCCTAAGGGGTTACCAAGTTGTTACTGGGTTATTTGGAGTCTAATACAGGGTTGCAGTGTAGGTGCTGTGTATATTTCTCATATACTGTTATCTTCATCAAACAGTGTCTGTAGGTTTAGAACAAACCGGAGGTCTAGGACGAGAGGTGCAGACTATGCACATGCGTAGAGCAGTGGCCAAACATTCTGGAACAGGCACCAGGTCGCAGACAAGCAAACGGGGACGTCACGCAGCAGGGGTTCAACTCGGTGAAGGCCAGAACTGCGCCTGTCATCTAGCGGCGTGTGTTGTTCAGCTACAAGGGTTCTTGATTAGGTTGACTAGGTATCACTTCCTCCCTGTTGACATCTGAACATACCCAGCAATAGAGTCGGGGGGAACGTCTGACAAAACTAAGTTAGGTATGCCCGGGAGGGGTCAGCGGCCCTCACAGTCTCAGTTCCGCCTCTGTACCACTCGGTTCAGCAGCAGAGATTACTATGTGGTCTTGGCTCAGCGCCATATATGACAAGGATGAACAATGAGGACGGGAGTCCGAGCTACTTGGCAGCGAAGAAATGGGGACATATCCCTGCTTCTTGCAGTAGCGGCAAAGTATAGATGTTGAGTGTGGCATGGGAGGTATCGTTGTGAGGGGTCAGCCTTCGGCATACCAAGATCGGTGATCGAGGACAGCAGACAGCAAGTGGACGTGAAACACACATCAGATGATGATGTTGCCGCGCATGGGAGTGGGTGAAGCAAGGGTTCATCATCGTAGGAGATCGAGGTGCTCGTCAGCTTGCAGAGTCAGGCAGCGGTGTGCAGCAGCAAGTGGGTTGTGTGTCTGTGAGTCTCAGGAAGGATAGGCAGCAGTGCCGAGGTCGGTCGCTAAGCTGGCACGGGGTAGATAACCCGTTCGTAGGTCAAGAAAAATGCCGTAGCGTCCACAGTGGATCAGCGAATTCAGGCGCAGCGCAGTAGTAATCTCAGTCGCGGAGCGTTTTGGCGCTGGGTAAGATCAGCTACTCGGCGGATTGGCAGTTCTTTCGCTAAGACTCAACGGAGGAGACCTGAATATGAGTCTAAGTAGATCTGTTGGGAGAAAGTGAAGCGGTGGCCAGGGGAGCTAACATTGGCACAACGGCCTGGATCAACTCATGTAGTGTCACATCGGTGGCTGGGGAGAAACGTGGGACTCAGATGTCGGTCGGTCCTTCCTGGCCACACAGCAGCAGCAGCGTGCAGTGGCACGCATGCCATTGAGCCAGTCAGCTCCACACCTCTGTAGAAGTGAGCAGATTCTCTTTGACATCAACATCCCAGTCCAGCTTGGCTCTGACTCTCGCTACTCATCGGGCCAGCGTCGTTCAGAGAGGCGAATGCAAGAGGCTACAGTATGGTACCAACCATCTATAGGTGCAGCACGATGACACCCAGTGCTCCTGTTCCAAGTTGTTGGATACTCGAGTCCTCCCTTTCCACAATGTGGACTCTGACACCGTTCTGAGAATACTTGGTTGTGCCGAGCGTGTGAGATGGAGAGTTCCAAGCCGTAATTTCATTTCAAAAAGGCGTAACCAGCACTTCCTAAATTGAAGAACAGAAAGTAGGCCAGTTCTTGAGCTTATATCGGTTTGTTCCAAGGTGCACGACAAGCAGCGCGACGTTGGACGATTGTACTTCGGTCAGGGAGCCAGTTACTTGTTCCTTTACGGCCTACTGGGTGAATGAGCTCCAAGCCAGGGCACACCAAACAACTTGGAACAGGAGACGTCCGCTTTCTCCTCCACGTTCGTCAAAACTTGTGGCTCCTGCGCACAATGTCCGCTCCCTCCTTCCTCCAACACCACACCCTTCTAGCTCCACCAAGCTACAGCTCTCATACACAGTTGTAGGGCACTGCAGTGTACGCAGTTCTACACCTGGCTTGCCTCGTAGGCGATCGGAGAAGTCCAACAGGGGAGGAAATGCTCGCGTCATGCAGCAATGAAAACGAGTGTGTGGCTTTCTCCGCGTCTCAACTGCAATAATAGGAACATGATGTCGGACAATGGGAAGGAACAAGGGTTACTATTCCGCACTGCACCGAGGATGGATGGCCATGCGCCTGCATGGCGCACGAGTTCAATTGGTTGTGACAAGGTTCTCTTGAAGTCTTCCATCAAGATCATCAGAGCGAGTTCTGAAAATGGGCATGGAAACTGGTTGCATGCACTTTATTCATTTTACAAAGCCAGGAACACCTCTCGAGGCAGCGGCAAGATACGGCCTCCCCCAAACATTGATATGCGATGGTTTCCACCCGTTGGAATTCCAGCCCTGCACATCGTTGGGAACCGACCTGTGAATGAACAGAGAAAGGGCTTAAACGTATTTTTTGAATGATCCAGGCGGACAGGAGACTCCTGGTGTACACTTTGAATGTCAGACATGTGGCAAGTATGGCGTGGACACCTGGCCGTTTCGTAGAGGTCGCATTGAGGAGGCCAACGTTATTTGTTCCATTCGCCAGGGACTAGGGATGAAAAAGTCATTCCACTGTTTATGTCTGGAACAGATGTGAAAATCTGTTGTGCAGGGGATGGAGATGTGGCGACAAATCTGCGGCCAACATGAGTCCGCTAGGGGATGAAATGGAGGAGGAGGAGGACATTTGGAGCAGACGCATTGTATGGTGAAATTGTCGGATTTTTTACAAGGTGACAACGAGAGGTGGAGGAGCAGGAGAGTGTAGGAGGTAGATGTAGAGGAGGAAGACGCTGGCAGATGACCCGCACTAGCCACCGTGGAAGTATACAGTGGAGTGGAGGCAGGGAGCCCTTCGGACGTCACCTTGTGCAGATGGCCCCCGCAGCATGCTGATTTGCCTGGCTAGTGACAGGCGAATTGTACAGCATCCGGCTACGAGGGATGACTTTGGGACTCTCCACCCAACTTGGATCACTTGCTATCCGTCCCAAAATGGGAGCCTTTTTCCAAGCTATGGAGGGAGGCAACTTAAATACTATAGGGAGAAATCCTCAGTAGTCGTTGGTCGCTGCCATGTGCGGCATCGTCCCTACTCTGACAGGTTGTGACCGGGGGGTTCCTCTGCGCTCACGTCACTTCAGCCGTGGATGATGGGGGAAGGTGGGGGGCGGCGAGGGTAGAGCAGTACCAGCTCCATCAGCAGTAACATAAGTCTGGAAGTCACTGATTGTGCAGCTTTCACTTTCCACCCGCCTAGTGAGGGAGGGATAGTCGCCCTAGCTGCAAGCAGCAGCAGGCACATGGAGCAGTCACTGAACCAACAGGTGGGGCTACTTGGCACAGCACTAATTGCCACACCCTAGTTAGGAAGATCCGGCTTGAATATGGGCAGCAAAACTCGGATGTGTGGCGACAGGTTTCGAGTTTGCAGTGGAGAAGCTGTCTGCACCATCCAGTTTTGTGTGGCATCAGAGCGGGTTCTTCACACAGTGCGGAAGGGTCATGCTTTTTACACCAAGGAGAACCCGTTGTCACCCGGGAAATGTGGAACGGATGACCTTTGTCAAGATGAATCAGGAGGATCGGCAGGATTCCAACACACCAATGCCTTAGGCGTCAGTCTGGGTTCAACTACCTGCATCAGCCACTATTCTGATTGCGCCACCGCTGATGCCACATTCTGCTGACAGTTTCCCCATCTGCCTACCACCCATCTTTTACCAGGGGGACTGGTATTGTCACCCAACTCAAAACTCTGTCATTGATGCAACTTCTAGAACCTCATGCTGATGCTGCTTGTTGATGGTGCCGTGACATTCCACACCTGTGTCAATGTGCCATCTCTGACTCATGATGTTGCTCCTGCCACCTTCACCTTAAAATCTACTGTCTTTGTGCCACTTCTGTTGGACTAACTCCTTTTTTGCACCCTACAGAATGTTCAGTGTGCACTGTCTGACCTTATGCCTGCTGCTGTTGGCTGCTGGAGCCGTCCACACAGTTCGTCATTGTGCCATGTTCTGACCTCACTGTGCTGCTTGCTTGCCATCCACTCTCTTTGTCTTTGTGCACTCTTTGTCCTACTTACAGTTTTGCAAACCTCGCCAGAATGTGATTGTGCACACTGCTTGAACTCATGCTGATGCTACGTGACCTCACTCTGTGTTATTGTGCCACTCTGTGGCCGTCACTTGTTTTGCAACTCAGAATGTCTTGTGTCAATCCTGCTGACTCATGCTGCATGCCGCCGTGACACTCCACTCTAAGTCATGTGCAACTCTGTGGCCTCCTCCTGTTTTTGCCAGTCCAGAATGTCATTGATGCCACGTCTGAACTCATGCATGCTGCATGTGTGTTGGCTGCTCGCCCGTGACCTCCACCACTGTGTTCTCTTTGTGCCACTGTCTGACCTCATGCTGCTGACTGCGTGCCACTCACTCTCTGTCATTGTTGCAACTCTCGTTGGCCTACACTCTGTTTTGCCACTCCAGGAATGTCATTGTGCACTGTTGACCTCATGGCTGTGCTGTGTGCTGCTGGCCATGCTCACACTGTGTCATTGTCGCCACCTGTTCTGACTCATATCTGCTTGCTGCAGTGCCATCACTCTTGTCATTGTGCCCCACTCTGCTGGGCCTACTCCAGTTCTGCAACTTCTCCAGAAAGAATGACGACTTGTTGCCCTATGCCTGACTCATGCTGCTGCTACCGTGTCCTCATCTACTGTGTCATTGTGCCACTCTGTGGCCTGCTTCTGTTTTGCCACCTCCAGATTGTCATTGTGCCAACGCTAGACCTCATGCTGCTGCCGTGACCTCGCTCTCAGTCATTGTGCACTCTGTGGCTACACCTGTTTTGCACCACCTGCAGAATGTCATTGTGCCACTGTCTGACCATCTTGCAGATTGCGTGCTGGTGATGCCGTGACTCCACACTGTGTCATTGTGCTACTGTTGACCTCATGTCTGTGTGCCAGTGCCCTCTACTCTCTGTATTTGTGCCATCTGTGGCCTATCCAGTCTTTTGCCACCTCCAAGAATGAGATTGTGCCAATGCCTGACCTCATGCTGCTGCGACACGTGTCCACCACACTGTGTCATTTTGCCACTATGTGGCCTGGCTTACTGTTTTGCCACCTCACACGTGAATTCATTCGTGGCCACATGCTGACCTCATGTGCTGCCGCTCCTTGACCTCACTCTCAGTCATTGTGCCACTATGTGGCACTCTCCTGTTTTGCCACCTTCAAGAATGTCATTGTGCCACTGTTGAACTCATGCTCGCTGTGGCTGCCGCCGTCACCTTCCACATCTGCTCATAATGTTGCATCTGAGCTCTCAGCCTTGTTTTTTTTTCAAAGCTTTCGCTGGCAGACTTTATCAGGTACTTTTCCCGCTTGGAGTTTTGGTCAGATTTTGCCCTCTTAAGTGCCACAGGGATTTCTTTTGTGTAGCGATTTAAGTGCGGCGGCGGCGTATGTTGCGTGTCATACTAAAACAAATTGTATGACTGACCAAACCAAGCTCCTCTCTGCATATTTTAAGCATGTGCATCAAACGTTCTACAGACCTGCAGGCTCTTTGCAGGCTGGAAATAGCCTGTTTTTTTTTTAACGCGTGTAGTGCTCGAAGTAATTTGGACGAAACTAAATTTTGTCGGAAATGCAGCGACAGTGAATCCGAAGCGAATTTTGAGAAATTCGACATCTCTAGGCTCCATCGTCAAATACTTCCACATCTTTTCGTAAGATCCTCTTTTATAAATTAAACAACTTTTGTTAAATTTTCCTTTATCCTGCTGTTAGAAAAAGGTTCACATACTTTTGTCACTTACAGTTTTGTAATATTGGATTATTTATCATAAAGATAAATAAAGCAATTAACCCAAGTATAATATTTTTTCTTAAAACTCCAGCTATTTGATTCTGGTTCTCCCTTGATTATCTTTTTCGGACTTTCTGTCAAATTTATACAGAAATATTGAAAATTCTGAAGAATTAACAAACTTTCCACTTGCACATTGTCACTAACTGCTCCATGTTATCTTCTCTTATATCACAACAAAAGTCACTGAAAAACCTTAACTTTTTGCATTCTGCACATTACAAATAAAACTTGAATAGTATCTGAGATTGCAATATAATGATAGGTATAAACATTAAAGGTTTTAACCTTTCAAAATGTTGACATGTCCTCGGTATGCTAGATCTACTCCCAGTGCTCCCTGCTGGTCCTCCAACAAATAGTGACAATATGTACATGGCTACTATGACTATTGCTATATCATATAACTGACCTCATTAGTCACTGTCAAACACGGTACTAATATGACATAGAGCCACGAGTGATTGGTACTCCGTAGGGTCGGAGATGTGTACCCATAATTTTTTTATCTTATCCCAGTCCTGGTCACTAGTAAGGTTTTTGAAAACCTTGGAAATCCCTCTAAAGTTTTATTTTTCTTTCAAGGAATATTCAATGATAAGCTAACATCATTGTTTCCTCTTTAAATTCCTGATTGAAGGCTTCTTTGACACAATGATTACTGTACTAGGAAACACCAGTGTAGCTTAAGCTTTAAACATCTTTCTATATATAAGGTTACAACATTGACTCTTGAACATGACTTGCCCAGTGCTTCATAATGCTGACAGGTCACAGCACTCTGCCCCGAGGCCCATTGAATAAAGAAAATCTCAATTTTGACTCTGCAGTGGGTTTCTTAGTAATCAGAGCTATTTCCAGTAGCTGAAAACAGTCTACAGAAAGTTCTTTATCAGGTTAAAATGATGGTTGTCAATCTTTCTAACTACCCAATCTATCAGGAGAGAACTTAATCGTCCCAACACGTAAGAGCCCATTAAAGTAATCAGTATTTTTTGAACACAATTACCCTGCGTCATGATGTATTATCAACAATAAATGGGCTGCCCTGTTAAAACACATCTGTCAATAGTTCTTGTCTCCTGGTCTATTATATGGTGATATGTAGATAATTAGGTTATTTTTGTGGGGGAGGTGATATAACAACATCTTCCCTGTTGCTCATTTATTACCTATAAAGCTGGTATGTGACGCAGTGTGTAATGATGACCTGCTCAGTAGCTGCACATCATAGGCCCCTAAGCGTCAAATCACTGGAGCTGTCCCAGAATGAGTAATGTCTTTATTTATTTAGAGGACCCCTGAAAGAGGTTATTAATAGCTCCATATCTCTTCGGGACGAGAAACACACTTTCATGTCTGAAGCAACAAACCCCAGAGACTGAATCTTCTTGTGGACTTTTTAGCAGCCGCTGACTTTTGCTCTCTATAAATATAGGTCTGATAAATGTAATATGTGTATATATATTTATATATCTTTATAACTGTAGAAAGCAAACTTTAACCCCTAAAAGATTTGCTTTGGGCCTTCTGGACATGAGGTTCTATTTTTATGGGTTTTTTTCAGTCATATCAGGGCTTGTGTTTTGCAGGATGGAGCTTTTAGTTTTTGGTGTTTACAGTTTATTTGGGGAACACATAATATATTGATTTGCTCTTAATATACCTCTCTGGAGTTACCATTGTAAAAACAAATAAATCAACCAGTTAGCGGCAGAAGGAATGAAAAGTGAGGTATCTATCTGCCCCAGAAATATATATGTTTTTCACTATATTATATTATTTAATATTATATATATATATATATATTGGGCAGGTTACTCAGCTTGTTGCACTCCTCTGCCGCTAACTGGCGTACAGCAGGAGACCTGCAAAGTATGTAACACAGAGGTGCTTGGCCTCAGTGGGGAAAGCAGTAGTGTTAATATAGCTGCTCAGAAACTAAATCTGGGAATTTTCCAGAATGGCTATAGTGATGGGTGGGAGGCGATTCCTATGTTCCAGGTCAGGTTTTACAAGCCTATTAAAAACCTGTTGCTCCAGATACCAGGGGGTATGATTAGCTACCTGCAGATGGGAGCAACAGCAGAGCTGAGGAGGAGGTTCTAACACCCCAGGTTTGAGGGAAGCCTGTATGTTTCAGAGACTGGTATGAGAACCTGGCCCTGACTAAAGCTGTGAGTTCTCCCATATAAACCAGTAACACAGATGTGAAAATATCTCACGTTGTGCTGCAAAAAGTGAGCTGCAAGACACAGCAAAGTAGGCTGAGGTAATCAGAAGGGGTTCTTTAGATGTAGTGGTTGTCCGTGGTAACCCTGGGTTAATTAGCATGCAATAATACGATGCGATGAGCTACAACCTGCAAATTTAATGAGAATGTGAATTCCTTCTCTATACTGTTTAGAATATAAAAGGTGTCCCCGAGTAGACGTGGGGTAATATTAAACATCATCTTAGAGATCAATAAAGCCTTTCTGGATATTATAATATTTACAAACTTTTTTCCTCCTCTATTGGCACTCATTACTAAAGAATGAAGATGTCATCTACAACTTATTGTGTGGTGGTTCCTTTTATTATTACTTTTATGACTTTTACACACAACAGGGCGGTCATGTATGTATTCTCGCCAGCGTCGGGGCGCGCTTTTTTCCGCTAGTTTTCTCCGGCAGAAATAATGCGACGTTTATGTACAGGCAGGGGAGCGATCATAACATACTATGTAAAGTCCGCCGGCCTCTCAGTCGTGTTAGGCGCAGTGCGGGGACTTGTGGCGATTATCGGGGCTGAGCCTGAGATTCGAACGCAACAGCTGGTGAGTGCATCATACACTGCGGGGAAAAGTCCAGCACGCTTCGCACAATGTCATGTGGGTGGCGCAGTGCGGGGGGACTGAGGGCAGTGCTGGGGTGCGCATAAAGATTGCGCCGGATTAGTTAGCTCCACAATTACCATGGGGGAAAAGTCCGCTGAGCTCGCCTGTGTGTGGGGCACGTGCTTGGGGAATGGAGGCTCAGTGCGGGACGGTGCCAAAAATATGTTTCGATGCGGAGAAGGCTGGGAAACAGCGAGAAATCATTACAGGGTCCGTTCGCGGAGTATAAATCAGAAAATCCGGCTCTTTTTAAAAGGCGGAAAACATTTCTCAGAAAAGAGCTGAAAACTCAAATATAAGAATTACATTAAAACATAATCACTTTCCAAATATCATAAATTCAAGAATTAGGATATTGGAAATTGGCGGGAAATACAGTAATTCAAATTCTGAAGCTATTCTAATTGGTAGGCATAAACCAGCGAATCAATCCAAGAATAGGAGCTGACAGTGAACATTAGAAACTATGGAGAACTATTGACAATCAGACTCCAAAGGCGGCGACCAGTTCATAATACGTAAAAAATGGAAAAAAGCTGATTGGCTGAGCTTAGCGGTGGCTTGCTTTATCCCGGCAATCAGACGCCGGGAGCTACTTCTCACCAGTGTAGTTCTGTGAGAGATCTGGCGCAAAGCATCTCGGCGGATCAGTGCGTGGGGATGGAAAGAGTAGGAACAAAAATTTTTTATTAAATGCTAAAAAATATAGATAAAGAGCGAACCTTCTATCGATAAACATAAAATCACTATTAAATCGACAGAAAACAACGCGTTTGTCGCCGAGACCGGCGCAAACTTAGGAAGTGCCAATAGAGAGAATTGCCGGGAAATTACAGCTAATTCAAATGTGTAAGCTATTTCTCATTGGTCGGCATAAACAGCCAAATCGAATTAGGAGCGAAATGTCCCCATTTATAAACTATGGAGGGAGAATTGGCGACCTAATCGATAGAGGACAATGTCAAATTTATCTATGGAGATAAATTGACATTTCTACTTAAAGCGGACAGTTTCAAAAATTCAGTATAATAATGCTGAAAAGATCTACGGATTGGTTGAAGGGCGGGTGGCTAAGTACAGCTTAGCCAATTCAGAGTGCGAGCTAAATTTCTCATAGAGTTTAAGGGGAAAGAAATTTGAGCGCGCTGTGATTGGCTAAGTTAAAAGAGGTGCCGTTAATTTTTTTTTATTTTTGGACCAATAGGAGTGCGAGACGACGATCTATGGGTTTTTAATGCAATCGAATTCAAACTGTCATGGCCACGAAATTCATAATTATAAAGGACTAACTGAAGTTGTCCGATGTGTATATATAACGATTTATAATATGGGGGTAACGAATAAATAAAAAAATTATTAAATCAATTAAATGTGTTTATTTCTTTATTATCGTTATTAGGCCAAGGATCAATAGTATGTGTGCAACGAAAAAAAAGAAATAAACTGATTTTATGTTATTAATTTCTTTTTTCTCACGTTACCGCCCTTATTATCATTTCGATTTTACTAGTAAAATCAGTACTAACTATCTGTAGTGTTTACACATTTAGATTTATAGGCTCATGTACAGTTTTATTCAGATTGCCATTAGAAAAACCCATAGGCATAGCGTCGCTTGCTCTCCATTGGTCCAAATAACGGACGCTCTTTAACTTAAGGCCAATCACAGAGCGCGCTCAGAATTTCTTTTACCACATAGCAAATTTATGAGAAATAGCTACGCCCTCTGATTGGCTAAGCTGGAGAGCCCCTGCCGCTTCACCCAATCAGTAGTTTCTGCCATTTTTACTGTATTTTAGATCTGTCACCGCTTTGATTTATGAATGGTCCAAACTATCATAGGAGATCAATGGGTCTTTGTCTCCTATTTGATTGGTCAATAGTTCTCATAGGTTTTAATGTGTCTCTGTCGCTCTATTACTGATTGGCTGAGTAGGCCATGTCCCCGCTAGCTTAACAATTCAGCTCTTTTCAGCATTTTTACTGTTATTTTGAAATGTTCGGTGGATTTTGATTGGTTCTTAACTTCATCCTTAGAGAGATATGGGTCTTTGTAATCTATTCTGAGTTGGCGAGGTGCCAAGCCCACGCTAGCTCTGCCAATAAGGACGTTTTTCCCATTTTTACTGTATTTTGAACATGTTTCCTGGCGTGCGATTTATGTAATTGGTTATCCTTCCCATAAGGTTTTAATGTTCACTGTCGCTCAGCTATTCTGATTGAGCGGTTTATGACGACAATGAGGTAATAGGTCTCAGAATTTGAATTACTGTTGTCCCGGCAACTTTACATATCCATAATTCTTGATATTGCGACCGTTCATAAGATTTTTGGAAGTGATTTTTTTTAATGTTTTTTTTATTTTTGAGGGTTTTGAGACTCTTTTTCTGATAATGTTTTCGCCTTTTATAAAGGCAATTTATTCGGAATCATTACTTCCTGTCTGCACGGTGCGGTCCGCACCGAGATTTCTGTCGCGATCTTCTTCTGCTTTCTTCGCATGTTCACGTTCTGGCTTAATTATGCACTAGCCGGGAGTTTTAGACCAAAAATAAACTAGGTCTGCCTGTCGGAGCTGCGAGCGCTGCACTGCGCTCTCTTTGCCGACTCGCCATCAGTACATGCCTCGGAGTTTTTACTGAGCGCGCCGGGTTCCAGCCCGGAATGCCAGACCAGATACAAACACGCTCCCAACTGCCCGCCCCCTTTTTGGGGCGAGCTGAATTGGCGAACGCTGTACGCCGATACACTCGGAATCCCTGCGGCGACAGCGGTTTCGGGCCAGTTGAGGGCAGAATACGCCTGAAATCGGGCGAAAAGCCCGTTCATACATGTCGCCCAAAAAGTTTTTTTCCCCTTTTTCCTGTTTTTGGTTGGTCTTGTGTATTGGTTTTCTATGTTTTATTTTTGGCTTTTATCACACTTTCACTGGTTTTCTATGTGGGAGACGGTCATTTATCGTCAGTGACCAGGGGGTTTAATTGCCTGATGTTATGGTCTATCTGTGCGTCTTTCCGGTGCCACTGTGTGTGGTATCCAATTTCGTGTGCTTTCGTTTTGGCCCGCTCTTCTGCTTTCTCCCTCCTCCCTCAATTGCTTCCCTCGGATTAGTAGTAGGTGGTAGTAGGTAGTAGTAGTAGGATTCTGATGTGCGGGATGTGACAACGGGCGGTGCCATTAGGTGCTCAAATGGACTGTAGACTTCTGCTGTTGTTGCTTCCAGGACATGTGGTCTTATCTTGGCAATGAGCAGTTTGAATGGTGCCCATTGGTTCGTGGATTTATCTCCTGCCTCTCTGGTAACAGGTGAGATTTGTTTGTTGCAAACAGTTTCTTGTTTGTTACCTTACACTTTGAATAAGAGCGTGTACCTTAATGTGAAATTACCCCTGCATGAAATCTAATTGTGGCATCAATAAAGGATTCAAATCTTATGGACATTTGCGTGCTGCTGGCTTCTTACTAGTGTTGATTGATTGCACCAGGTGTGCAGCCATGTAGCATTATTTTTCGCTTAATGAGAGACTGCGTATCTTTCCTCTTTATTCTTTTAATTACCATGAATCCTGAGAGTGGTACAGGTGTAAGAGTTTATACTTGTGTTGGGTTGTTAATAGTAGTCGGTTGCCATGCGAAACCAGGTAGTAGGGTGGCGTGATAATGGAAAGGGAACAGTTAATAGCTCAGTAGCGTCTTGGGCTCTGTGTATGTAGTGCTGTCTGCTCTTGTGGGGTGAGTCAGGAGTAGCTGGGCAGTCAATCAGCAAGCTTGGGGGGTGGAGCTGGGCTGAAGAGGAGTGGGGCCAGCTTGTGCAGAGGGGGAAACTGCAGTTTGTGACACAGTTGTCAGTTGAGTGTCAGTCAGAGGAGATGAGACAGTGAAAGGAGCAGTTTGCCCCTTAGAGTTGCAGTAGCCATGAGGGGTGGAATGTATTGTTGTTATTTGGAGAGAGTAGAAAACGATGTCCTTGTGTGTAGTTGCAATTTGTTAAAAGCAGAGAAAATCCAAGAGATGGTCGAGAAGATGTCTCCACTCTAGAGTCAGTGAGTGTCCGGAGGAAAGGCATCGATCCGGGGAGCAGCGAGAAGTTCAGCAGGAGATCTGAGCCATAGCGGAGAAAGCCACTGAGAACAGTCAGGTAGAGCAGTAAGATGGGTAACAGGAGGACGTCTCATTAACTGCATGTGTGGATGCGGAAGCTGCTGGGGGCTGGGACACGAGCCTACTGTATGTATTGCAACAGCCGATAACGATGAAAGTAAAAGCCTCATCACTCCCAGAACAGTTGTCAATTGATTATCGATGGTGCACCACACATCTCAAACATTGCACCTCTCCCGGCATTTCAAAAGGACTTTTAAGAGTGGTTGCCATGGGCAATGGATGGATGTAGTAGGGGTGCCGCCATTACACCACCCTGCATGTTACAAATAGCTGTAACACACACAGAGAAGATGCAGGGAAAAAAAGACAAAAAATCGAGGTGGCGCTCTTGGTGAAAGTACGTCTGTAGTAGATAAATATATTAACAGTTTGCAGGTGCTCACCTGAGTGTGTTGTGCAGATAGTATAGAGGCACAATGCTCATAAGAGTGCGGCTGTGGCTGTCACCGAGCCTCGAAAACAGCAGCCTTCGGCCACAATCTCCGGAGCCAGGAACAGGCAGTGGGCACTGTCAGCAATGAAGACAGAAAACAATGGACCCAGCACTCGTTTTCATGGAATAAAGTAGATCCTCGTGGCAAACGGGAATAAAGTAAAATAAATTTCTTTATTCCAAATTTAAAAATTAAAGGAGTGTTGAGCCTTCCAATTAGTGCAACACAGAATATGACAAAATGCATCGGATTGGGGCACAAATGAGCCAATAAAAAAAACTCCATTGGATTACATGGAGAGTTGTCGCTCGTTCTATCATAGGGCAAAAACTGGAAGCGGGAGTTATAAACAGAACAATCAGTGAAGGGAGGATTAGTTCTATAGAAGTCTACGAAGGGAGTGCTCGTATGTGGATTGGTCAGAATATCGGAGGAAAAAATTAAATGACCAATAAGGGGAATCTCAATATCCAATAGGTAGACAAAACCTAGATGGAAATGTGAATGAGCAAATGACAAGGAGCAAAGCTACAGCTTATCATACTGACGATTTGAATTCTCCGTGTTCTATGTTGAGAATACGATAATAACAAAACATGAAACAAAATGTGAGTGGGGTGATACTATCAGAAACATTGTATACCAAAGTGACCAGTGAACTTTACATTATCATAATGATTGTATAAAAACTGTGCGCTATTGTGTTATTGTTAAATATATACACAATTAATATTAAATGTATACAAAAAAGGTGACCATTACCAAAAAAATTTGCCTGGCCTTGACCTGTATGATGACATCACTCCCTGATATCAGATAGAACAAACAGCAGGGGAGAAGGAGCACACAGGTCGATCACTTGGGGAACTAGAGAAGGGGAAAGGTGAAAAACATTGTAGCTCCTTAACAAAAAAAAAAAAAAACAAGCAATATATTTGGAAAATATCTTCATTTAGTGTTCTCTACATTTTGAAAGCTATTCTTTGTAGTGAGCCAACCCCTTTAACTGTCACTAACTG
Organism: Phyllomedusa bahiana; assembly: GCA_025379985.1. NCBI lineage: Eukaryota > Metazoa > Chordata > Amphibia > Anura > Hylidae > Phyllomedusa > Phyllomedusa bahiana. The sequence goes on from JAODAL010002868.1 coordinate 145,018, forward strand.
CAGCTTCATCATCCTCAGCACCAGTAGTTCTAGGGACGGAGGGTTTTGAAAAGAGTAATTCACGTGTGCATTCACTTTTTGTTTAGATGGAAAGGCCATTTTTCCGGGGGACCATTAATTGATGAAAAGCGAGCCTTGTAGTCGGAGGGTGGTCAGTAGGGTACGGGGCTTGTAATAAGGGAAAGTACAGACTTTATTGCAGTAACAGGACAATGAGATAGCAGGAGGAGAGTTTAAAAAGGGTTTTATTGTTTTTGTTTTGGGACAGTGGCTTGTCTTATTTGGGGCTTTGGCAACCCAAAAAGAGGAAGGGTGTTTGCCCTTAACAACACATAGTTGTAAGTATGAGGTAAGGGCAGGGTGTATGGTTGACTCTGAAAAAAGGAGGGTGTCAGGAGGAAAACTGAGAGCAGTCTGAGCAGGGTGTCTCCAGGAAAACGGAGTTAGGTGAGGCGGTCCCCCAAAGTAGGAGCTTTGACCCTGGAGGTTTGGTCATAAAGGTGGTGGGGTGGGAGGGATTTGTGGCAGAGTAACTTCAGCTGGATGCATTCCTCTGCCACTAATAGGGGTACACAGGGCCGTTCCTAGGCTAAATTTCACTCAGGGCGCCCCCCCCCCACCACCCTCCCCGGAACATATGGCGCCACAGTGCATCACATAACCAAAGCCAAAAAATACAAAAAGCTTTACCCAAGTGCTACATATAAAATACAAATAATGTCATACGTTTCCAAAAAACAGGGACACCAACCAGAATCCCGACCCCAGGACCACATACACCAACACCAATGACCAATAATACCACCCACCATACCACATATCACCAGACATATGACAAATAAAACAAACTGACCATTACTTATATAAACCATTAACTACAACTAAAATTACCGCCATAAGTGCCTCAAGATGGAACCCCCTGACACAGGCTCTGCAGACATATAAATATTACAGTAATCATACTAGTGACTCACAGGGGACGTCCTGAAGTTGTTCTCTTTTCTTTTTCTTCTTCTTTTCCCTCTGTCCCGGGCCCATGACGATATCCTGAATCTTCTGTAAAATTTACAAAACAAATACTTAAACCCTCAATTTATCACATTCTCTTCCAATTCCCCTTCTATCAAACTCCCCCCTATAGACTTTTATGGAGCCATGAATTTGCCCCCCATGCCAGGTAGTACCCCCCCCCAAAGCCAGTTGATGCCCCCCTGTAGCCAGTGAACCCCCCCCCGTAGCCAGTGATGCCCCCCTTTTAGCCCAGTAATGTCCCCCTTGTAGCCATGATGCCCCCCCCGTAGGCGTAGATGTCCCCCTGTAGCCAGTGATGCCCCTGTAGCCAGTAATGCCCCCCGTAACATAGATGCTCCCCCTTTCCTTTATACCCCCCCTGTAGCCATGAGCCCCCAGTAGCCATAATCCCCCGGTAGCCCCGTGATGTCCCCCTGTAGCCAGTGGGGCTCCCCGTACCATGATGCCCCTCTTATAGCCATGTGACCCCCGTAGCCCGTGATGACCCCATTGAGCCAGTAGATGCCCCCCTGTAGCCAGTGATGCCCCTTACCATTTTGATGCCCCTCTACCATGATGCCCCTCTTATAGCTAGTGTGCCCCTTAGCCATTGATGCCCCCTCTTATAGCCATGATTCCCCCCTGTAGCCAGTTGCCCCTGTAGCCATTTGATGCCACCTTTAGCCCAGGGGATGACCCCTGTTTTGCCAGTGAGCCCCCTTAGCCGTAATGCCCCCTGTAGCCCGGTGACCCCCATTGTAGCCAGGGGTGCCCCCCCCTTTTACCAGTGATGCCCCTTAGCCCGTGGCCCCCCGTAGCCCGTGTTTCCCACCCCGTACCCGTGATGCCCCCCTTTGCCAGTGATCCCCTCTTATAGCCGTGATGCCCCCGTAGCCGTGATCCCCCGTAGCCATAATGCCCACCTTTTAGCCAGTTATGCCCCCTGTCCCTTTGATCCCCCTTGTAGCCAGTGATGACCCCCTTTAGCCATTAGATGCCCCCTCTTATAGCCAGTGATGCCCCCCTTGTAGCCATGATCCCCCTTACCCATGATCCCCCCCATTGTAGCCAGTGATGCCCCCCCTTTTACCAGTTTTGCCCCCTTGTACCCAGTGATGTCCCCTGTACCCAGTATTCCCCCCATTATAGCAATGATCCCCCCCTGTACCATTTTGCCCCTCTTGTACCCAGGACCCCCCTTAGCCGTGATCCCCCCCCTGTAGCCATTATTCCCCCTGTAGCCATAAAATCCCACCTTGTACCGTGATGCCCCCCTGTAGCCAGTGACCCCCCTTTTAACCGTGATCCCCCCTTTTGTAGCCATGATCCCCCCCTGTACCAGTGATGCCCCTCTTATACCAGTGATGCCCCCGTACCAGTAATGCCCCCTGTAGCCAGTGATGCCCCCTGTAAAAAAAAAATCCCCCGAACCTGAGGCCCCCTTGTACCCCAGTGACCCCGTCCAGGGCTGCTTTCGCTGCACGCAGCTCCCAGGATCTCCTCGGCGGCGAGCTGCCTCTGCCACCAGGGGGCACACTCACGGGGGCGCGGTGAAAGCCGGGGCCCCCGCGACCGATACAGGGGAGGGGTCAGGATTGGAACATCCGTCCCGCCTCCTCCCCTTATGGCAGCTGCGGCGATAAGGGCCTCCTACGGGGGGGCAGGGCGTCGGGCCGCGGGGCCCCCCCTGGTGAGGGGGAGCCCCGGGGGCCCCGGGGGTCGCCCGCCCTGCCTGCCCCTAGAACGGCCCTGGTGTAACGTAGGGGGACCTGCAAGGTACGTGCCACAAAGGTGCCTGGTCTCAGTGGGCGAAGCCAGCAGTGTGGCTTCAGTTAACATAGCTTACTGACTCTTAGTAGTGTTAATAAAGCTATAGTGATGCATGGGAGGCCATTCCCACATTCCAAACCAGGTCTTTCAGGCATATTAAAAGTCTGCTACTCCAGATACCAAGGCGGGTTTTGGTTTTGGGTATTGGTTTGGGGGGCAAAACAATCTAAAGTAAGCTCTAATCCCACTTAAAAGGGGGGCTCATGTTTCAGAGCGGTAAGAAAAATGGGTTGTGGTGTTGAGTAGTAGACTCAGACTACTTTATATAGTGACCAGAAGGGCTAGATTATTTTTGTAATTTTATTTTTTTTCTGTATTTAAACCCCCGAAGAATAAAACTGGGGTGAAGCAGTTTTAAAATATACAGTGTGGTCCGATTTACATACTTTGTGCCATTTCCTCTTACTAAAGTAGCGATCCAAGAGCTAAGTGACCTCCTGGACTTTCCAAGATGGCGGCTAGATGTGAGTGAGTGCCTATAATATATACAATATCCCACAAAAGTGAGTACACCACTCCCATTTTTGTACATATCATTTTATATCTTTTCATGGAACAACACTGAAGATATGACACTTACATACAATGTAAAATAGTCAGTGTACAGCTTGTATAACAGTGTAAATTGGGTGTGCCCTCAAAATTGCTCAACATACAGCCATTAAAGGGGTTTTATCACTGCAAAGATTAGCTTTCACTATGTAGTGAGCAGAAAATGAAGATGTGTTTCCAAATAGATTGCTTAGTTTTTTATTCTGTTGAGGAGATAAAAGCAATTTTATCAGCTCTGAGTGCACCAAGGTATCTCTAAGTTATTGACCTGCTCTATCCTGCTCTCTCCTGTTGTTTGTCTTATTTGATAGCAGGGATAACATCATCACACAGGTTGGCACAAAGGACTGCCAGCAGTTTGAGTGTTATCTGATATAACAAAAAAAGGAGACTAATTAATTTTGTTTACTTTAGCTCTGGAGCTTTTCTGCTGTTTAGTTAAACATGTCCTGCTCTCATGCCAGAATTATTAGCAGACCTTTGAATACAGAGCTGATATGATAATCACCTACAGCCTGACCAGAAAGAGACAGGATGCATACATGAAAGCTGGTTTTGGCTCTGTGAAACAGGGTGCTGAGACACACCCTTCAATGCCTAAATGGCTGGCAACAAAAGTGAGCACACCCCTAAGTAAAATGGACAAATTGTGGCCGATTTGCCATTTTCCTCCCATTGTGTCATGTGTTACAAGGTCTCATGTGTGAATGGGGAGCAGGTGTGTTAAATTTGATGTTATCATTCTCACACTCTCTCACACTGGTCACTGGAAGGTTAACATCATAGGTTGTCATACTGTCATACCCCTGTATAATGTAAGGCATTATCAGCATGCCCGATAACTGCTTTACCACAAAAGTCCAGAACAAGGACTGTAAAACTGAAAATCTATGTAATAATGAGCTAAAAACTAAGAGGGAAAAAGATGCATTTGGTATACACATTAACAGTTAAGCTAGCAGCGGGACAATGAAAAGATTAGGTAACAATATTAAGTAAGATAAAAGCCTATGTAAAGTAAGGTTTTTGAATGTAGCAGTATTGCTCTGGGACTTTTTGCTATAGAAGATTTTAAAGGAGTAAGTCCTTTATTAATATGTGCAACTAGTATTGCAAACATTGTGTGTGGCAACAAATTTCTTTTATCGGGTTAAATACTGTGAATAGATCTCAGGGAAATTGAAATGATTGAACAGATGACTAGGTCCCAACCCATGTTACTAGATGAATAAAAATGTTTCAAAATCAATGGCTCTCTAACTTCTCTACAAATACTAGATATCCTAATTAATCATAGTTGCCAACTTTTGAAAATGAAAAAGCAGGAGATTCTAGTGGACACCCCACTTTCGGGAGCCCGCCCCCTTTAAAAACCACACTCACTCCACCTAACTGCATACGGGTTTGGGGAAGAAAGCCCGGTTATGCTCTTTTACCAGGTGTAACCCCCATAAGAGGTAGTCCCCCCCTTAAAAAGGCAGGAGATGCCCCTTGTCCAGGTAGGGGGCCCCCCCCTTTTTTGCCGGTAGTGCCCCCTTGTTGCCAGGTAGTGCCCCCATTGTTTTCCCAGGTAGTGTCCCTTCTGTTGCAGGTATGCCCCCATTGTTTTCCAGGTAGGCCCCATTGTTGCCCGGGAGTGCCCCCTCGTTCCAGGTATTCCCCCATTGTTGCCAGGTAGTGCCCCCCTTTGTTATCCAGGCAGAGCCCCCCATATAGCTAATAAAACTAAAATAATCAAATCCACTTACCTCACCAGGCTCCTGCAGCCACGGCCGCTCCGGACGATCTCCTCAGCGGCCCCAGGGGAAGTGAGAGCAGCCGCGCGTCACTCCCCTGCAGCGCGTGGTCACTTCCCTGCACCGCGACCTTTATGTGCGGTGCACACACGGCGCCGGACATACAGGGGGAGGAGGGAGCGATCCCTCCTGCCTCCTCCCGGCACAGTGAGACTCCGGGCGGGTGAAGCGGGCGCAGCGGCCGCTTCAACCGCCTGTAGGAGCGGCCCGGCGGCGCCAGAGTAGTGCACTAGCGCTACTCTGTCGCCGCGGCCATTTAAAGAACCCCCGCCGCCTGCTGGCGGCGGGAGGAATGCCAACTCCCCCGGGAGGGGGGGAGGGGACCCCAAATAGCGGGACCCCCCCGCCAAAAACGGGAGAGTTGGCATGTATGTAATTAATACAAATGGGTCTTAGGCCTCGTTCACACGGCTTATTTGTCCGCGGATTGGCGGCGTACTCCGCGCCGGATTTGCGCTGCAGTACGGCGCCAATCCGTCGGAGTCATTACGGTAATCCACTGCTCTCATAGAGAACAGTGGATTCCGTCGCTCCTCCCCGCTCGGCGAATCCGCCGCGGGGGGAGAAAGTGACATTCACATTATTTACGGCGCGTACGCGCCGTAGATAATGCATTGTCTATGGGGCCGGGGAGCGGCGCCCCTGTCGCGCTCCGGCCCCGCCCCCGTCCCTTATTCACGCCGGATTTGCGAGCACAATCCGGCTCACAAATCCGCCGTGAATAAGCCGTGTGAACACGGCCTTAAAGAGAATCAGAATTCTCAGTCTTTTCTCCAAATACTTTTTAAACTGATTAACTCAGGCTCTTAAACTTACAATACAGTGTATTGAAATAAAACATAATCTAAGGTTAAACCACAGAGATTCAGTTAATAGCAGCACAACTCTTTAGCTGAGGTGTGCCAGTGTGTGGAGGAGTTGGATTTTCAAGAACTGAAACTGATCCCAAGAGGTATGTGATTATCTCAAATACAGTTTGTTAATAGGTCAAAATCAAATGTTCTATAAACATTTAAATTGTATTTCGAAAGAACTGGAGCTTATATTGCATTGGTAGAGTTATAAAAAGAGTTTTAAAGAACCTACCGTAGGCCAGGAATTCATATCTAGCCAAGGTATTGTCTATTGGGAGATACTATGATTTTATTTTTTTAGGGGTTTCTATAAATCCAAAATACATTCTGGTAGGTTCATTAAAGAGGTGATCTCACAATGCTTTTTCACAGAGCCAGCTCTTCACAACCAGCTTCAGGCACCCACTCAGGCTATGAGTGGTTTTAGTGCAGTGATTGGCACATCAGCGATGCTATTCCAAGCTGAATCTGACAAAGGGACATTGGTAATAAAAGGCTTTACACCGCAGAACAGAAATCTATAAAGCTCTAAAGGATTAAAATGTGTCAGTTAGAAACATAAACAAGCTTCTGTGCTGCTGATATGACACATCAAGGAGTGACATCACCATCGGAACTATCCCAGCCACTGCTGCTAGAGCCTGTCATAGCCAAGTGGTGGTCAGTAACTAGGGAAGCTTGTGTACACAAGCAGGAGATAAACTGATTTAGCTCTGAAATGACACAAAATCAGAATGGCAATTGTAACGGGTATGGTGGATTCGCTGGACCACCGCAAGCGATGATGGCATTAGCCACGCCAGGGAGCGGAGTCTAAGTAGTCCCCAGTATTCACCAGAGCCCGCCGCAAAGCGGGATGGACTTGCTGCGGCGTGAGGCCCCCAGGTCGCTACCCCTGACGTCAGGGGCGTAACTAGCGACGCCTGGGCCCCATAGCAAACTTTTGGATGTCCCCCCCCCCCACACCCACCCACACACTTCCTACCGCACACACTTTTCCCAGGACCTCTTAAGGCCTTGTTCACACGGCTTATTTGGGCGCGGATTGGAGCCGTACTGGGGCGCCGTAAATTTTCGCCCGCAGTACGCCCAATCCGTCCCTGTCATTACGGTAAATCCACCCGCTCTCATAGAGAACTATTTGGATTCTGTCGCTCCTCCCCGCTCGGCAAATCCGCCGCGGGGGGAGAAAGTGACATGCACATTATTTACGGCGCGGACGCCGTATTTTCTATGGGGCCGGCGAGCAGCTCCCCCCGCCGCGCCCCGCCCCTTATTCAAGCCGTAACTGCAGGCGGGATCCGTCCCGCAAAAACGGCTTGAATAAGCCGTGTGAACCGGGCCTAATAGTCATTTAGTCACTAGATAATCCAACAAGCAAATATGTCACTATAATGGTATGTTCACACGGCATCTTGCATCCATGTGAACATACGCTTTTCTGATGCGTCTCTGGGGCCATCTGAACGGACCCAGAGACGGATCTAACAATTAGCCGTGACTTTATCACTGCCAGGAATGACAGACACGCAGCGGCATTCACATGAGAGATCGCTGCTGCGTGTTTGCATATTCCCCATAGGGGCTGTAGAATAATCCCTGGAGGCATTAATACGTGCTGGAATGTAACTTGTCACCAGGGATTACTGAATAGTCTACAGGAGCTAATTCTATATACAGATTGAGGAAGAGGTGACATTACATTGGGGCCCCCAATGTTCCTCACCCCCGACCTAAGGCTTGGTTCACATCTACACCAGAGGTTCTGTTAGGAATCTCTGTCGCATGTTCTGTGGAAAATAACATAAAAAATTGTGCAGCAAGCTGAGCTAAACAACGGCGGAAACCCACATACCCATTGTAATCAAAGGGTCGTTCATCGCCGTGGGCGACCATTGTAAAATGGGTCCTTAGGTGCCCATTTTGACCTCTGAGCTGGAGGTTCTGAATGGAACCTCAGTTGTAGGTGAAAACCATTCTTAAATGCTGCAGAGGTAGGTACCTTGTCTCTGGGCACTGCTGCTCCTTTTTGTCACAGGTCACCACTGAATCTCAGAGGTGAAGAGTTGAAAGTAAGCAGAGCACAGAAGCTGCCTCCAAGACATCCCCCCTCCCTTCTGGAGTTTGTAATACAAAATTACAATACCCACCGCCCTCCTCCCCCCTCCCCCACACTAACCCCTTCACCTGCCAGCCTGTAGCAGCGGGAGTCTGTGCTGTTCACTGCAGGCTGCCTGGCAGTGTGTCACTCCTCCTCCCTCCAGTTCTGTCCCGACTCCTTCACTTCAGTATCTTTACAGGAGGGGGGGGAGAGGGGCCCGTAGCGTGCAGAAGAGAAGTCCGTGAAGCTGCCTCTTGCTAGGGACTGCTGCTCCCCCACCCACTCTGCCCCTGCTCTGTTCTGTTCGGACTCTGACAGTGAGTGATGACAGGCAGCATCTTCTCACAGGGCCTGCCGGCAGTGAACTGTAGTTAGCTTTGTTGCCGTCAGGCAGGGGCGGAACTACCAGGGTAGCAGGCAAAATTGCAGCTGCTAGGGGCCCCCTAGGCTGACGGGCCCCGTAGCAGCTGCTATGTCAGCTACCCTGGTAGTTCCGCCCCTGCCTGACGTGACTTGCTTGCGATGGCGGCCGGGGTACTGCGTGGTACAGAATCGTAATCCAGAGGCAAAGTCGCGGACAGGAGAAGGCCCAGGACGGGCGGCAGAGGTTCGGGGTTTCAGAGACAGGCAGAAGGTCAGGGCAGGCGGCAAACGGGCCCAAGGTCAGGAAACGTAGCGGACGGACTGGTACACGGGTAATTAAACGGAACTCTAATACACACAAGACTCTCTAACGCACACCAACGAACTGGCAGAGAGTGCTGGGGGCGTATTCCTTAAATAGGACCAGCGCCCGGCAATAGACCAATTATCGGGACGCTGGCCCTTTAAATCCAGACCAGCCGTCGCCCGCGCGCCCTAGGCAGCGGGTACGCGCGCGGCGGCCGGGACAGGCAGGATCAGAGTACACAGGAGCGTGGATTGGTAAGTGAGCCGCCGCTTGGGCAGCAAGGGGATGGTCGCAGGCAGCTGCGGCCCCCGCGCCAGACCTCCTGCGGGAAGGGGGGGGCGGCCACAGGGGCCAGTGGCGCCCGCGCCGGCCCCCATTACAGCAATGTATTCAGTAATAGTTTTTATTTAAGTCTTCCTAGATATTTTAAGCTAATTAATGTAGTAGGAACACCCCTTTAAATTTCTGACCAAACCCACTGACTTACATTATAATGTGGTCTAATTTTTCAACAAGTTCCTTATCTGTTTAACTTCAAGAAGAGCATTACAGACTCCACTATTCTTACCAGTGAAAATGCTGAAAACCATTAGAGACTGAAAAAAGGCTCCTTGAGTATTTTATTTTAGGATGATTGCAGGCTTTACTAGGGCTAATACGTGGGGTCACCCTTTTCGAGGCGGGTTCCCTGTAAAGGGCATTATTTGGGATTAACTAGGGATAGAGACTATTTTCTCTACAGGATTGTTATTTGCTCATTTGCTGTATATTCTTCTACTAAATGGCACTTGGACCACTAAAGAGCCAAGATATGGTATACTTATCCAGCTCTGTGACACCTGTTTACCCTTTTACGACAACACTTGGGTAAGTGAGTTTTGTTGTGATCTACTTTATATCAGATATTGGAGATTTAGAGCAGTTTACATTAAATGTTAAGTTTTAATGGGATATTTGCTAGTTTCCATGAATTTTTTGTCTCTTATCCTTAAATCATTCTGGTTACTTTGGTAGTCTGTGAATTTATCTGTTAACTCATTGACTTGGGAAGTATATTATAAGGGACAGCCCCCCCACTAATCAAACAGTAACGGCCAATTCCAAGGATTGGAAAAATAAGTCATCAATATTAAAGCCCTAGAGATCTTTTAAAAAGTTCAAGAGACACTGTCATCAGAAAGCATTTTTGTTAAAACCAATATTCCTGGAAAACTATTTTTTTCATTTTTGGCAATATTTTTGTTTTCTTTTGGAAGTCCTATGCAATTAAAAATGATCGCTTTACACAGATGATCTTTTGGTGTACTTGGCTCATCTTAATTCGTCGCTAGAGGCTTTGCTGGATGCGGTGGATACATTTTGTTTTTTTTTCTGGCCTGCGGGTAAATTGGGCCGAATCAGTGCTCTACCCAGTTGATGACCTCTCAAGCTGTGGTATCTCTGAAAGCTCTAAATCATTGGTAGTTAATAAATTCCGCTATCTGGGGATTATGATGCATAAAGATCCTTACCGATTCGCTGACTTGAATATAAACCCGATAATGCAAGTTGTCAGCTGGAAGCTTAAAGCCTGCGAGGGATTACCTTAACTTTGGTAGGTTGTATTAACATTTTTAAAATGGCTATACTTCCCAAATTCCTGTATCTGTATAGGGCAGTACCACTCTCCATTCCTAAATCTCATTTTGCTGGTGTAGACAAGTTACTGACCCCTTTCCTTTGGAGTAACCAAGTCCCTAGATTGAACAGAGCCTATCTGAGGGCACCATGTGAAAGGAGGGGGGGGTGGGAGGGGTTAGCTCTACCAGACTTGTATGGATATTATGGCTCAGTTCAACTATCATACGCAGCATGGTGGATACGGGCAGATGCAAATAACCTGGCAGTGATGTTGGAAGCAGCTTTGGTAGGTTCATATGAGGCTTTGGCTAATATGGTATGTAGGGAAGGGAGATACCAAGTTGTACAACAAACTTTTTTAATGGCAGCTACGGTGGTGGTTTGGAAGAGGTTTGTGGTGGTGATTGGTGAGAGCGGAGGAGGGTGGTTTTGGTCTCTGTACCTGCCTTTGAGGAGGAATTCTAGGCTCCCTGAGTTACTGTCCCTTCCAAATTTTGAGTTTTGACTCCAAAAGGGACTGAGGTACCTCATACAGTTGTATTTAGATGGAGTATTTCACTCCTTTGCAGACCCCCAGCACTCCTTTGCATTACTTCCTTCAGCTTTTTATCATTATCTACAACTTAGGCATGCCTGTAGTGTTGAGTTTTGGGGACAAAAGATAACACTGGAATGTTGTCAGTTGGAATCAGTGGCTAGAAGGAGGTTAGTGAAAAATGTTTTCTTTCTTATACAAGGTCATTATGATTGGCCGTGACTCGCCTTTGGAAAAATCTTTTGTGAAATGGCAGGAAGATATCCCAAGTTTAGAAAGGTGCCATGTGGAGGAGTTAACCTTGACCTAATGCTCTACAGTTATTAGCGCAATGGATAAACGTATGCATTGTAAGTGGCTGCCTAGGGTTTACTTTACCCCTGTGCGGTTATTCCAGATGCATAAACTTAGTAGTGCTGTTTGCATAAGATGCAACTTAGCCTAGGGTACGTGGTTCCAAATGGTGTGGGAGTGCCCAGTTTTGCAGTCTTTTTTGGGTTAAGGTCCATCGCTTCATTAATAGAAAGCTGGGCCTTCCCAGAGTATGCTCCCCAGGTAATAGTTTATTGGGTCTGGTGAATGAGTTGATTACCAAATTACCAAATTTGAAAAACAGCTATATAGACTACTGATATATTATACTAGGAAGTCCATTCTTTTGGAAACCTCCCATGATGCCATCTATCTTCCACCGGATCCAACTAATTAATGCAGATTTGCCATTATACAAACTCACTTTCGTAACTAGGGGTGTTCCCAAAAGGTTTAATCTCATTTGGGATTTGTGGATAAGTGCACAAACAGTGGTTAGATGGTGCACTTCGGAGTGGCCTGAAGCCGGACTGTATGTTTCTGAGTGAATATGTGTGTGCTTGTTGTCCTTTTTCTGGGTGTTTGGGAGGTACACAGTGTCCATATCTCTGCATTTATATGAATCGTGCAAGACTCACAAGAGAAGATTTATGTCTCATGTATCTGATCTACTAGTTGGACTTTAGGCTGAGTGGCACAATCTGGATGGATTGAAATCCTTTAATGTGTGGTGGGTTTACTGCAAAGCATTAATATTACTCCTATATTTGTCTACCTTGCCGATGTGTGGATGGTACTGTGTACTATTTGGGGTTCTGTTTTTGTTTGTATTCCTTTATTGATTGAAAAGAACCAAAAATAAAAACTGTTAAAAAAGAATTATCCTTCTCTAGCTGTGAGAGAACTTTTGTTTAGCATGGCAGACTAATCTCATTTCACTTCAGCAACTATTTATCTCTACCTAGTCTGATTAGTAGGTTATGACATAATTATTGCTCTATTATACTCTCCAAAGGGATAGATAAGATCATACTAGACCATGTGCAATACATGAAAGGAAAATAGGGTAATCTTTTTCTGCACTTGGGAGGGAGGGGTTCGTCACACTTAGCAGGTAATTGCTGATAAGAATTACACCACTCAGACCAGAGCCAACCAGAAAGAAGCATCATCAAGCAATCCTCTCATTGCTGTGCTATCAGATCAGAGCTCACAGAAAGGAAGTCAGGTCTAAAGGGGAACTTTAAAAAAATAAAATAAAAATAAAACAATCCAATTAAAGAAAAAAAAGATCCATATAATAGTTGAATGTTGCTTGTTAATATGTGAAAAGAAGAAAATTGATGGTAGTGTCCCTTTAAAATAAAGTGTTGTCTGAGTCAGTGCCCATATTTATTAACCTTATCATGCCAGTTTCTGGCACAATTTATACTATTTTTTAATAACACACCTAAATGCAATGAAGGATGCCAAAGTGCTGTAAAGAAATCAGATAGCATTAGTAGCAAAAGTTGTATTGCCTCATTAAGGCACAAAATCACTGCTCATTACAAATATTCTCTGGGAATCTCATAGATTTGAAAAAATGTTTGCTCCATTCTATTATAATACAAAAGAAACTGTGCATTTATAATAATTAAAAAAAGCTTACTGGGACGTATTGTCTACGGGTCACTGGTGTGTTGTTTCCGTTGTTTCCATTGCCAAGTAGTTAACTGAGGGTTGGGTTGTAGGTCACAGTGTGATTGAAAGCCCTGCTTTGGAACTCAGAATTCTGCTATTCCATAGTTTTCTGGATTCAGTCATTTTTTTCTTGTTTTCTTTATCTGCCTTTCTACACACCGCTATTCTCACCGAAAGTGGCTGTTGCAGAAAAAGAAACCCCTTTAAATATGAAGAATTTTCGCTCTTGTGCCCCCCTTTAAAAACTGATGGACATCAACACCAGTTATAGTGTTGAGCGATTATTATCGACAAAGTTGAAATCGACACAGTTTTTTATGTTGATCAAAATTTTTAGATCAGCGATAATTTAGGTTAAAATCTGTGCATCATCTTTTAAGATCGCCCATTTTGGGGCGCTTCCTGTCTTTTTGGGCGGCCAGCAAATCGCTTCAAAATAGAGCGGGTGAGAGTGTGTGCGAGTCATGACGGGGATGTGTATGGTTGCGTTGGCTGGAAAAAAATCACATGCCCCTTTTTTACATAGAACACCCTTCCTGTTCACCTCAGTGTTTCAGATCTAGAAGAAGGACGTGCGCTTGCTTGTGTCCAAACAGCTCAGCAAAAATTTAAATCTATTTCTTCCAGAGATGCTCATGTTAGCTGTGATCTTTAAAATTTAGTTAGATTAAGATTGGGAAGATTCTATGTAGTTAAAATTTTAAAAGGGATAACTACGGTAAAGTTACGGGGAGAGCGGGGGGGGGGGGCCCGGGCGAACAAGAAAAGCTCTTAAAGAATATGGAAAAAAGTTCCCCAAAGATTTATGTAGACATTGCATGAAATAGCTTTATTATTAACGTTTTATTGAATTTTTTTCCTGGATATTGGGCACCTAAAATTATTTTTGGAACACATCTTTTTAGTAATGCAGGTTCTTTTTTAGTGCAAAACTCCACTTTAATTATCAATATACATTTCAGATGGGTGTTATTTTCAATTTTTTCCCCTTTCCCACCTTTGTTCATATATCCATTTTCAGTTAAATTGAATCCAGCAATTTTGTAGTCACACGGTTGATGGGTTTCCAAAAATACTTTGTTTATCCAATACTTTAAGATCGTTTTTTTTTTGAATTTTTGCCGTCCAGATTTTTTTCATTGAGGCACCTTGCATTAAATGTGAATACAGCAATTTTGTAGTCCCCAAAGGGTGAATTGAAAGGTCCCAAAAAACCCTTTTATTACCCGAATACTTACAATAGGGTTTTTTTTTTGCACTTTTCCCCAGCCCAATTTGTTGATAGAGCCCCTACAGTTAAATTGAATCCAAAATTGTGTATTTCCACGGTGAATTGATGGTCCAAAAAAAAATACCTTTTTTTATCCGAATACTTACAGATACGTGTTTTTTGATTTTGGGCGCACACGCTTTGTTCATTGAGGCCCTTCCCTTTTAAATGTAAATGCAGAAATTTTGTAGTCACCAAGGTAAATTTGAAAGGTTGCCAAAAACTTTTATTAACCGAATCATTTCAGTTTACTGTTTTTTCCTTTGGCCGGGCCCAGTTTTTGTTGATAAAAACTTTTTGCTTTAAAATTTTTGAAAAAGCAATTTTGTAGTAAACCACAGGTAAATTTAAATAGGTCCCAAAAATCCCTTTTTATTATCCGAATACATTTCAGATAGTGTTTTTTAAATTTGGCGCGGGCCAGCTTTGTTGTAGATTACTTTGCAGTTAAATTTAAATACAGAAATTTTTTAGTCCCCAAGGGTGAATTAATGGGGTGCCAAAAATCCCTTTTTTATATCCGAAACTTTTCAGTAGTGTTTTTCATTTTGGGCGCAGGCCATCTTTGTTGATAGATCTACTTTGCCGTTATTTTGAACCAAAAAATTTGTTTTGTTTGGGGGATTTGAAATAGCTATATTTGCGTCTTTAATAAGAAAAATTCCCAAAACCCTTCAACCTTTCAAATTTTATATTTTGAAATGGACAAATTTTGGGGAAAAAGCGAGCAAAGAGGGGGGTGGGCATGGGGGTGGGTACGAGAAAGGTGCCCCCTTCCAGTGCTGGCAAAAACAAAGATGTCAGGGATCATCATTGCGGCGTCGGGGCCTGTCACGCGGGGTCAGGCCCTGTGATTCAGTAACGAACGCGTCGCCAATGTCCTTCAGGGGTTTAAATGCAACCTGCATCCCCCCATCTTACCTTCGCTCCAGTTACGGCCACAAAATGTCGTCTCAGCATCCCCGCTCCGTCCCAACATGAGCACCCCAAAAATGTCAAACTCGTGTACCCACCCTGGGGAAAATCCTTTTTTGAAACCTCTTTGATGAAAAATGCGGGGGGGTCAGAAGGCATGTTAAAAAGATCAAGAGGCAAAGAGGATGATTTTCTCTGCTTGAGCCCAGTTACGATGCCATAGAGGAGGGAAGGAAAAACCCCGGTCAATGGCAAAAATCCGGGGGGGTGGGGCAACCCCTTGTAGCCCCTTTTGCTTGTCCCCGCAGCCCCCTTGGATGCAAATGTCAGGAACGAGTCACCTTTTTGTGATGATGAGACGACATTGCGGACCCAACGGGTTTTTCAGCGAATTTTGCTTGCAGCGCTTCATCAGGGCGAGGGGAAGACGATGGGTAATGTCAGTCGGGTTCCCCTCAAAAAGGGAAAGGGGCGGGTCGCAGAACCCGTGATATGATTCCCCAGCCCGGTCAGCGCAAACCCCGCTCCGGGGGTATGCCGTCAAAAAGGTCAGGACCTCCAAGCCGGGCCCCTTCTTGAGAAAGCTCTGATTTCCCCGCGTTTGTCATATGCCCCCTTTGCTGTAAATGCAAAAGTAGGGAAAAACCCTTTAGGGGTTAACCACCCCCAACATGTTATTCCATGCAGCGATTGCAGATTTGAAAGGGGGCAACATTTGGCAAAAAAAAGGCCGACCGATCCCGGGACCCCAACCCCTGTACACCCTTTTCTCCCCCCCTCCCCCGCCCCCCAACTTCCAGCTCCCCCAGTCTCTAGAGCCGATCAGGGATCACCTCCGCTTCAGCCCCACCGCGCCGAGTACCACCACCCACCGAGAACCCTACCCTTCCCCTTTCCCGCCAGTTTGACGACCTGACCCCGTCAGCGGCCAGTCTAGCAGCCGCCTTCTGTCTTCCAGGTTTGGGAAAAGAAGAAACACTTTAACCCAAAAAATCCAAAGCCAAAACCTGAAGTCGCATTCCAGGCTTTTGGCCCTTGGAAATGTTGCCCCTTTTCCCCGGTGGAACAGATGGGTTCCGCCATGTCATGGGGCCCTTGTTCCCCCAATACCAATGCCGGAGGCCCTTTTTTTGCCAGAAAAGCCCCCTCCCGGCCAGCCCCGTGTCATCTAAAATTTCAAACGCATTGTCTGATCTGTGGGCCCCGGAAAAGTCCTCTGACCCCGAACATGGATGTAAACACGGCCAAGGCCGCTATATTCTGGAAACTCATGGGGGAGCTGAGGGATTCTTGGGGGGAGAGGCTCCGGCTCGGGGCATTCTTCAAAAAATGCAAGGATGGGCAGGGTTCTTTCCCCCAAGGTCTCTGGTGGGGATACGTCCCAGAGAAACCCGGCCGGTTTAAATTAATCTGTCTTGGGGGGGCCGTCCACACACAGGTCAGGGGCTGGAAGGCTCTCCGCAAGAGCCGGCACTGGCGGGTGCCAAGAACCTTTTGCCAGGAAGGTAGTGTGTGATAACGGGGGGGAAAACTGCTGGCCGCCCTTTAAAAATCGGGAGGCTGGGGCCAAACCCTTGCCCGGCACATGTCTGAACCCCTTTTCTCCCGAAATTTCAAAGAGCTCCGGGTTGGATGTTTGCGGGGGAAGGCCGAAGTCTAAGTTTTCCCCCCCCCCGTTGCACCCTGCTTTCCCGCTTGGGTCGTTGGGTGCCGGCCTCCCCCTCAACCGTCTCATTGTTGACGGGGCAACACGCTGGGAAATTTCCCCCTCCACATGCCCCACGTTTGTGGAGCAGCAAAGCCATTACGCAGTACGAAGTGACACATGCCCGACAAGCAGGGTGGGACCCTCAGGGGGGTGAGCCACCGAGAGGGGAGGCAGGTGAAAAAAGCCTGCACCATCCTTGCCGTTTTGAAAAAGCCACCAAAATGGTGTGCGGGGCCCAAGCCCTGTCACAGAGAATGGGTGATCTTAGTTTTGGAACGATCGTTGGGCACTCTGAAACAACGTTCCCCCCAGGACGGAGGAGGGAACGGGCAAAGATGTGGACAGGAGCCTTTTTCGTCAAATCCACAAGGCCCCCAGTTTACCAAAATTTTATCGTCTTTATTAGGCAGGGTTCGGGGTCAAGGGCTAGTACAAAATGGCCACAGCTCTCGGGGAAAAATCTCGGAAAGTCAGGGGTTGTTGAAGCTGGCCCGGGGGCAGGGGGAGGGGGAGGAGGGAAGGTATTACTAGACACCGCGTTTCCGAGTCCCTGCCTTGGAAAGAGGTTGGGCGAAATTTGAGGGGAGGAGGAAATGAGGAAGATCAGTTTGTATGCCCTCGACCCCCGAGGCTTGGGGAAAACAAGGCTCCCTCTTCAAAGATGCTTGGTGCTCCATTTCCCCCAACATGATCCTCGCTAAGGCCATCAAAAAGAAACAACGTTCTGGGTGGCCACCCCCCTTTTACCCCGGTACGAAAAAAAATCAGCATTTCCCTTCCCCCCACCCAAAAAGAGAGTAAAAATGCAGAAATGGAGACCTTGCTGATTGATCAACTGGAGACATCGTTGCTCGTTTAGTTCCCCCAAAAGTCACGGGGGAAAACTCCGAGTGACGCAGTAGAGTGCCCGTAGCCGTAGCAGCAGCAGAGCAGGCAAAGTGGCAGACTTGGCAAACTTTTTTTACCACCTCCCAACGATGCAATGCAGGGCACACATACAACAACAGAGACCGTTAAGCATGGTGCACGGGCAAACTGGTCTAACACCGATGTTTTTGTATGTGTTCCGGACCCATAGACTTCTGGAAAACCAAAAGGGTGAATGGCCGAGCTCGCTCGCCAAAAACCATAGAGTGTTGTTGCCCGCCCAGCGTCATATCGACGGCCTTCAGCACGCTGGAGGAGTCATTTACAGACAAAGCATCCGGCTTTCCCAGATAATGTGGATCATTTTACTTTCTCAAATGAATCATGCATGGATCTCTGATGAGTTGTGGGGCCCATTTCCAAGGGCCCGATTAGTTGCCGGTCTACTTCAAAAATTTCCCCTTCAAAAAAGAAAGGTCCCTTGAAAAAATGTTTTTTAAAATGACATTTCTTTCTGCAATTTTTATTTTTTTTTCCCAACATTTTTTTTTGGGTTTTTCTGTGGGAGACCTAAAAAACACCCCAGGGTTTTTGACAACACCCTATCCTTTACTCACTTTTTTTAGAAGTTTTGCATTGTCAAGGTTTTTAGGTCTGTTTGCGTGGGGTACAGCTATAATTATGGTCCTTTGAAAAAAGAAAGTGGCTTTAAGTGGTTTTCCCCCACAAATTTTTAAAAAGTGGTGAGAATCATTTTATAATTTTTTGGGGCATGTGCTTTGAAAAGCAGCAATACTAAAGGTCCATTTTAAAAAAAAAAAATTTGTTTTAACAGACATTGTTCTTCATAATTGTCCCAAAAATTGGCTCAAGGGGCCTGCTTTGAATTTTTGGTGGCATTTTGCTTTTGAAAAGCAGCTATAAATACAGGGCCCAATTTTAAAAAAAAAATTTTTTTCTTTAAAAGACATTTGTTTTTTCACAATTTTCCCCAAAGAGGTCCCAAAGGGGCATGCTTTGAATTTTTGGGGGGTTTTTGCTTTGAAAGGGAGCTTAATACAAGGGCCTATTTTAAAAAAAAAATGTTGTTTCAAAAAGGAACCCTTTGTTCTTCCAAAATTTTAAAAGGCTCAAGGGTGATGGTTTTGTTTAGAACAGGAAAAAAGGTTGGACACTGGAATGGACCCCCTATTTCAAAATTTACTTTTTTTTTTGGGAAAATCTTTTAAATAGCTTTCAATCCCTTATTGAGACAAACCCATTTAAAACTATTAAAAAAAGAGAAAAAAGACATGGGGGGAATCAAACCTATTTTAAAAATGGGGGTTTTTCTAGAATTTAAAAAAAAAAAATGCCCAAAAAAATTGTAAGTACAAAATATTTTTTAAAAAAATTCCCTTAATTGTACAAGGAAGGTACAGGGGGAAATTGACCGATTTAGGTTATTCAGAGGGCCCTGGAGTAGGGGGGGCACGGGGGAAAAGAACAAAGTTTCAGAGACAATTTCCCCCAGCAACCCTTGGTTTAAAATGAGAAAAAGAATTTCCCAAAAAAAAAAAGGGGGAAATGGGTGGAACAGGGGATTTTAACCACCATTTTTTTCCAAGTGAAGTCAAATGGTTCCCCACTATTTCGGAGGGGGAAAGCCAACCCCGGGGGAAGGACAGTATATGTCCCTGAAACTAAAAAAGGTGGTTGAAAAGGGCTCCTTTTTCCCGGCCTTTTTAATCTGGGGGCATGAAAGGTTTTTGGGGTCATGCTTTTGGCCCAAAGGGCAGGTATAGTCAATGTCCAGGGGAAACAAAAAAGGTGGTTTTAAAAAACTCCTTTTTTTGGGGACTTTTTAATTTGGGGTTCACCCCGGGTTTTGGGGGCTAATGCTTTTCCCAAAGGACGGGTTTTTCAAGGGTCCAGTGAAACTAAAATGGTGGTTGAAAGACTTTTTTTTCCCGGGATTTTTTTAAATTGGGGGTCATGAAAGGTTTGGGGCTCACTGGTTCCAGGACGGGGGATATTAAATCCCCCAATTTCAAGTACAATGAGGGTTTTAAAATTCAAAACTGTTTTCTGGAAATTTTTTAATTTTGGGGTCATGCGGGTTTTAAAAGGCTCATGCTGTGGTGCAAACAGGGTAGTAAAAGGCCCTGTAAATTTTTTTTTTTTTGGGGTTTTTATCCCCTAAATTTTGTTCCCTAAGATGTAAACTTTCCTTTGTTTGTTGTGGATTTTAAATTTCCCAGCTTCTCCACCCCTTTTTTGGGTGTAAGAATAAAGGTGTTTTTGCCCCCTCCCTTTAGACTTTAAGGGGTCATGACCCATAACCCTACCATCGACTATCGACTATTTTGGGTCGTTTAAAAGGCCCCGAAAAGCCCATCGCCCGATGTTGAGGCCCAACGAAATCGCCAAACAAATTTTACCAAGATTTGACCAAATAGGGAAATGAAGAAATTATAATGCAGCCATTAAAAAACGGGGAATATGTACTATAGAGGGAGTGAACTTGGCTCTTATGGGGTCTGAGGGAATAAGCGGTACAGGCTGTGTTGGCTGTATGGTGGGTGGTAAGAAACTGTGCGTCATTACCACTTCACAGATCATGCCAACTCAAGGATCAAAGGGCTAGGTGCTAGCTTTTTAAAAATACCCACTTTTCTATTATTTACAAGGGGACCCTTTAAACCCACTGTTTGTAAACAACTGAATTAAAATCAATGACAGCCCAAAAAACATGTGGATGGATTAAATCGCCAACCCCAAAGGCTCACTTTCTTATTTGCTCTTTGGTTTCGGTTGGAGGGGGATCCACAGGACCCCCGCAGGGGATGGTTAAGCCCCCACCCGGGAGTGGAAACTAAGTGGAAACCCGGGGATTACCAGAGCCCCCCCGCAAAGCGGGATGGCTTGCTGGGGGGGGGGTTCCACCGGTCCTGCAGGGGGGTTCCCCTGCGGTGGGGAAAAGGGTGCGAGGTACAGTAAGGCAGGCAGGTCGGGGTTTTGGACAGGCAGGACCCCCCCCCCCCCTTTGGCCCCCCACCCCTTGGGCCCCCCCTCTTTAGGATTGCAAAAATTTTTTGGTTAAGGCTTCGGTTCAGAATTTTTCTCCCCCGGCCCCCAGGATTTCCCCCACGCGGTAAAAACCCCCTCCAGTCCACAGGAAGTATCGCTTTCCCCTAGTTCCCCTCATCCCCAAAATTTCTTTGACTCAAAGAATTGGGCGCTCAGCACGACGGAGGAGGAACGGCCTTTGGGAAAAACGATTAAGGACCAGGGGTTTCGTAAGGGCGTGAAAAAAATTGGGGATTTCATGTAGGGGGGGGAGCCAAAGTTTGTATAAAAAGGGTTGTGCGGCCGACGATTCAAAGGGTCCCGGAAGGGGGTCCCAGTTTGTGAAAAGGCTCTTTAGGGGGGACAAAACGAACCGGAGCCACCTCCCACGGAGAGAAGATGGAGGAGAGATTTTTTTACCCGCTTGAGTCTTGGAAGCGCGGAGCAGAGAGGGGGGGGTTGGGCCCCGAGGGGCCTTCATATTTTGGGACCAGTGTGTTCGCCCCCGGGAAACCCTCGGGGGAGGTTGCCAGAGGGGGGGGGGCGGGGTTGAGGCCATTCACGATGTGAAGGGGGGGGGGCCCCCCCGGGATCAGACTCAAGGGGAGTTTAGGAGAACTCCCCCACGGCAAAAAATTGGCCAATCGTCTTGACGTGCCGAGACGAAATGGCGAAGGTAAACCCCCCAAAGATTGGGTTGCCCCTCTCTACCTGGCGTTCTTTGGCAGGTGGTGGCGGAAGGAAAAGTAAGTTCCCCTAAAGTTGGTTGACAGGGTCAAAAAAACCTGGAGAAAAATTTAACCCCCCCGGCCCGACACAATCGGGGGGAGTCCGCAGACGAAACACAGGAGGAAGAACAACTCGCGGGCCCCGGGGAGGCTGAGGGCAGGCCTGGAAACCCCGGGGACGAAATGCGCCTTTTGGGAAAAAAGCGATCCGAAATTGCAAAATGATGGTGTTCCCGAGTGAGGCCCCCTCTGGAGGGATTATGGCTCGGGAGAAGTATTCCCCACCAGTCGGAGGCAGGGGAGAGCGGCAGCTCTCACTTTCTTTCCAGGCCTAAAGTGGATTGAAAATCGAACCGGGAGAAGAAGAGGACCCCCTAGCCTGGCGTGGGTTTAAGTCGCGGGCCCGTTGCAAAATTTGGAGGTTTTTTGTGGTGAGTGATAGGATGGGAAAACGGGCGCCTCCAGCAGATAAGACTCCCCCAAACCCCAATTTTTTGGCCCTTTTTAGCCCCCCGGTGCCAATGTGAAATTCCCTTCGCGATGAGAAAGTCTTGGAGAAGACGCGCACTTTTACAGTCTTACCGTGGGCCCCTTTTTGGGAAAACTGCTCTGGCTCCTACAGATGAGGATCCACCTCCGTGGAAGGGTTTGGTGGAAATCGGACGTGCGGATAGAGGCCTGGGAAGGGGGATTGAGAAAGGAAGCCTCCTGGCTCGAGGGCCAGCTGCGTGGATTAGCTTGTTTTTGGTGAGGGCCATATGGGAGCCACCAGCCTAGAGAAGGGGGGAGAACTGGCGATAGTAGTTGCAGAAAACCCCAAGAATGTGGTTTAGCCGCAGCCAAAACTGGCGTGGCACTGCAAACGGCAGACAGTTTCCGGGTATCCACCCATGGCCTTGGTCAGAGTGACCTTTCCCCCGAAAGGGAGGCTAGTTGATGGAAGAGGCACTTCCCTAGTTAGCGTACGGTGGTTCTCCGGGATGTTAAAAAAATTGATAAACATGGTTCGGTGGGTCTAAAGGTGGAGGAACCCCCAGGATGTCATAAAGGTAGACCCCCACCCCGGTGAGGAGGAGGCCCCTGAAGCGTATTCCTAGTCCTGAAAGACGGGGGAGCGTTGCACAGTCGAAGGGCATCCCCAGGTATAAAAGTCCCCCTCCCTGGTGTTGAAGGCGTTTTCCCTTTTGTGCCCTTGCGGTTGGGACCAAGTTGTAGGCCCCTTCGGTTTCAAACTTGGGTATCTTGGCGCGATGAAAGCGTAAAACAGTTAGGGATCAGCGGTAATGGTAACGGTTCTTTACCGTGTCTTGTTCAAGCCCCCCGGTTTTTCTATGCAGGGCCGCAAGGGACCGTCCTTTTCTTTACGAAAAAGAACCCCCCGCCAGCAGGAGACGAGGACTTTGGATGAACCCCTTCCGGGATTCTCCCCGGATGTGCTCGGACATGGCTTGGGTCTCAGGAACCCACAGGGGTAGACTCGGGCCCCGGGGAGGCTGGCAGATTGGGCAATTCATGGGGGATGGGAGGAAGACTCTCAGCTTGTCTTCAAAGAAACATTTGGTTTTGTCCAGTATTTGGGGGCAGGGCCGGGCAACGGCTCCTGAAGGGCTGCGGAGAGCCCGGGAAGCACCCGGGCGAGGTGCCACAAACAGTCCCGACAGTTGGGCCCCCCGAATACCCCTCCAGGGGCCGCCCAAAGGGAAGGAGGTGAAGCCCCCCATGGGAGGGATCGAGGAGGATCGCCCCCCGGGGGCGAGGAGCACGGAGGGCTTTTCTTTTGCAGCGCCCAAAAATTAGGGACAGGGCTTGGTGAGACTGGATGGTGTATGAGAGCTCCCGTGACGGATGGAGGGCTGCGGTTTTCCAGACGTACCACCCGGGAAACCCCATTTGCTTCCGGCTGGTGTATGAAGTTCCGGGGGAGCCCGAGTCCAGAAACGCCGTAATTGAAAAGTGATTTCCAGTTTCCCGACACAACCCGAAAGGCTCAAAGGCGTGGAGGGGGGGTTGCACCTAGGAAGCCCCTCCCCCCGATCCTAGGGGCGAAAGTTTCCCCCAGGTTGGGAGCTTGGGGCAATTTTCCTCCCCAAATGCTCTGGGGTGCACAGTAGAGGCACAAGTTCCTTTGCCCCGCTGGGCCAAATCTTGCTCGAGAGACGGGCCCCCATCAATCTGCTGGGCTTTCAGGGGTGTTGGCGACTGTGGCGCAGAAGGCCTCTGAACACCCGGGTGCCAGGCGAGGAAACCGGCGAGGTTGGGTTGACTGACACTTTGCGAAGTTCTTCCCCCGTTAAGGAAGCGTTGTCAATGCGGGTTTCTAACCCGGGTCAAGTGCTGAGGGAAGAGGGAGGTTTTTAGCGGCCCCAAGAGTCCCCTTTAAATCGGTTGAGGTCCTTTCTTGAAGGTTTTCCACGAGCGGCCTGTTCTGTGTTCAGAGGCATACGGGAATTGTACCCCGTGTTCCTACAGGTGGTCCCCCTGGCGTTTAAATTTAGGGGGCGGGTTTAGGGAGGATGCCGGGCTGGTTCCGAGGGGGTTTCGGGAAACCTGAGGTACAACGTAGATCCCCCGTCCCCGGAAAGGTTTCTGTCCCCAGGGGTGTTTGCCCATGCCAGGGCCTTCCCGGCGGGAGGCTAACCAGAACGCCACCTTCGCACGTTTTAGAAAAGGGATGATCAACAAAAGCTCACGTGCATAGAGCATTGGGCGATAAACCCTCTGCGATTTGGGTTCCGTTTTGAACTTAGTGGGGCAACAGCGAAGCCCGGGACCTCAGGGCAGGAGCCGTGGAGCGGAAAACTGCTGGAGTGGGAAGCTGCTGTGCTGGACGGCGACGGTTGCTGCAACATGGTAGATAGTTTTAAGTTGCTGTGCCTGTTGACCGGTTGCTGTGTTGGGCGGGCAACAACGGCGTAGTCGCAGGGGTGGGTTTCGGCCCTTGGCGGGGTCCCCTGGCGGATCCTATGTTACGGTCTGGGGTGGATCCCTGGACCCCCGGGCGATGACTTTTGCCCCCCCCAGGGAGTGGAATCTAAGTGGACCCCGGGATTCACCCGAGCCCGCCCCAAAGCGGGGATGGGTCTTGCTGGGCGGGTATCCCCCAGGTTATGCCACTGGCCGGGGGGTTGCCCGCGGTGGCGGCCAAGGGGGCGAGGGACAGTAACGGCAGGGAGGCTCGTGGTGTGGACAGGCGAAAGGGCAGGAAGGCGGCTTGGTTTGTAGACGGTAGCAAGCAGTAAACTCAGGGCGGTGGCAAAGGTTCGTAGACGGTAAAAATAAACAGAGAGTCGGTACAGGTTTAAAACAAGCAGGAACGCTCTGGGAAAACTTTACCCTGGGAAAATTTCCCGGATCCGGGCCCCGGGGGCCGGAGGAAGAGGCCGGACCTAAAAAGGGCAGTGCCCGGAATGAGCCAATTACCCGGGGCACTGCCCCCTTTAAATCTCAAAGAGCCGGGGCCCCGGCGCCAGGGGGGGGAGCCACGCGCGGGGGGTGAGGCAGGCTGAGCAGGGGCGTGGCCGGGTAAGTGGACGCCCGGAGGGCCGGGGGGGAAGGGGGACCCCGAACCAGCTGCGGGACGGGGCTCCGCTGGGGAGGGGGGACGGGGGTGCCCCGCCCCGGGGCAGTGGGGCGGATGCGTCCGGACAGCTCATGAGGTTGGGTACCAATGGAATCAACCCACTGTATGAGCGCAAATAAATTCATTTAAAAAAAACAACTTTTGAAAATTTTGATATCAGATGTAAATTTAAAGGTGATCTTCCAAAAAAGGCATAATTTGAGAGTTTTGGGAGGAAAACCCCTGACATAAAAGATTGAAAATTTTAAAGAAGGAAGTGGGCTGAGATTCCTCCAAACCCAAGTAAGGGCTGTCAAAAAGCTATGGAAATTTGATGCGTTATTACGCCAAAGGGAAAATTCCCCATACCTTTTTTAATGTTCACATCCTTTTTTTTCCCCCCTCCAATTATGGATTATTTTGTTTAATAAATAAATGACCAAGTCTAATATTTGTGACTCATTTGAGTTGGTTCTGTTTATCTGCTTCTAGGATTTGTGTGAAAATGTAATGTAGTTTTAGGTCAAATTTCTGCAGGAATATAGAAAAGTCTGAAGGGTTCACAACCACTGCCCATGACACTAAACACAACGGGCGACATGTATGAATTCTGGCTCTGATAGACCAGTTCTAAATAGCTTTAAGGCAGTGTAGATTGAGCCAGAATGTATGACCCTGTTCTTCTGCAGCTCATACATACAGGCGCAGTGTAGTGCCAATATGACAAGTCTGGCTCAGACAGACCACTGTAATGGCTCGGCTCCGTTACCCCGCTGCTGTTCGTCCCTGCGCTGCGCTCCAGGCTGCTGTTCACTCCCGCTCCTGCCTGTCCCACCCTGCTTCTTACTTGGCTGGTGCACTCCTCTGCATCTTTCTCCCACTAGCGCTGTGCACACATCAGTTCCCTGAATTTGAAGGGCAAGCGCGCAACAGGTTATTGTGTTCCTCCAATCCGTTTCTTGTGGGAGCTATTTAAGAATTTCATTTCCTGCTCTCTGCGCCTAGCTGTTGGTGTCCATTTCTAGTTACATTCTGTTGTGAATTCCTAGTGCTCCTGTTTCTAGCTCAGCCAGCCTGCCTACCTACGCTTGCTTCCTGCCGTTTCTGCCACACCTGCCTGACATTCCATTCCTCTCACTGCTCCACAATTCCGGCTTCCATCCTTTGGCTGTTACCGCTCATACCTATGTAGGGGTAGAGACCTGGGGGTTCCATGCAACAAAGTCCTTCCCGCTTTGCGGCGGGCGCGGGTGAAGACAAGGGGCCTCTTAGACTCCGCTCCATGGCGTTAGCTACATCAGTGCTACACAGTGACCAGAGGATCCACAGTACTCTACCTAGTCACTTAGGGTTACCGTGACAAGCACCTTTAACCTGGTCTGGCTGTTCTAACTGTTCTGTGCCTAGGTTTGGCCTCAAAGAATCATAAATGTGTCTACTTCTACGAAGGGGCCCCCAGAAAGCCTCTAATCTTTTGTGCATTGAAAAGTGTTTTTGGTGCATTACAAGGGCACTTATTGTGCCAAAATTTGGAGTGTGCCTGTTCATACATTCTTTTTGGCTCAAAGTACACCAGAAAACTGGTGCAGTCCCGTTCATACATGTCGCCCAATGTCCCACATTTAATATTGTGGTTGCACCAGAAAAGTGTTGCAAAAATTCAGCAAACAGTGGTTCATTTTGGTGCAGCATGTAGCAGTCTTCACAGGCACATTTATTATGAACATTTCAGACACTTTTTGCAACCTCTGACACACAGGCTTGGCATAGTGGAACGAAGGTTGTGGCCACATAACAACACACTGTGCAAAATTCTGCGGTGGAAAGAAAGCCAACTAAAGGCTTGTTCACAGGGAGTTTTCACTCCGTGTTACAAGCCCTTTGTAGATCCGTAAATTCTTTCAAAGTCGGACCTGTGCTGCGCTTTTGAAACATGCAGCGGCGATCTCTCATGTGAACGCCGCTGTGTGTTCGTCATAGCAAGCAGTGATAAAGTCACTGCTAATTGATAGATCCGTCTTGGGGTCCGCTCTGTCGGTCCCCAAGGAGGATCTACAAAGCAATGGTAACACGGAGTGAAAACTCCGTGTGAACAAACACTAATAGTTATCTTAAAATAGCTAGACAAGTCTAAAGATGCACAAAATGTATAAAATAAAATGAGCCACTGGGATAAATCTGGCACATTTTTAGACAGTTTAAGTTTAGACAACAATAATAAATGTGGGCCATTATTTTTTAACATATACACACAGTGAACATCCACACAACAAGCACACGGCATACATACACAAGGTTAATGATGACAGTGCTATAGGCTGTATGCACTGACGGGAGACACCTTCATTACTTTAAGAATGTATTTGTCAGCACATTTAAATTTATACAAGTATGGAATTAAAAAAAGCATGGAAACATGGTTTAATAGAAAGGATTCGGCTAAATTCAGTGTTGTGACCAGTCATCCCACTCTCTGCACAGACCTCTCCTTGTTTGCCGGAATTCCTTGCGTCGGGTGGGGGCTGCTGCATATCCAGTGGGTGTAAATTACAGAGATGTAATTTTTAATCCTAGCTACTGTACTAAACTCTTGCCCAATAACACTATGGCTCTATAGATGCAGAAAATGAGAAAGAGAGCATGTTATTGATAACCTAGACTCCACACATGGCTGTAACATGATTTTAGTCTTTTAAATCCCTTTCTGTGCCCTTTAGCACTGAAAAGCATCACATCCGAGTGGTTACCCATCTGAGAAGCTATTAGCTGTTCAATATCTGCGCTCACACTGACTGGTGGTGCTTAATTATACAGATAATGAGCGGCAGGTGAGAAGCATTAATCAAACCCTCCCTGCATGGTAACATTGCCCCCTGGTTGCCCACTGCTTCATGCTGAGAAACGGTCACAAAACTATGCAGCTGCAGACTGGCGACAGAGTTGTATTTTGAGCACATTAAAAGCTACAAAGCGAGACAGGAAAATGGGAAACAGAAATAATGTTTAGCAAAGAAAAAAAATGCATATAAAGAGAAGCATAATTTTACTTATAGTCTTTCACATAGGAGCAGTGTTATAGTAGTTACATTCTTGTGCATAGAGGCAGTATTATAGTAGTTATATTCGTTTACAGAGGAGCAGTATTATAGTAATTATATTCTTGTACATAGGGGGCAGTATTATATTTATTATATTCTTTTACATAGGAGCAGTATTATAGTAATATATTCCTGAATGTAGAACGGCGTATTATTGTAGTTGTATTATTGTTTGTAGGGAGCAGTATTATAGTATTTATACTCTTGTTCCAAGCAAAAGTATTATAGTAGTTATATTTTTCAATGTAGGAGGCAGTATTATAATAGTTATATTCTTGTACATAGGAGGCAGTATTACAGTATTTCTATTCTTGTACATAGGAGGCAGTATTATAGTAGTTATATTCTTGTACATAGGAGCAGTATTATAATAGTTATATTCTTGTACATAGGGACAGTATTATAGTAGTTATAGTCTTGTACATAGGGGTCAGTGTTATAGTAGTAATATTCTTGTACATAGGAGGCAGTATTATTGTAGTTATATTCTTGTACTTAGGAGACACTATTATAGTAGTTATATTCTTGTACATAGGGGTCAGTATTTTAGTAGTTATATTGTTATACATAGGGGCAGTATAATAGTATTTATATTCTTTTACAGAGGGAAGCTGTATTATAGTAGGTATATTCTTATACATAGAAGGCAGTATTACAGTAGTTATATTCTTGCCCTTTGTGAGAACTATTAGGCGACGTTCAGTTGGCTTATACACTACGTATTTGCGGGACGGATTTCGCCCGCAATTACGGCGTGTGTACGGGGTGGGGCGGGGGCGGCAGCTCGCCGGCCCCATAGACAGCCATTATCCATGGCGCGTATCCCGCCGGGATAATGTGCATGTCACTTTCTCCCCCTCGGCGTATTCGCCGAGCGGGGAGGGGTGACGGAATCCATAGTTCTCTATGAGAACTGTGGATTACCGTAATGCCTGGGACGGATTTCAGCCGTACTGCAGCGCAGTACGACGTGCAATACGGCTGCAATCCGTGCCACAAATAAGCCGTGTGAACGAGGCCTTAGAGTAGTTATATTTTTTATTTATTATTTTATTTCCTCACTTTATTTGCTTACTTTTATTCAAACTGGCCTTACCCAAATTTAGGCAACCAGTTGGCAGCCTGCAGGAAAATTGGCCAGCACAAAATTTTATATATAGTTGCCCAATTTTTCTGCAGACTGCCAATTGGTTGCTAAAATATATAAGTTTACATACACTATATAATAAGACGCATACTGTATACATGTCTTTCTCACTATCTGACATGAAATCAGAATAAATCTTACCTGTTTTAGGTCAATTAAGATTGCCAAAATGATTTATATTTGCAAAATGCCAGAATAAAGAGAGAGAAATAATTTTTTAAGGCATTTTTATTACTTTCTACAAAGTCAAAAGTTTACATACAATAGAATTACTATGCCTTAAAATAATTTGGGACAGCCCATATGATGATGTCATGTCTTTGGAAGCTTCATATGAGTTAATTAGAGACACACCTGTTGATGTATTTTAAAGTACACCAGAAACCCACTGCTTCTGTGTGTAACATCATGGGAAAGTCTAAAGAAATTAGTCAAGATAATTGTGGACTTGCACAAGTCTGGTTCACCCTTCTCAGAGGTGAACGTGCTTTGATCTGATTTGTGCTTATCAACCCAAGAACAAAAGTAAAAGATCTCGTTAAGATGCTGGCAGAAGCTGCTGAGATTGTGTCATTATCCACAGTGAAATTAGTACTGTGTCAACATGGGCTGAAAGGTCAATCTGCCAGGAGGAAGCCATTACTCCAAAAGAAACAGAAAATCCAGATTAATGCTTGCAAATGCACACAGGAACAAAGACTTACATTTTTGGAGACATCTCCTGTGGTCTGATGAAACTAAAATTGAACTGTTTGGCCATAATATTTGGCCATCATTACGTTTGAAGGAAAAAGGGAGAAGTTTGGAAGCATAAGAACACCATCCCAACTATGAAACACGGGGTGGCAGCATCATGTTATGGGGTTGTTTTGCTGCAGGAGGGACTGGTGCACTTCTTAAAATAGATGGCATCATGAGGAAAGAAGATTATGTGGCAATACTGAAGAAACATCTCAAGACCTCTGCCAGGAAGTTAAAGCTTGGGTGGAAATGGGCCTTCAAAATGAACAATGACCCAAAGCATACTGCAAAACTGGTGGCTTAAGGTAACTAAGTCAATGTTTTGGATTGGCCATCACAAAGCCCTGATCTCAATCCTATTGAAAATTTATGGGCAAAGCTGAAAAGGCAGGTGTGAGCAAGGCGACCTACAAAACACGGCTCAGTTACACTAGTTCTATCAGAAGGAATGGGCCAAAATTTCTACCAACTATTGTGAGAAGCTTGTGGAAGGATATCTAGAATGTTTGATCCAAGTCATACAGTTTAAGGGCAATGCTACCAAATACTAACAAAACGTATATAAACTTTTGACTTTGCAGAAAGTAATAAAAATGCCTTAAAAAATTATCTCTCATTATTCTGGCAATTGGCAAACATAAATAATTGTAGTAATCCTAATTGACCTAAAATGTGTAAGGTTTATTCTGATTTCATGTCAGGTAGTGACAAAAACATATATATGTGTCTTTATATACATACTATGCATATATATTGTAAGCTTCCACTCACGTTTGGACGCCATCTTGGACCGTCCTGGGGGAATCACGCTTAGCTCCGGGGATCGTCGTCCTTGGTAGAACGATGAATGGCGTTTCCAGGTAGGACACTCTGACACCAGAATTATTTTAACTGGCTTCGGTCAGCTTTATTAGCAAGGATACAAACTACAGATAACATATCATAAACATAATCCTCGGCCATCTGGCCACTAACTCACATAGAGACCCTCTCTATCCGTGGTCTGAACCTACTGTCCAGCACCACAAAAATAACAGTATCCTTACTGTATCTGATTGGCTTCCTTCCAGCCTCTGGGGGACCAGAGCTCTCGTCAGCTCCTCTGCTGCTTCACTGCCAACTAGCAGACCACGCCCCCCTTTTACACCTGAATGCCCCGGCTTTTTATAGGACGCCCGAGCCCTATCCAAAATGTGGCCTGGAACATGGGGAGTAGACACCCACCCAACACATTGTCTACTCCCAATAAGAGCCGACCCCAAGAACGGCTGAAAAGCCAAACTAACGATACACCTTTGCCAACCACTTAGTGTGGCTGACAATACATATGACCGGCTCTTATTCCACCAAGGCCACGCATCCTTGGTGGCATGTCGCATATACCACTCTGGTATATTTCCACCTAGTGGCAGAAATAGGTAACTACCTGTAGTTGCCCTATCACATACCCTCCCCCTCTAAATAAGGCCGTAGGTCTTTTTCACCTCGCACAACCTTCCTCCAGGATCAAAACTCCAACAGAGGGACTCTGACTCACACAGCTTATATTGCGCTTGGTTTCTCTGGGGAAGCACGCCACTTTTCTCGGGGAAATCTCTTTTCCCCCACCTGTTCCATAAGTCCAGAGACATACATCCTGATTTCTGCTGGACAGCATCAGAGACATCCATACATTCCACATTTCCCTTTTCCTCCCCGCTACATCATTAGGGGAGAGACTACATTGTCCAAAAACAGCTCAGCCGTGGGCTCATACCATGCGCTCGCCTCATAATCGGCAACAGACAGTTTATTGCCACTTACTACAGGTGGCCTGATGTATGTACGCTCTACTGCAAGGATGTCACCACCTTCCGCCCACATGCTGACATTCCCAGGATTACTACTGATAACTCCAACATTAGCACTATCCTGCCTTATAGCCTTCTCCCATACACAGAGTACTTTGGCATTTGGTCCACTGGGCAGTGTCTTCACTAATTCGGGTCTCCTATAAGCAAAAGGCCCCTGGTTAGTCCCCGCAACCACACTAGCAGCACAGGAAGCAGTAATGACAGCACACCTCTCTGGGTTGCTATCCACCACAGCCTCAAGGGGCGCACCTGAGCCAAAACCTACTACCTCTTGGTCTGCAGGATCATAATGAGACCCAAACTTCTCTTCCTCACCAGGCCTCTGGTCCTCCCTGACCATCTTCTGTCTCTTAGGATCAGATACAGCCTTAAATTTCTCTGAACCCTGAAGCTCCGCCTCTTGGCTCCAGGCTGTCACTTGGTTCCTACCAGGGGGACTCTGATCTACCTCACTGACCACCTCAGTGATGGTAACCTCCACTGCAGTAGGACCAACTGTGGCACAATGTACCTTTGTGCCACCCTTAACCTGTAGGTCAGTGGTCACCGGGTTATTACAGACAATCTCAACATCAAGGAAAGCCTTGCCGATGACCTCAGCCTCCTTTCCAGGTGAGTTTCTAAGGTATGAGGACTCGCTCGTCCCTCCATACACATGACTTATGGCAGTGGGAAGACCACCTTCATGGCCTGTTTCCAGTTTTCCATGCAATATCCTTGCAGGACTACAGGGGTCACTGGCACTCACCTGAGCTTCACAGCCTGCCACAGGTATTTGACTTGTGGTGACCACTTGAGGGGGCCTATATTGCACTACAGGGGCCACAAACTGTCTGCTCTGCAACCAGGACCTCACCGATATCAGAGGACGCATTCCCCTGTGCACAGTTTTCACCTGCTCCATTTAGCAGCAGACCCTTGGAAGCAATGTGTGGAGATGTTTCCTTCCCATTCCCCACAGCCATCTCTAAAGGAGAACTCTCAGTCTCTATCTGGGACACTATTGTATCTTGGTCACCATCAAGGGCAGCCAGACTAACCTCCTTCTGGGTCTCCAACTCAAAACACGACCTGGCTGTGTTCACATTAGGCAACTCAGTCACCTTCTCAACACCAGTAGGGGCAGCAGACATCTGGCTGGACAAAGCACCCACATATAAGTCATCACACACCACCGGACCTAACAGCTCGGTGATACTGTAAGTACTTTCCTCCCTTGTCTCTAAGCAACACTCAGAACCAGGCACCTATTTATCATTTGAGAATTCAAACACTCTCACCTGCCCCTCACAAGGGTTCAAGCATACACCCAGCTCTGTGGTGTCTAGCAGCTCACTCCTTCCATCACTAAAGCCTTTGTGACCATGGCGGTAAAAGTTACTCACGGGTAGACACATTTACTGACTGGACCTCAGACACTTCCCACCCAGCTGCCTGGCACTCATACTCATGAGTTTTTTCAGCAGGAGATGCTGAGAGAACCTGGTTGCTATGGGCAACCCCAATAGCTCCACCTGGGACTGTATTGGTAGCACATTTCTCTGGATTGCCCTCCAACTCGGTGTAAGGGTCGTGGGTGCCACTCCTGAAGGTTCTTTTAAATTGCGGGGAGAGACGATGTGGGACTCTGTGTACCGGCGTAGAAATAAAGACAAACAACAACACTTGCTGACCGGGAGAACTGAGGCTTTACTTAGTTTCTTCCTCCAACAACGACACTTGCAGAACAAGCCTGTCGCTCACATAGAGATTCACACAGCTCTGGAACCATGCACCAACCTGCCCAGCAGTATCCGAGGGGGCTTCCTCCTTGCCAACCTCACTGCTCTAACCTGGCTGTACCTCAGTGGCTCTTCCACTCAGCTCAGGGGCTGCCACGTCCGTCTTGCTGTAGTTGAGGCTCCTTGCCCCTTCTCCTATGCGCTGCGGCCAGAGGCGAAGTTCTGCCCCGGCTCCCTCCCGGCTTGCTTATGCTGTAAACGTGGTAACAACTTTGTACAAGTCCTTAAAGAACTAGGCTTTCTTCCTTTTCCTTCCAGCTTAGTCTACCTCCCCGCATTCTAGCCAGAAGGGGGTGTCCTGCTCCTATCTTCCTCCTCAGTGCAGACTCTAGCAGACTCTCCAACAGACGGACAGACTAACTCTAAAACTACATTTCTCACTATCAAACCCAAATCCCCCCTGCTGACAGGTAACCCCCCCCCTTCTCTTCTCTCAGAAACTCAGCTCCCTATTGGCTGGGGGTATTACACTGCTGTTTCTAGGCAGACTAACTGGGGACAGAACCTACTTATTAACCTCTATCTTACTGAGCATAACTTTCCTGTTACTTCTACACCTAAGAATCTATAGTACACTACACTACACTACTTTCCTAAATAAAGATATTTAACACCTTTACACATCTCACATCTCCCCCGTTCTTTAACTGAATACGTCCTCGGATTCACAACTTTCAAACACACACACAATATGCAGTGCAATATAACATTTCTTTACATGTGCAGTAAATTTTAAACATAGAAGATTAGTAATAACAGTAACCGAATGGGGTAAGGTGCAGCGGCCTTATTTTCTCACTAAAAGTCCTTGGACCCCATAAACATTTCAAAGACAACCCCTCCACAGTGAGTTAACTCAGGGCAAGGTTTCCAGCATCCATTTATCACCGTACCAAAGTCCTTGGCCCTGCAAAGAAACATGAAAGTAACTTCCCCCCCTCCCCCGGGGAATGGTGCAACATCACCAGGCACCCAAGCAGCTTACAGCTTGTTTAGCGGCTCCTGCCGTTCTCCCAACAGCCGCACCAACTCTGGCTGCTCTGGGCCCCTCGGTCCCACTGAGCTCTCTAGGACCCTCATCAGCAGCTCATGGGCCTCACGGATAAAGGCGCGTCCGCGCCCGACTTGGGGTACCTCTCTGTCCTGTGGGGAAGGGGTCACTCCAGAAGGTCTGGCTACGACCGTCACCAACGGGGCTGTCACTACGGACACAGGAGCAGTGACAGTGATGGTGGGCTCCGGCCCTGGGGACCGCTCCCGGATGGTCCCTCTATCGCGCCCCAGTGCTGGCGCTGGCATCAGCGGCTCCTCCGGCACCGGAGCTTCCACTGGGATGTCCTCCTGCTCTTCCTCGTCCCAGTTCTCTGTGGGCACATACGGTTAGGGGGTAAGGCGTTCCACCCCGGCAGCCCAAGGGTCCCTGGCTGAAGCTGCATTCCTCAGCCCCCAGTAACAGATTGGGGCGAGCCTGGACAGCCTCTCGCTCAGGCCTCTCCTGATGCTGATCAGCCATGGTCCTGCTTAGCATGCACAAGTCTCTCAGCAGACTCAACTCCTCTGCACACCCAGAGTTTCTCTCAAACACCTCCCACTCTTCCGGTGTTCCTCGCAACTTTAAAGCGCCTCCCAGGGCAGAGCTACCCCACTTTTCGCGCACTTGGCTCTGTGCTCCCACTGGCTGTTCTTCGGCGGGAAACTCTTGGTGCTCTTTTTTGCTGGCCACGCCCCTCTTCTTCCTCGCCATGCCAGTCCGCCATGTTGCTACACCCAGCACTGGCCCCCTCACAATTCGGCCATCCTGTACTGGTGTCTTCAAGCACATTCTGCAGGTTACTCATTGCACCGTCACTATCTCGCAGTCTCCCTGCTCGGCCTGGAAATCCACGAACAGACTCTGTACACTTTAAACAGTCTCTGTACACTGTACAACGCCGTCCCGTACAAACTCCAGTCCCACGGATCCTAGACTTCGGCAGCACGCCTGCGAGTGGGTAGAGACTCCTTCTCCCACCACGCGTGTCTGTGTGTCTTCGTCCTCTCGGTCACCGCAATCCTGCCACGACTACGCCAAATGTAAGGGTCGTGGGTGCCACTCCTGAAGGTTCTTTTGAAATTGCGGGGAGAGACGATGTGGGACTCTGTGTACCGGCGTAGAAATAAAGACAAACAACAACACTTGCTGACCGGGAGAACTGAGGCTTTACTTAGTTTCTTCCTCCAACAACGACACTTGCAGAACAAGCCTTTCGCTCACATAGAGATTCACACAGCTCTGGAACCATGCACTCACCCAGCAGTACCCGAGGGGGCTTCCTCCATGCCAACCTCACTGCTCTAACCTGGCTGTACCTCAGTGGCTCTTCCACTCAGCTCAGGGGCTGCCACGTCCATCTTGCTGTAGTTAAGGCTCCTTGCCCCTTCTCCTATGCGCAGCGGCCAGAGGCGAAGTTCTGCCCCAGCTCTCTCCCGGCTTGCTTATGCTGTAAACGTGGTTACAACTATGTACAAGTCCTTAAAGAACTAGGCTTTCTTCCTTTTCCTTCCAGCTTAGTCTGCCTCCCCGCATTCTAGACAGAATGGGGTGTCCTGCTCCTATCTGCCTCCTCAGTGCAGACTCTCCAACAGACTAACTCTAAAACTACATTTCTCACTATAAAACCCAAATCCCCCCTGCTGACAGCTAACCCGCCCTTCTCTTCTCTCAGAAACTCAGCTCCCTTTTGCCTGGGGGTATGACACTGCTGTTGCTAGGCAGACTAACTGGGGACAGAACCTACTTATTAACTTCTATCTTACTAAGCATAGCTTTCCTGTTACTTCTACACCTAAGAATCTATAGTACACTACACTACACTACTATCCTAAATAAAGATATTTAACACCTTTACACATCTCACATCAGGACACACATCCTCTGTGATACTCTCAGCATTAATTTCACACGTAGCCCTGACCTCCAGGGGCCAAATTGAGCTGCTCACTTCTGCTGTTTTGGCACTCAGCCGCTTGTTCACACAGGGCCGCACCTGAGCTACACCCTGCTACTGCTTTACCTGCAGTGGCTTTAGCAGCTATTTCTGCTTTGGCAGCTGACTCTGGGACCCAGCTCCCCTCCCCCTTCTCAGGTAGTGGAACTGAGCTACTTCTTAGAGGTCCAGTTAACTCACTAGTGACCTTTTCAAAAGACACCATTTCAGACAATTCACAAACATAAAGTCCAGAAGACTGTCCAAATCCAGATATTACAGTCTCGATGCTCTTTGGACTTGGCTCACTTGGCAACAGTTCTGGGCAGACGTTTACCCCAGCCTTTGCAGGGGGCATTTTCCCAGAAAAGCTACCTGCTCCATCTGGTACACTCTCAGTCCCCCACAACTGCCAGAAAAGTGGGAAGTCTCTGCCCATGATGAATTCCACCTGCAACTCCTCACATACCTCCAGATAATCTACAGTTCCCAGACAGGTTTCAAAAGATATGGTCACAGTCTCATCAGCACCTGGTTGGGTCTTCAGAAACGGTATTATATCTGGGTGCACTCTGGAGATGTTCTGCTGACAGTCCAGATCTACCCCAAGTGGGATCCCACCCACTCGCAACTCCAGGGTCCTTACTGGCATCTCTTGGTGCCTGTCCAGGTCAGCCAGGACTGGGAATCCACCCATATGAAACTCCATGGTTTGGGGCTGCAAATCCTCTGGCTTCCTCTGCTGGACTGGGGCAGCAGCCTCCCTCTGTACCGGAGTTAACCCCATGAATGCCAGAATCCTCTCCTTTACCTTGTGGTATCTGGTTTCCTCTAGGGGCAAATCACAATAGACTCTCTGGGGTTTGCCACGTGAGAATACGGCCCCAGGACTCTACCATTTGTCTGCTGGCAGTCCCCTTGCGGATGGCAAAACTGCTCAAAGGCTGCAAGGTAGGCCACTATATCTTCCCCAGCAGTCATTTTCTGCAAAGCACCGTACTTACCCATGGCAAGGGAAAAAAAATGTACCAACACAGTCTTTGCAATAGAGGTTTGTCCCTCTCTCTCCACTGAGAACACCGTCAGGCTCCCAGCCCTTTAAATTCTCCTGCAGCAAGTCCTGTCTGTCAGTGCCAATAATGCCCACGGCATCCTCCACCAATTGTAAATTCCACTCACGTTTGGACGCCATCTTGGACCGTCCTGGGGGAATCACGCTTAGCTCTGGGGATCGTCGTCCTTGGTAGAACGATGAATGGCGTTTCCAGGTAGGACACTCTGACACCAGAATTATTTTAACTGGCTTCAGCCAGCTTTATTAGCAAGGATACAAACTACAGAAAACAAATCATAAACATAATCCTCGGCCGTCTGGCCACTAACTCACATAGAGACCCTCTATATCTGTGGTCTGAACCTATTGTCCAGCACCACAACTATAACGGTATCCTTACTGTATCTGATTGGCTTCCTTCCAGCCTCCGGGGGACCAGAGCTCTCGTCAGCTCCTGTGCTGCTTCACCACCAACTAGAAGAACACGCCCCCTTTTACACCTGAAGGCCCCGGCTTTTTATAGGACGCCCGAGCCCTATCCAAAATGTGGCCTGGAACATGAGGAGTAGACACCCACCCAACACATTGTCTACTCCCAATAAGAGCTTACCCCAAGAACGACTGAAAAGCCAAACTAACGATACACCTTTGCCAACCACCTAGTGTGGCTGACAATACAGTAAATTTGACCGACTCTTATTCCACCAAGGCCACACATCCTTGGTGGCATGTCGCATATACCACTCTGGTATATCTCCACCTAGTGGCAGAAATAGGTAACTACCTGTAGTTGCCCTGTCACAAATAATATATATATATAATATATATATATATATTATATATTTATATATATATATTATATATATATATATATAGTTATATATATATATATATATATATATATATATATATATATATATTATACTATATATTATATATTATATATATTATATATATATACAGTATATATATAGTTATATTTTTAATTATTATTGTATTTACAAAAATGTGAGAGATATACTCGCTTTTGTGACATACTATGTGTGTATATAGAAAATCACATTGTATGATTTTTAAACAATTAATTTGCATTTCATTGCATGAAATAAATATTTGATATAATAGAAAAGCAGAACTTAATATTTAGTACAGAAACTTTTTTTTTACAATTAATGAGATCAGATGTTTCCAGTAGTTCTTGACCAAGTTTGCGCACACTGCAGCAGAGATTTTGGCCCAATTCTCCATACAGATCTCCAGATCCCTCCAATCCAGGACGTTGAAATGATTCTTATGGTGCAACTCATTAGTTGCTCTGTGTAAGGGATGCCCTAATCTTACCCTGGCTTGTCCTGCCTAGGCAGAGCACCCATCCAGAGAAGGATAACTCCACACTGCAACCTCTTCCTAAAAAATATTCTAATAATTGGGTGACAAACAGATAATGCGCAGTACCAAAGGACAGAGTGGGAGAGTAACCAGTAAGACAACCCAAAATCACAAAAAGTTGCGAAACAACACAGCAGAGCAAAAACAGACAGCTAGGACACAAAAAGCAATCACCATCAGGGCCATGCAGACATGAAGAGGTTTAAAACCCCCAACACAGCCAGGGATTGGCTCAAGTGCTTAACCCACTAGGCACCAAGATGAACCTTGGCTGAGTCTGCAACAAACAACCCTTAAAGGGCCAGTAGCGCAGTCCTGACAGTACCCCCCCTTTTACAAGGGGCCATCGGACCCTTAAGTCCTGTACTGGGCTTCAGATGGAGTTTTTGTGAAATCCCTCCACTAAACGATCGGCATGGATCAAGGAGGCAGGCTCCCATGTGCTCTCTTCTGGTCCATACCCTCTCCAATGTACAAGATATTGGAGAGCATTTCTGACTCTCTGGGAATCCACTATATGCTCAAGTTCGAACTATAGATCCCCTTGTACCTGGATTGGAAGGGGAGGTTCCTTATACAGACCAATAGGAGGTACACACTTTTTGAGCAGCGATTTGTAGAAGACATTATGGATCTGGAAAGTTGACAGGAGATGAAGACGAAAGGTGACTGGATTGTTAACCTGTAGAATAGAGTAGGGACCAATAAATTTGGGAGCCAACTTCTGAAAGGGAGCCTTAGGTCTCATATTTTTGGTGGCAATCCAAACTATCTCCTACAGCAAACCCAGGCCTTGCAGTGCCTCTCTTATTGGTGTTCCTTTTATATATGAACTGGGAATTTCTCAGGTTCAACCGAACCTGGACCCAGACTCTGCACAATTTTTCTGATTCAATCTCTACTTTGGGGTTATCAAAGGCAGACGAAGAGAGAGAACCAGGGCGTCAATAAAAGCCGTAATTACAGAAAAGCGGCAAATTACTGATGGACGCATGATGACGATTATTGAAGGCGAACTCTGCCAAGGAAGGGTAAATAATGCAGTCTGACTGATCAGCACAATAACATCTAAGGTACTGTTCTAGAGTCTGATTAAAACACTCAGTCTGACCGTTAGACTCAGGATGAACAGCCGAAGAAAATGATAACTGGATTCTGAATTTCATACAAAAAGCTCTCCAAAACTTAGCCAGAAACTGTACTCTTCTGTCAGAAACAATATTTTCAGGAATCCCGTGAAGACGAACTACATGATGAATAAAGAGTTGTGACAAAATTTTAGAGCCTGGAAGCTGAGACAGGGGCACAAAATGAACAAATCTACTGAATTCCTTTTTTTAAATTATTTTTTAAAAAAAAATTATAAAAAAAAAAAAAAAA
>JAODAL010002869.1:0-185446 GCA_025379985.1 Phyllomedusa bahiana
TATGTATAACACTTAACCTCTATAAACACTTTTTAAAAAACCTGATTTTAACCGCTCAATTTTTCCCTTTCTACTTCTAAAGGAATAGCCCCTTTTCTTTTACCAGACTTGATAATAAAAAGGGGAGTTTTTCCCTTCAGAAGTAGAAAGGGATAAATTGAGGGGTTTTAAAAATCGGGTTTTAAAATAGTGTTTTAAAGTTAAGTGTTATACAAAATGAAGTTACGTTTTTGTGTTTTATAATGAAACTGATAGAGTTTAATTTTCCCTAGGGCAAAAAGTAAATATGGGTTTTGAGACTGGCTCAATCAGGGAAATTTTAAAGCCCCGGGGCCCTGATGCAAAGAATGAAATGGGGCCCCAGTTACATGTGTCCTTACTTTTAGGGTTTCTTCCTTGTGGAGGAGGTTTTGGGCCCCTAGCTGCGGGGCCCCCGGGGTAGCAGTTGTACCTCTGCCCCCCTGTAGCTACCCCCGGGGCTAAATATGATGTCAGTGTTGGGGCCCCTTAAGTCCAGTGCAACTTTCCCAAAAAGGGCCCCTTAATTCTGTTAACCACTCTGTTTATATATATAAATATATATTTATTTTTTTTTTTTTTTTAAACAAAATAAGTTTATTAAAAGATAAGCAAAGTTTTTTAATTTTTTTCAAAAAAAACGCCATATAAAAAAAAGGTGCGATGAAAGAGTAAAGTTTGATAGTTAAAAATGTCTCAATAGCAGATCCATAAAAAGGGTTTGTTACAATGACTCTACATAATGTAAAACGGTCACAATTTCCAGCATTACTTATAACAGGTAAAGAGTAAACTTGTTGGCATAAAAAAAAGCTTGTTTATATTATAACTAAATTTAATGTATATACAGGAAAGTACATGAATGGGTTTTCTCTTTTTTTTATGAAGCCCATTTCTTTAAACCACCGGGCCCCCATGAGCTAGATTTTAACTCAGTGTATCATTTTGCAGTAATGCCCTTTAATTTCCACCAAAAATTGGGAAATGGGGGAGAGGACCCCCAAATGGGATACATCACAATCTTTTTCCAAAACCCAGCTATTTATTTTACCCATTTTGTACCACATAGAGTTTAAAGCTGTTGATTTAAACCTTAAACTATCAATAGTAAATTTTTTTTAGATGAATATATGGGCACTAATGTTTGTTGTTTTTTTCCCCTTTCTTTACAGTCTTTTTCATATTGCATAGAGCTAAATATGAAGCCAAGCAGTGAGTTGCCACGTCTATTTAAGAAAAGCGTATCATTAAATGAAGGATTTATGATTATTGGAGTATCTATACACCCATAAAAAAAAAGTCTGACTCATATAAACACACTATCTCTTTTAAAGCT
The DNA here is from genome assembly GCA_025379985.1 of Phyllomedusa bahiana. Classification (NCBI taxonomy): domain Eukaryota; kingdom Metazoa; phylum Chordata; class Amphibia; order Anura; family Hylidae; genus Phyllomedusa; species Phyllomedusa bahiana. The sequence continues at coordinate 1,355 of JAODAL010002869.1, forward strand.
TTTAACATGCGTGATAATTGGCGACAAAGCAATGAATTTCTTTTTAAAAATTATTTTTGGGAAAATAACATTTATTACCCTTTGGAACTCGACTATTTTGTTTCAGAAGGGAAATTGGTCCAAAAAGGTTGAAAAATAAGGCCAAGTAGAAAAATTTTGGTCTAAAGACACTTTTTTGCCCATAGGACTCGAGCAAAAAAGTGAATTTTTGACCTAAAAAAAGTTTTCATACATGTGGGGCCCCAAATTTTTTTTCACACAAATAATCTTTTAAATTTAATCAATCTGTTCCAGGCCCCCAGAAATAAAAAAAATAAAGCATTATATACATTAATAGGGTTGTATTTTACTAAATAAACATTAAAACATATAGTATAAATGACATTACGCTGATTGGTGCTTGAAGATACAATTTCATCAACTACTAAATGCAGCACAACAAGAGGAGTGTTACTTAAAGAGATGCTTGAGCATAGTATTCCTGAACTGAACGTACAATGTTTTTGACTGGCCTTCAACACTCCGAAATTTGCTCATAAAACAATACTGAGTGGGATTTTGCACTGACACTGTACAAGAGCTATAAAGACTAACACAATCAGAGCAGTTATACGCCGCTGAGATTGCAATGTCAAGTGATAGTGAATACCTTAAGTACCATTCAAACACTGAATATCAAGATTATTTTTAAGTACCAAAAACGGTTGAGTACCAAGGTTGAAACATATATTTTTATTTATATATATATATATATATACACACTTGTTTATTTCCACTAATTGTGAGTGCAAGCGGACTGTCTTTTTTTACTATTGCCCAGGGACGGGTTACTTTCTGCACTGCACCTGACCTCCTTGTTTATTGGAGGTGCTGCCTTTTCCATATATATATATATATATATTATATATATATATTATAATATATATATATATTATATATATAAAACACAAAAGCCGTAAATACATACAGTATATACTTGTACATAGCCCGTTCCAGAGACTGTAATTGAAAATGCATCACTTAAGGGTGGAGTCCCAGACAAGCTATCTATCTAAAAATATCCATGCTCATGGTACAGTCCTTTAACCCCTTAAAGGGGTTTTGTCACGATGTAATGTTGACGTGGGATCCTCCAAAATGGGTATTTAATCACTTTTCTAAATATATGTGATTACAAAAATTGCAGCCTGAGAGAGCTACAGGCTGCCTTAGTTACTTCAAAGCTTCTATTAGATACGACCTGACAAGAGCTGCTAGCCGGGCATGCGCAGAGAAAGCTTCTTATCTGATGAGACTGAGCTGCAGAAACTTTCAAGGCACCGGGTAGAAATATGTTGTGTTTTGTATACAGAAGCCACTAGTTGTAGTGTGATTATTTGAGTGAGCATTTCACATGATCCCTTATGCAGCTCTGTGCTCTGGCTGTGTCTCTCGCTCTCTCTCACCTCCGTGGCTTGTTTACATTTGCTTCTTAGCAGATAAGGCACGTCCTGGCAAAACCCCTTTAACCCACCACTGTTAAAATAATATGGCTCTTTGTTTTTTTTCCTCCCCACCTTCCAAGAGCCATATCTTTTGAAGTTTTTAGATTTTTTTATTTTGTTTATACTTTAAAAACTTTTTTTTATCTCACAGTAATATCGAGTCCCCCTAGGGAACTTGACCACTTGGCGGCTCGATTGCAAGTACATTCTATTGCATCGCATAAACAATTCAATAGGGTGAACAAAGATGGCGTTTCTAGCACTTCCTGGCTGTCGCAGGAAGTGTTAGAATCGCAGAGATGGAAGTCTTCACAAGGCTTCCAGCCACCATGTTAATAGATCAGTACTTTGCGATCCATTTCTTATTCACTCAGGTGCCGTGTTTGTGATCACCGCAGTGTCTAATGGGTCTAAGAGTCAGCTCTGATCTCTGCTGTTAGCTGCGGATGTCAGCTGTATCTAACATCAGGCACCCACCGTGTATGTAGTGGGTGAGCCCGCTCCATACTCCCTCAACACTGCCATGACGTATTAATACGTCATGGTGGGTTAAGGGGTTAATGTGGGCATTAAAGGCAGCAAGAGCCACTGTGTGTGCTCACCTGCCCTCGGCTTGGTACTGCTCACATCATGATGCATATCCCTGTACAGCACTTTGATGTTGGTGCTGAATGCAACAAGAGCAGCTGACCACAGTTTGGTGAAGCATAAGAATTTCTTTGTTTCACAGGTGAGTGGGTGGTGCAGCATTGTTCTAGCTCAACCCTTATCTCCCAGCTGCATGATTTTCAAAAACTAACCATTAATTGGTATAATTCCTCTGGGTCCCTCTTCTATCACATATAGACTCATGACCCCTCCTCTCTTACATATAGAACACTGCTCATGTCCTCTCCTCTCTCACATATAGACTGATGCTGATGGTTTCTTCTTTCACATATAGACTGCTTATAGTCTCCTCATATAGACTGGACTGCTGTTGATGGTTTCAAAGCCACAATATGTAGCGTAACTAGACAGTAGAGTTATAACTAGTATGTAAATTAGAGCACCCATCATGACGTCATCACTCCTGCAGGAAGTGATGTCCTACTCAAGTGATGACATCACAATGACATGCCCCTATAAAAACCCCAACCGGGGCCACTTCAGGGCCATTTTTTTTTTTTTATTATTATTATTATTATCATTATTTATATTAGAGCGCCCTTGTTTCCAGGGCACTGTACATTCGAGATGGTTACATAAATAACATTGGTCAAACAAGTACAAGGTGACGATAAGAGAGAGGGCCCTGCCCTTGAGGGCTTACAGTCTACAGGGAAGGAGGGAAAAGACAGAAGGTGAGGGGCAGACATGTTTGTGGTGTGGAGTAGTGCAATGCGGTTAATGTTTGTTATAGGCAATCCTGAAGAGATGGGTTTTCAGGCTAGTGAGAGTGGGGGAGAGTCTGATGTGTTGGGGCAGTGAGTTCCAGAGTGTGGGGGAAGCACGGGAGAAGTCTTGGAAACGGTTACGTGAAGATCTGATAAGAGATGAGCAGAGAAGAAGGCCATGTGAGGAGCGGAGATTGCATGAGGGGAGGTATCTAGAGATTAAGGCAGAGATGTATGGAGGGGAGAGGTTATGGAGAGCCTTGTAGGTCAAGGTTATTATCTTGAACTGGACTCACTGGGCAAGGGTTAGCCAGTGCAGTGATTGGCAGAGGGGAGGGGCAGAGGAGTATCGAGGAGAGAGGTGAACCAGATGGGCAGCAGAGTGAAGGTGGGTTTGCAGGGGAGCGAGGGTGCTAGACAGGAGGCCACAGAGAAGGATGTTGCAAGAGTCTAGGCAGGAAATGATGAGAGCATAGACAAGCATTTTTGTGCTATCAAAGTTAAGGAATGAGCAGATTTGGGAGATATTTTTCAGGTGGAGGTGGGAGGCAGTGGCAAGGGTTTGGATGTGCGGTTTGAAGGACAGATTGGAGTCAAAGGTTGTCTCAAGGCAGCGGACTTGTGGAGCCAGTGAGAGAGTGTAGCTGTTGACAGTGATAGAGAGATCAGGTGGAGGGATAGAGTGGGATGATAAAGAAGATAAAGAAGATGATAAATTCAGTTTTCTCCATGTTTAGTTATAGGAGGTGGGAGGAGAAGAAGGAGGATATGGATGAAATACAGTCTGGGATCCGGGAGAGTAGAGAGGTCACAACTGGGCCGGAGATGTAAAGTTGGGTGTCATCAGCATACAGGTGGTATTAAAAGCCATGTGATGCTATGAGCTGACCCAGGCCAACGGTGTAGATAGAGAAGAGTAGTGGGCCCAAGACAGACTCCTGGGGGAAACCAACAGAGAGCGGGTGAGAGGAGGAGGTGGTGCAAGAATGAGAGGCTGAATGTTAGATCAGTGAGGTATGAGGAGATCCAGGAAAGGGCCAAGTCCTTGATGCCGAGGGAGGAGATGTTTTGTAGCAGGAGTGAATGGTCGACAGTGTCAAAGGCAGAGGACAAGTCTAGTAGAAAAAGAAGTAGTGGCGTGAGGCTTTGACAGTTAATAGGTGATTGGTTACTGCGGTTTCAGTAGAGTGGTGGGGTCGGAAACCAGAGGGTCGGAGACCAGATTGCAGCGGGTCAAGGAGAGAGTTGGTGGAGAGATGGGAGGACAGTTGAAGATAGACGCTGTTCAAGGAGTTTAGAGGTGAATGGAAGCAGTGAGATGGGGCGATAGTTGGACAGACAGGAGGGGTCAAGAGATGGTTTCTTAAGGATGGGGGTGATGGCAGCATGTTTAAAGGAGGAAGGATCGACTTGTGGTCATTATTCCTTTTGCCTCCTTTTGTGGGGTGACCCGCGCACCCCTGGATATTCCCTTCCCACCCCGCCCCCTTTTTTTTCCTTTCTTTTCACTCCCCTCTCTTACTTCTTCTCCTCTAGGATGTCTTAGACACCATATTTGAGTAGGTTGGATTTTATGAAAGGGAACTGCATTATTTCTGACATTGTTTGCCTTTCCATCCGGTTCTGGCATTGCTCTGTTTTGTCCTGTAATCTGCCTGACATGCCGTTTTATGCTAGTTGATTGTAGTTCCACCATTCCTCTGTTTACATTCGTATATTTACAGATGGTACATGAGTATGTATGTATGTGTATATGTATGCATATGTATATGTATATATTTGACTTTCCTTGCATCCACTCATTCCCCTACATCGCCCCCCTCCCCCCTCCCATTCCTTCCCCCTTTCCTGATTTGTCTTTGTTTTTCCCCCACGTTAAGGGTATTGCTTGTTTGTGCTTAATATTTTGAAAGTGCTAATAAAAATAACGTTAAAAAAAAATAAAGGAGGAAGGAAAGGTGTCAGAGGTTAATGATAGGTTGCAGAGATGGGTGAGGTCAGTGATGATAACAGCACTACTGACACGTATGAGGTGATATTGCAGTGTGTCAAGACTACAGCTGGTGAGGTTTGATTTTGACAGCAGAGAGGAGAGCTTGTCATGACTGACAGGAGAGAAACAAGTTAGGAAGGAGTAGTGATGTGCAGGTATAAGAGCAGGCCGTGGGGATACTGCAGGAATAGAGGTAGGCAGAGGGGACTGTGGGGTGAAGGTGTCTGATGAGATTGATTTTATTTTGGAAGTGAGTGGCGAAATCATCTGCTGAGAGGAGAGATGGGGGAGAAGGTGCAAGTGGACGGATGAGAGTTGAAGGTGTTAAAAAGTTGTCTGGGGTTGTGAGACGGGGAGGATATGATAGTGGTGAAATAATCCTGTTTGGCTGAGGCAAGTGCAGAGGTGAAGCAAGCGGTGGAGCGGTTTTTTTTCCAGCGGCGTTCGGCAATTCTAGAAGTTCGCCTCTGTTGTTTAGTGGAGTCTGTGTGCCAGAGTTGTCTATTGGTTTTGCAGGTTCTGTTGTGTGTAGAGGGGCGATCGTGTGAAGAGTGGAGGTGATTGTGTGGTTGTAGAAGGTGGTGGCTGCGTCTGGGTCAGCAGATAAGGATATGGTAGAGAAGGGGGCAAGAGAGAGAGAGTGCAAGGGTTGAGGTTTTGTAGGTTGCTGCGTGGGTGTACTAGACTTGGGCAGGAGGGGCAGGTGGAGTGGAGATGGAGGAGAAGGTGAGCAAGCTGTGGTCAGAGATAGGGACAGGAGAGTTTGAGAGGTAAGAAAGGGGGGCAGAGGTGGGTGAAGATGGGGTCCAGTGTGTGTCCATCTTTATGAGTGGCTCCAGAGGTCCACTGGGAGAGGCCGAAGAAAGAGAATAGTGACAAGAGTTTGTTAGTAGAGGAATGGGGTGTATCGAATGGGATGTTGAAATCTCCTATGATAATAGTGGGGATGTTAGTGGACAGAAAGTGGAGGAGCCAGGAAGCGAAGTGATCAAGGAAGGCGGTGGCAGGGCCAGAGGGTCAGTAGACAACAGCCACTTGGAGGTTGGAGGGGGAGTAGATGTGGACACAATGCACCTCAAAGGAGGGGAGGGTGAGGGAATGTAGAAATGGAGGGGGGACAACGGAGCAGGTATCTGACAGAAGAAGGCCGACACCTCCGCCATGTTTGGTGCCAGGGCGGGAGGTGTGGGTAAACTGAAGCCTGCCATAGGAGAGTGTCAGAAGGTGTCAGCCAGGTTTCTGTTAGTCCAAGGAAGGATAGGTTGCGCGAGATGAAAAGGTTGTGGATGTAGGGAAGTTTGTTGCACACAGAACATGCATTCCAGAGAGCTCCAGACATGGGGATAGGTGTGGCGAGAGTGACAGGGATGGGTTTGAGGTTTATGGGTTTGATGGAGTGTGTGCTGCTTGGTCTGTAAGAGACACATGAAACAACAGTGCGGATGCGCTGAGATGGCCCAGGATTGGGAGATATGTCCCCGGCAGCAAGAAGAAGCAGGGAGAGTGTGAGGAGGTGTGTGTGGGATAGAGCAAAAGGGGTTGTGTGGGTTTTGTAAGAAAGGTTTTATTGCTGTGGAAGAGGTGAAGAGTAGAGGTTAGGTGTGAGGGTAAGACAGATGGGGAGATATGGAGACCATTGCCCTGCGTGGGTGTCTGAGAGTAGACATTTCTCTAGTGGAGACTATTACTAAAATTTCTCTTGGTCCCCAGTACCATTTTGTAAGTGAAAGCTATTGCCAAACTTTTCTTGGCCCCCTTTACCATTTTTTTTTTTTTTTTTTAAAACATATGATTCTTTATTCGATTAGGTAATGACAATATAGGGTACAGAGTATGACAAGAATCATTACATAGGAGGCACATGTCTCCAACAAATATCTTATAACAAACAGAAATAAAAGGAGAACAACGTAAAATTCGGCAGAGTATAACAGTCAAAAAAGAAATCACTATGTAAGAATCCCTAAGTAGAGGTTACAGGGATTGGTATGAACAAAATTTGAGATCCAGTATGTATGGAAGAGGGGTCAGAGAGAGGTGTTGGTACTATACGTGGAGGTAAGCCAGGACTCCCTTTACCATTTTTTAAGAGGAGGGTATTGCCAAACCGTCTTGTGGCCTCTGAAGGGGACACTTTAAATGTTCAAAGCACATAAAAAACAGTGCATCTTCTGAACACCTTGCTAGATTTCATCCAATTAGAGGAATCTACATTTCTTTTCTTCCATTGTTCCTGTAATTGATCATTAAGGCTTATTTATTACCTTCCATATAAGCCGCTTGCTACAAGGAACAATGAGCTACAGAGAACTCCTGCAGCTTGCTACTGACCAGAGTTCTTGGATAAGCCAAGTAGGAAATCATGGTAAGTGGAACATTTAGGAACAGTTGCATTTAGAAGCGTATCTCATTCTACATCCATGTAGAATTGTCTGTCAATCTTAAGTATTTTATAATAGCTGCTACTTCTCTTCTAGGCATCGCTGATGAAAGGCTGAGGTCTGGGAGGAATAGAGAGCGTCAGAGAGTGGAAACTGATGACGACCACGAGAATGTCCCGAGAATTAGACAAAGACGTGGTAGAGTTCCACTACACCCCAGGTTGCAGCAAGTAGAAGTGGACAGAAGCCGGTTCCCAATACGACCTGAGCCTGAAAATCCTGAAACCACAGGAACAAGTGGCCATTGATGGGACTGAGGTCAGAACTTCTGGAGAATCCCAGCCCAGGTCTGATTTACCAACATCTACTTCATAGCGACCTGAGACCCTGGAAGAACCAACACCATGTTCCAGCACCAGTGAGCCGCTCTGAGCCGATCTCCTCAGCAAACATCTGAGGCTGGTGGAACCAAACCCCAAGCAATAGTCACCTGCTTGCCAACCTACAGACCAACAGTCTGTGCAGAGCAGGCGTCGGCTAAGCTGGAGGGTGAGGCAGATGGAGCGCCTCCAATCTCATATCTATTAAGGTAATGAAGATCTCCAGTCCTTCACCATATGCATGGACGACCATGTGATGGGAGAGGAAGTCACAATTCTGCCTTGTTCCCATATTTCCCGTCTTTCTTGCATCTCACAATGGATCCAGAGAAATTACCACTGTCCCCTGTGCTGCCATGTCCATTGCTTTAAAAGAAAAATGAGGATGTGAATACCACAATGTGTGGTAGACAAGAATCACCAACAATACAGGTATGATCCATGTCACCCAGACTTCATATAGTAATGAAAGTGAGAATACAGCATGGTCTAATAACATTTTTCTTTTTTCTACAGCACCATCCAGGCCTCACCTTCTGCTTCACAGGAGACACCTTATCCGTCAAACTCCTCTGCACAGAGACTATACAAGTTATATACTAAAAGATCCCCCAATGCCATTTTTCAGAATTCCTGGCATTTTGAGACTGAAAAATCAAGATTCCTGTCTCATCTTGTGTCATCACATTCATCTGGAAATAAGACACTTAACACTATGGGGTGTATGCTGGTATTTATCCAATCACCTGTCCAGCGATTCAAATTGCATCAGATGAGTTGAAGAAAATAAAAAATAAAAGTTTACAAAAAATAAAAAAGAATTAACAAAAATCACTAAACTTATTCTATGCATATTTTCTCTTTTTTAAAGTATTTTTCTAATATAACCTATTATCTTACTGTCATTGAAAGCCTGAAGCTTTAAATCAGGGGCATCAAGCTCAGTTTTACTGAGGGCCACATCAACATTATGGTTGCCCTGAAAGGACTGTTGAAGATCATTGGAGGCTGGCAAGCGTTACTGGGTAGGGCTGTCAGAGCTATGGCACTGCCTGTGAGTTACTACACAGAGTTGTGTGGAGGTGTGTGTCCAAACTCCAAATTCTCTGCCAAGTGCTGGCAGAAAGTATAGGACTGGTCCTTTTACATTCAGATCTTGTCCATTCCTGCTTGCTGTGTCTTTACTCTTTTGGCTTACATAAAATTGAATGGAGGGTCATAGGGTTTATGGCACCTATCTCTGCCTATAAGTGAGGTAGTAAGCAAGTAGGGAGCATTTCAGCAGCTGAGCCCGCTCCATGCACAATAGGTGCCAGCTGTCAGTTACAGCCGGCACCTGCCTTCAACAGTCGGGACTGGAGATAACTCTGATCCTGGCCCCTTAACTACTTAGATGCTGTAGTTAATGCGAGTGAGGTATTTTAGCAGCTATAGGGGGAGCGTCCCCTCCACCTCCTGATCACCCCCCCATGGTGCATTTTCAGGATGACAACTGTCAGCCAGGCAGTCGGAAGCCTAATAAAGGCTCCCAAGCCTGCCATCTTACAGCCCTTGCCTGAGGTTGGGTGTAATAGAAGAGCTGCAATACTGCACTATTCTGCAATACATTAGTTTTGAAAACAGTGTACAAGTGTTTGTGCACCCTAGTGGTCAACTACCATAGGGGGATTACATTTACAAGTAATAAAAGTTAAAAACAAAAAGTTTTAAACACTCCCCTTTCACCAGTTTAGAAATAAAAAAAATAAAAGGAATAAAAAAAATTAAACATAATAGATATCACAATGTCTGTAAAAGTCCGATCTACTAATATACAGCTTTATATATCCCGTAAGGTGAACATCATAAAAAACATACCAGGAGCCAAAGTTGCATTTTTTTATTTGTTCATTTTGCCTCCCCAAAAATGGGAATACAAAGTGATCAAAAGTCACAGGTATCCAAAAATGGCACCAATGAAAACCATACTTCAGTCCACAAAAAAAGCCCTCATACAGGTCCATAGACAAAAAAAGAAAAAAGTCATTGTTCTTAGAAAATGGCACTGATAAACAAATAAAAAAAATAAATGAAAACATCAGAATGGTGCTGAGTTGGAAAATGAAGATAACTTGTCATTTAAACAGCACCTCTAAAAAAGATTGTTTTTTTTCTTTCCCCTTTCATCTAGCTATGGTGGACGCAGTTGAAGGCTCGGTGTATCAGGTCAATACCAGGGATTTGAATTTTTTCTCGAAGGCGGGGGGCAGACGCCAACTGCTTTTTTTGTCTGGGGCGCCAAAATGTCTTGTGCCAGCCCTCGATCTGTTGCTACCATAGTTTGCTGGTTTTCCTTCAATGGACCACTTTTGGTACCTATGGCTCTATACCTGAAACACACTACAAAACCTTCCCTTTTGGAGTTGCTTACGCCCAGTCATCTAGCCAAACATTCTTAGATCCTCACGCGTGCCCATTTTTCCTGCTTCCAAAACATCAACTGTTAGAAATGACTGTTAACTTGCTGCCCAATATATTCCACCCCCTGAAAGGGGCCATTATAATGATATACTGTTATTGACCTCATGAGGACATCTGTACAAACCCATTGTGGCATAAATCCTCCTCCACTTCTGTGTCTATAGAAGAAAGCTTTAAAGTCTTCCAGAAGTGGAACATCTCCCTCATTGATCTTTCATCTCAGAGAGGGTAAATACCCTACTCTTTCTCCAATCACAGATGAATGAAAACCCGATAGCTCTCGCTTGACTCCAGGACAGCAAATTCTTCATTACCTGAGAGCTCTGAATAGAGCATCTGTTTTTCATTCTCTCCCACTAGAGGATATGATATACAATATGTACAAGGTTTGTACACTGCTATACTACTGATGTATTTAGTAAGTTAAGTTTTATTTCATGTGTACTGATGGATCCAACACATGCAGACCTTTGTATTTTCCATTGTTCATTCAAATTGCAGCATAACACTGCATATCACTGCCGAGTAATTATGGTTTGAAATTTCGCTTCACTAAATGTTAGAGCACTTAATAGCCCATTTGAAAGGCGTATATTGTGGAGAGAAGCCAAATCCTTAAAATGTGATGTTTTATTTGCACAAGAGACACATTTTCATAAAAATAAAACCAATAAAATTCCTAACAAATCATTTCCACACATACAGAAAGCCTCCTGCCCGGCCAACCAAACACAAGGGTGTCTTGATTAAAAAGTCTTTTTTTATGTTAAGAGGTATTAGGAGGTTCCTGGTCTACCTATTTAGGCTTAAACGGTAATATAAACAGCATTACCCAAACATTTTGATGTTCACTTTCCTAATAAACATAAGCAAACATTTTTTGCTTTAGTATTTTATACCATTAGAAGTGCTAGTAAAGGCCTTCTAATGGCTGTTAATTTCAGTATAATTTTAGAATTGGAACTGGACCCTTCCATTATAGGTATTCACAGTTTCTCACCGTCTAACAGCTGATTAGGGTTTTTATAATTTGGCAGTGAAAAGCCTTGTACCTCTTTCTCTGCCTTAGAAAATGTTATTTAAAGGGGATGTATCGCTTCTTCAGTTCTTGTGTTTCATTATGCTCTCAGCTTATCATCTCTACAAATCCAGGGGCTTTTCTTCCCCTCCCAGCTGGGTGTTTCTTAACTGAAGGGGTATGACATCATCTCCCCCTTCACTGTTCATCTCCCCCCCCCCCTCCCGAGTCCACATGTCACTGAGTCGTTCTCCTAATGCAGTCTTATTTTGTAAGTATGTTTACATACCACAGGCTTGCATTCAGTCTGGACAGCCTTCTATGAACTCAGAGCACTGATCTCTTCTCCTCGAACAGCTGGAGGTTTGTTACAGTTGAATCCAGTCTTCTACGAGCTCATCAAGAGCAGCACAGATCTCACTGCTATGTTTACAGGCAGGAGCATTTAGGCATCAAGGCACAATTCTGCTGTTTTCTGATTGTAGAAGCCCTGCAGTATTATTGTGTTTCTTCTGGCTGTGCAGAGTGAAATTGCTGTCGGTCCCTTACTTTGAGTGAGAGAGGCAGCCTAATGCTCTTTCTATGTTTGTATTAGGCACAGACGCAAAATTCTGCTGTTTTCTGATTGTAGAAGCAGGTGCAGTGCCTCTGAGTTTCTGCTAGCTGTGCAGAGTGAAATTGCGCCGGTCCCTTACTTTAAGTGGGAGAGGCAGGAATGCACGCTCCCATGAATACGACGGGGGCCGGACAGAATGTAAATTAGTAGAGCCGGCAGCCAATGAAATGAAAGGAGGTGGGATCCGACCGCCACTGGGAACAGTGTTTACAGAAACAGAAAATAAGAGAGACAGTGAAAACAAGACAACTTTGCTAATGACATCCAATTGCAAAGTTGCTTGTTTTCACTGTCCCCTTATTCTGAAGACCATTTAATTAAATGATACAACCCCTTTAAGAATAGATATTTTTTATTGGGCTAGTTAGTGCTTCTTCAATGCAGCAAATGTAGCATCAACACAATTACATGATCCAATCATGCCTAATCAACATTCTTCTCAAAGACATTTGTCATATGAATTCCCTCCCAGTGTAAACATAATGATCCCATATCAATTCAACTACTGCCTAAAGCTCAATCAAGAGTTTTATTCTTTTTTTACACTAGTAAGAATTCTGTTAAAGACCCTCGTGTTGTTTGTCTTGCCCATAAGGCATACACGCTGAGATGACTCATTCAAGCATGTTCCCAAGCAAAGAAAAAAACGTAACAAAGATATTCAAGATCTCCACTTTTAGAATGAACAGCTCAAACTCGAAATAAACAAGCCCCATCTACTGCTCATTCTGTTGCATTACGTACTTTAAGATTGCAACTACAATTATTATTCTCTCAGCATGAATTCTATTTTAGGGTCTATAATTACTAATTTATGCAAATAAAAAGGTGGTGCTTTTTCAGTTTAAGGAATTAAACAATGCCCCCCTAACGTGCCAATAGCGTTCCTATGTGACAAACAAGCTAATAAAATCCTGGATCCACAACTTATTGCTGGACTTTTCTCTTAACAATAAATGGAGGCTGAAATTAATAATTCCGTTTCATCCTACTGTAGCACATACTGTGAGGTGTTCCTACTCTTGGAAGGACAGATGGATTTTTTAGGGTCTGTCCACACAACAAGTTTTTCTAGTCAGATTTCACACGGATTCCGACTTGAAATCGTCATTTAAAACTGAAATAAAATGATTCCCATTGACCATAGAAAATACGCGTTGTAGTTCATAAGACGCGTGTGTTCGGCGTGCGGTTTTCAAAACCGACATACGAACCCAAAACTTTGAACACGTTCATTCATCGGCCATATTCCACGTGGAAATTTACTAATGATGTCAATGGGGGTGGCTAAAAACATCATGCAGTACGCACCCAAAACATTTGTATGCGGTTTTTAACGAGGAGCCGCGTCCAAAACCACATAGACATTAATAAGACTTGTTTCTGACTGTGAATGAGAAGTAAACCAAATCTGAAAAACGACCCTTGTAAGGAGGAGCAGCCCCTGCATTATTTTCTGTCCTGTGAAAAAGGACAAATAGGACAAGGGAGAGAAGCTTCCTTTTATCTTTTCCTGCTTTGGTGCATATAGCCCTTTGGCTATGTCTAAGGTGTTAGATCTTGACTCTTTAGACTGCTTTATTTTGGTCCCATGGCCACGGGCTGGCGCCATATCAGGTGCCCTGGAAAGTTTTGGATGCTGGCTATGCATTCAGCTGGCCGTCCTTTATCCCTGATGGTGGGCTGCATCCCTGCTTGTGGGGATTAGCTTGGTTAGCAGTCCCGTGTGACTGGGAGCACATGCTTGGTTTTTGCTCCCCTGGCTGAGGACAGAACAAGGTAGTGTCAGACCTGCTGTCTCCAGCGCTGTGTCCCTTATTCTGTAAGATGCTGTAGTTTTCGTGCATTTAATGCTCAAATCTGCAGTTCTCAGCCAGAAGAGTCATTTGAAGAGTCCTTCAGAGTGTCAGTTTTTTCAAACCCGGCCAATTGGAGGCTAGCGCCCACCTCAACTGACAAACCTATTACTTTGAATAGTTAAAAAACATGTGAATAACTGTCAGTGGTGGAGCTAGCCTTTGGTGGGTGAGCTAATACCTACTCATGAATAAGATTTAAGGGTAATGCTCTAAAACTAAAGAAATCTTACAGAATAAGGGACACAGGGCTGGGAACAGCAGGTCTGACACTGGCTTGTGCTGCCCTCAGCAAGGGGGGCATAAACTATGTGACAGGTTCCCTTTAAAGTCTATCCAGGTTGAGGACTGTGATGTTGATGGAGGGAAGCTCCAGCATCTAACTCTAGGGGTCCTAAAGCCTTCACATTAGATGAGAACTTGTGAAAGGTCATGATGGCTGAATGGAGGAACTCGGAAAAAACTCCAGGCTCCAAGTTGTTTAAGACAATGCTTCCTATTAAGGAAAGTCACACTGACTAGAGTTCACCTCCTAAAATTGACATCACCATTCTGAAGTTGTCCAAGCAAATGATCTGTCCCTGCAAAGATGCTAGAAATCTTCAGGATACCTTAAATGGAAGGGCAGAAACTTCTTTTAGACAAAGTTATTGTATCGCTGTAGCTCAGTGCTTGGTGGGAGCAGCCTCTTGAAAAAACATCTAGGAGCCTTAAAGACTTACCAGATCCAGTGTATACCCTGGCTTCTTCTCTTTTTTGAGTGGCAGCTCTAGCAACCTCCTGATTTTACACGAGAGCCATCAGTTAAAGATGAGAGAGGAATGGGACTAGAAAAACACTCAGTGTATTGAGACCTGGGCATTTAAAGGGGTATTCCCATCATCTTACTCCCGCTGGCCAGCTGCCCGAAGGGAGTGGGGAGGTGGATGCACATGCAAAGCTCTCTTTGTTCTTATTTATGGGAGTTCCATGGGAAGCAAATTAAAATGGTTGGCCTCATAGCTAGAGGTATAACCAGCAGAAAAAAGGAGCTCAATGTATAGAGATCTAACACACCTAGAAGATTGGGTTCAGTCCTGGAGACCTCACCTACCAAAATACATTGCAAGAATAGGACAGGGTCAAAGCTGGGTTACAAAAGTGGTGGGACGTCTCATGTACAAAACTTATCAGGAAGACTTAGAGAACATGATTTTGGCTCCCAGGCACCAATTTTATTGCACACAATAGTAGGGTAGAATGCGCTTGAATCTATGAACCCAGTCTACTGCAGGTCATAAATCAGGCACATTCTAGCACAAAAACGACAATTCAGGCTCAGGTAAACCCCTTTTAAAGTGCTCTACCTGTTAAAGCAGTAATGCGCCTAGATTTGCCGCACTGAAGCTATAAATTCTAATGTTTCTCTTACCCTGGGGTATCTTATATGATATCTGTGTAAGGAATCTTTACTAACACTGAATGAATTCCCTGAGATATATTTAAAGTTTTTGATACTTTGTGGGTTATGTGTGTCAGACACTTGTTACATATAAAAAAAGAAAAAACAGTTTCCTCTTTTGAATAAGACACATTTACCCCATTGATGATATTGAACTTGTGTATGTATATGGGTATTTATTTAGAACTAACTCCACCATCGTGCCTCCATTTGTATATTGGTTTCCTCTTTTTGCATGTGGTTTTTAGTCTTTTTTGATGTAAGAAAATATGGTTAATTTTTAAAAGCTATGACTCCATTTTTTCTTGGTTGTATATTGACATAATGGGAGTTTCTCTGTTATGTAGTTCTCTGTTATGTATGTTGGGGTAGTGGTGAGCTGGCTGTCTTGCTTTTTTCATAAAGTAAGCCTACTAATAGAATTTGTGAATTTAGCCTACAGTCTAAACATGGGCCAGATTTCTTACTACTATGATAAAAGTGACGCATTTCAAGGTTGTCTCGTCTAAGTTTTGAACAGTATTGATAAATATGCTCAATATTAAGAAAAGAAAAAAAAATTCCGTACCGTCCCCACTGGTAGAGGTACCTTCCATGTCCATGGTCTGACTGTCAGTGGTTCTTGCTGGTTCTTCAATGATGATGACACAATTATGACTTATATAACGCCGCATGTGACTGTTGAGGCCAGTGACTAGCTGCAGCATCTCACAAGTCATTAACATGATGTCATCAGTGGTTCTGGAACTGCAACTATGGGAAAGGTAAGTAGTGGTTACTTTTTTATTTTAGAGCAGTGAAGGTGGTAGACATTTTTGAAAGTGTTGGAAAACCCCCTTAACCTAGATCTAGATTTCCTGAACCAGTAGGGTTGCAATAGTCGATATTATGATCCTACTATTAAGGCCATGTTCACACGGCTTTATTAGGGCACGGAATGGAGAGCCGCCCCTATCTTGAGCCGCGGATTTGCGCTGCAGATACTGCTCCAATACGTCCAGTCATTCGGTAATTCACAGGTTTCATAGAGATCTGGGATTCTGTATCTACCTCCCCCTCAGCAAATCCGCGGGGGGGAGAGGAAAGTTGACATGCACATATTTACGGAGCGTACGCGCCATAGATAATGCATTGTATTGGGGCGGGGAGAGGTCCCCAGGCGCGCCCCCGCCCCTTATTCAAGCCGTAAATGGGGCAAATCCAGCCCGCAATATGGTTGATAGAAGGTGTGAACACGGCTAATATTATTGTATAGGCAGTGGCTTCAGCGGTCACGTGCTGTTCCACTGATATTACCGCTCATGCACGGATCACTTCCTGAGGAGAAGGATTGCTCTCTACCTCTTTACATCTGATCACCAAGCAGAGCATGCTGTGTACTGATCCATAGAAAGTCTATGATACATTCGGCATGTCAGCTGTAATAATCAACTGCTACCCACCACCAATAGAATGGACTCAACATGTGAGCCCATGCCATAGCTGCTTACCTGCATGATGACATATTCATTTATCACATGTCGGAAATGGGTTAAAGGGATTTTCAAAGACTTTTAAAAAACCTCCCTACTATCTCCCATTGTGTTTAAATAGAAAATTAACCAATACTTACCTCTCCCACTACCACCATTCCAGCACTTCCAGAGCTCCAGTGTTGTCCCTCATTGATGACATCATATCGGATTATGGATGCTGCAGCCAATCACATGGTATACATGCATTTTGGTTGCAGCATCACATGAATGTGATGTCAGTGAGGGACCAGAGGGGAACAATGACGTTCTGACAGTGCTGGACTGGTGGTAATTGGAGAGGCAAGTATGGGTTCATTTTGTATTTTAGCCCAGTGGTTGGTGAGAATTTTTTTACTCTGGACTTTGTTCTACAACAAACTCAAATCAATTTGATGACAATAATAAGCTATTGCTATTCCATAAAATGAATGGCTTTTCATGTATTCTTTGACTAATGTAAGCCTTGACAATCCATATACCTAGCTTCTACACTTTCAAGCTTAAAGGGGTTTTGCCACAATGTAATGTTGACGTGGGATCCTCCAAAATGGGTATTTAATACTTTTTATATATATGATTACAAAAAGTGAAGCCTGTGAGAGCTACAGTATTGCTCAGTCTAGTTTTGAAAGTTTAACATTACGCAACGACCAGGAGCTGACAGGGAGTGATTGCGCATCTTGCGTGTTTGCACTTCTATTGATGACAGGGAACATGAAGGAGCTTGCAAGGGGCTGGGAGAAAGTGCAGTGTGATGAGTTGTTGTGTATAGAGACTCCACTGTTGTACGGTTTCTAGTTGTGTTTTTAAGTAAATTTTTGAGGACGTCCTGCTTCTCCGGCTCTCTAACTTCGCCCTCCTCTCACTTCATGGTCAGCATGCTTTGTTTATATTCTCCCCTGAGCTGATAAGAGGTAAGGAACTCACTTCGTGGCAAAACCCCTTTAAGTCCTTAATTGTTTGGGCTGAGCAATACCTTGGCAAGGGTACCAACACCTCATAAAATATAAACTACTTGGGGGGCCATGGGAATTCCAAATATTATTTCATACTCTATAGCTTCCTTACTTCCTATATTCTGAATTGGCTCCACCATGAAATTGTTAAACAATGTGTGGGCATGGAGGAGGCAGCATTACAATGCAGCCAATTATCACTGTGGTAACAGAGGTTCTGGGACAGAAGGTTGGCTATGTTTGAGCTTTTCTGTAGACTGGGCCTGCTTACCTCAATATTTAAAAAGCAGTCTTCGTGGGGAACCTGAAGTCTTCCCAGATCTTGGGCCTGTTGGTGGTAGTCTTCTCAGGTTAGGCACCTTGTTCAATCAGCTTTCCTATGTCATCTGTACTTATTACTGGATGCCCTGTTTTGGGGAGCCTGGCTACTATAAGCCCTGCTGTCCAATCTTTCTCCACATTCTATTCTCTTGAGGGTCTTGATCCACATAAAATTGCCCTTCCACATCCCCGGTGTCATTGCTGTACATTGCTGAGCTCCTGGAGATGGGCAGGCCTGATCCTTTAGTTGCATTTAGATCTGCTTGGGAAGTTGAAATACCTTTTCAACAAAGGAATGGACTGAAGCATTTGTTCTAACCTTCCATTCCATCTGCTTGTAAGTTACAGGAGAAAAAAATAGAAATTCCTCCCCCTCAGTGTTTTGCCTTATATTGTGCGATTTGAGAGAGCTAGACACATGTATGTCCACACATCTGGTGGAACTGGAGAAAATCACCCAAGAGGTCCCCGCTTTTTATTTTTTTTTTAAGTGCTAGTCAGACCTCTTATGTGTTTTGAAGAATGGTGTCTAATTATTTGTGCTCATCATGGATACCTAATTCATGGAGGATTTTCCAATGCGCTTCATTGACTGAGTTAGATAATTTTTCTTGAATGTTTATAGGATGAAGGAGCTCAATGCCCTAGATTATTTCAGCATGATGATGGAAATGCTGAACAGATATTGGTAAGAATGGCTGCAGATATATAGGAACGTATTGGATGCAAGAACATGGGGAGGAGCATTATAGACCTACAGTATATAAGGTATCATCAGGTCTATCAGGGTTGGACATCCGACATCAGTGGTTGTTCCAGTGTTTGCTCCAAGAATCCATTGGGATTTTTTCCTCTAACATCGGGATTTTCCCTAAGAGAAATATTATCTCCTGCAAATTATGGATTATGGGCTCTGGTTGGTCCCCTGATGAACCCTCTTATATGTGAGGGGGAAACGCGTCGGGAACTTGATGGCCTGATCAGATGTATGTTATCTTTATTTGACCACTATGATTATTGTACACATATTTGTGGAGGTGTTGGAGGTATCATTTTGGATAGGGTGTTTTATGGTCTATAGGGTGATATATCCTGCTACGGGGCCATCCGTTTTGGGACGATATTACACACCTGTTTTTTTTATGTGGGATGTATACGGGGTCTCGTTAGGGTTAGTAATATAACCTGCTGCTTCCTCCTTCTTTTCTGGAAGCGTATTGTGAGAATATTGGACGCACAGGATTAGAGAGACCATCTAAGGTTTGGAAATACCATTTAAGATTGAGAAAGGACTAATAACTTTAAGTAACCTCAATAGAGGTGTCTGATATAATCATCTTATACTCCCTATATGTACCTTGACTATTGTATTGGGTAATAACACTAATTTGAACTGGACTATAATCCACTGATGAATTTGTGTCAAATTGGATTTAAAAGTACGTAATTTTTAATCATATAAAATAAAGGTTATATTTTATTCAGATCTTTTTACCCTCAGTCTGTGATAAAGTTGTGTAATTTGTTCTCTGGATATCACTGAAAAATTCGGTAACACTAACATACAGTATCAACCCTAGTTATAAAGCAGATCACTAAAAAAAAGTTATATCTAATGGTTTTTCAAAGCTTGTGAGAGGAGGGCACAATATGTAAAACAAAATATTAAAACACACAAAAATAAAACTGAATTTAAAAAACAGTAACAGCCCAAACTGCATCTTCTGCCCCCCCTCCACCCCTTGAGTTTAAAACTTTATATCACCTCTATATAAACATCCGTGATGGAAACGCGACTCAATTATACAATTTATTTTACATCCACTTTTGTAGTTACACAAATTAATAAATAAAAAAGTGAATAATAGACTTTTCTTTACTATTTTCCCTCAAACTAATAAGACTTTTTTAAATGTAAAAACTACATAAAAACAAAGCCTAACACATTACGGAAAAAAGGCAAGAAAAATTTGTAGAATAACCGAAAAAACTTTATAGCATTCAAACTTCTGCGTACTGAGGAAAAGAGAAATGTGTTTAGTCAGAAAGGAGGGTAAGGGCACTCCCAGGCCAGAGCAAACCCCGGTTTGGGCTTTCTGACTGGTTTTTGCATGAGGACCCCCCCCTCTTTCATTGACAAGTCATGTTCCCCCCAAAAAGGGGGTGGGAAATGTACTTTTAAATGTTTGGGACCGCCAGCGGTCTAAAAAAATTTCCCCGGTGGTTTTGGATAAAGTTTGAACCCGTTTAAAGATCTTTCAAAAGGGAAAAACATCTGAAAAGAGGGGGCGAAAAACCGCCATGGGGAAAAGCCCGAAAGGGCCCCAATCAGGAAGGGTTTAATAAAAAAGTATATTTTTTATGGCACCATCTACGGGTTTAATATTCATTACAGTTTTAAATTTAAATTTACACTAATATTTAATCCTTTTTTTTAATTTTGTGAGCTACAAGCTACCAGAGTATGATCCTATCCTTTGTGTTGTTCTTGGTAGGAAAATGTTCCTCCTGGGCAGTATTCGTCGGTAGAGTCAATGTTGAGGATCATGTTACATTAACATCAAGTAGAAGTAGTGCAGCGATCATAGCTGTGAAAAATATGAAAGAAATATTCAGCTCACCTATTTGTTGCAGGGGAGAAGTGGGAGATCCGACCCCATTTTCCCCCTGTGCTGGGAAGGGAAAAAAATGTTGCACTCCCAATTTGGGGAATTTCTTTTTCTTTAAAACTTGTAGTTTTTATTAAATTATTTTAAAAACCTTTTTAAAAAGGTCAGTTAACAGTTCAGCAAGGTTTCCACCGACGCTTTGGGAGGCGGGGCCCTTTTAGGTGTGATGTCAGAGTTACCTTTTTCCCTTTATATAGTTTTGGAAATAATACACTGATACAAATTAAAAATATATGAAAACAAAAAAATTTTTTTATATTGGATGATGTAAAATTTGTGCTGAAAGGGCTATACTTTAATAGTGAAAATGATGTCAGGGCCTTTTTAAAACCCAAGGAAATTTTCTAGGTTTAGGCGGAATACCCCCAGCTTCCACGGGTGAATTTTTTTTGTTATTACCCCCTCTTTCGGGTCTGACTACTCAATTAGGCAGGTAAATTGCTAGTATTCTGCATGCTTTAAAAAAAAGTGGCGTGGGCCCATAAAACATTAGTGTAGGTTTTTTTTTTATATTGATAGATGTCTGAAAAATTTGGTTTTTTAAATTTTTGCTACTGAACCACATATTGTAATTAAAAAAGGGAAAAAGGATTAGATTATCGTTTCTTGTATTGAAATTGGCATCGTTAAAATTTTTAAATTTTTCCCCTTAACCATAGAAAAACCCCTTTTTGTGCATTGTGCATATTTGAGGGTTTGCCCCTTTGCGTCCACAGCAAAAAAAAAACCTTTTGGTTTTCAACCAATTTTCGTACCTTTATTTGTTTTAAAAAGGCTGGAGACAGTAGATTCCCAAATGTGGGGGCCCCTTTTAAAAAGAATCTGAATTTTAACAGGGTCTCGCATGTTTTCTTGTCGATATAAAAGGGTAATGTTTTTAATAATTCAACAATTTTTTTTTTGACAAATTGTTAAAAAGACATATTTTCTTTTTTTGTTTCTGTTGTTCTTTCTTTCTGTCTAAAGGTTTCTCTTGGTTTTTAGACACTTTTTTTTTCCCCTTTTTAAAGATTTTTTCAGTGTAGCCTCTCTGTCTAAATCTTTTGATCATTTTTTTTGTGTTTTCGAAATTTCTTTGTGGAAAAAAACGTTTTAGGAAAATTACTCCCGAGGGAATTTTTATTGATTATGTGTTTAGGATGTAGAGAGTTTTCTTTAAAATTGTTTTTTTTTGAAGTAATTTTCCTATATGGATCCTAAAAATTTGATCATTCCTGTCCTGAAGCACAATAAAAAAGCTATAGTGAAATTACCATTGTGATGGGGAATTTTAAGTTGTAATCTTTTATGATTTTATATTCTGGGAAAGACATCCCGATTTTTCCCCGCCCCCCTCCCCCCCCAAGGAGGGGCATCAATGTACCCCCCTACCCCCTGATGGGGGGGAAGGGGGGCAACCACCGGGAATAAAAATTTCCTCCCCCCATGACTCATATATATTTGGCAGTGCTGGGGGAAAAGGGTTTTGGCCCCCATTGAGGCCTCTTCTTTGAAGATAAAATTCCCCAAAAAACAAAAAATGTTTTTTTTTAACAAAATTTAAAAGCACAGAAATGAACTCATTAATGACATTGCAAAGGGTATGGTTTCCCAAAAATTTCTCCAAAAATTAAAACTGCCCTGTCATGTGGGGTGAGGGATAAAATCCCCCACTAACGATAGCCCTAAAAACTTTTTTTTCCCTTGTAGTTTTGACAAGCTGACACTAAAACTTTTCCACACGTTATAACCCGTGTCATGATCCAAGAGGCTGTAAAAGAGTGCTATCCCAAATTTCCCCAAAGTTTCAGAACGGGTCCAATGCCGCTTACTATAGTTTAAAGGTGGGGGGGAATATCTCCTTTGTATTTTTGGGGGGGAATGCAGAATCGGGTATTTGGGGTATGACAAAAAACTTTTTCTGCTAACTCTTGGGTAATGGGCCCATATATATACCTTCTCTAATAATCGTTTTTTTTTTGTTTGGGTTTTTTTCCCTGGGCGCCATTTAAAAAGAGAGTAAGTTTTGAATCAATAAAAAGTTTCATTTAATTTCTTATAAACCTGCATTAATTAACACCCCCCCCTTTCCCTGTCAACTGGTTTACAAGTAGACCATATTATTTGAAGTTGTTTTTTTGTCTTTTTGTTTTTTTATTAATTTAGAAAAAATTTTATTTATGTTTGATTCATCATTTATGTCCCTTAAAGTTCTCTTGTCTTTTTCCCCAAATTTTTTGAAAATCGTCCATTCCCGGGGGTTAATTGTAAGGTAAAAGCTTTCATTTTCTTTTGAAAAAATGACATGGCTTAATTTGTATGGGAGTCTCGTTCTCCAATGTTTTTCAAGATACCAAAATTTCAGGTTTCTTATAACTGTAAAGAGGCAAATTGGATTGAAAGATGTCATTGTTGAGGGGTTCTTTGAGTTAAGTATGTTTTTAACGTAAATATCCGAAAAAATGGTTTTTTATGGTTAAAGTTGGCGAACTTTTTGACATCAAGTAGTGTTTTTAAAAGGCAAAAAATTTCATCGTACATACCCCAAAACCCCTTTTATAGTAATGAGATTTTGGGGTTTGGAAAAGGAAAAACTTGATAAGTTGATAAATGGGGTTTCCATTTCCCCGTCTCCGTTAGTCCTGGGGTTTTTTTCCTGTGTTTTCTCCCACCTCTCCCGGCCCCCTTTTTTGACCCCCTTTGTTTTTTCTTTTTCTTTGAATTGTTTTTTTTTTTTATTTTGTTCTTTACTTGGTTTCAGAATTCTGAGGTGTCTACCGATTTACGGATTAGTGGTTTCCCAATAAAAATTTAAACTGCAAATATCCTATTTTTCCTCGAAAAAAATTTTTCATATTGTAGGCTCCTGATTTTTAAATGATTGTGGTTTCTTTTCTAGAAACAAGTTATACAATGTTTCTTTCTTAAACTTTTTTTATCCAAATGAATTTTCTTATTTTATATTGCTTGTTATGTTTTCCAGTTTTTCCCCAAATTGTTATTAACTTTTTTCCCCTAAAACCAATATTGGATAGTGGGTTTATAGGGTTCAAATAAAGTTTTTACCGCTCAAAATTTTTTCTTCGTTTTTTTGTAGCATATTCCTTGGATTAAAAAAAAAACGACTTAGCTTTAAAAACACATTTAATATATTTTGCCATTTTTTTTCCCAAGAAAAGTGGTAGGAAAAAATTATGAAATTTTTTTTCAAAACCGTGGTACAGAGCTATAAGGAATTTCCATGGCACACTATTGCAAAGGCATCAAAAATGTTTTATTTATCAATAGAAAGCTTTATTCAAGCAAAAAAAAAATGGTTCTCATGCATCAGAGGAAAGAAGGTGAGGGAAACCAAGTTGTGCATAAAAGAGATAAGAAAAATCACAGTTCATAGTTTATCTCTTACAAACATGAATTATCTGTCTGGAGTAGCGTTGTAAGGTGTCGTCCGTAAGATGTCTGATTAGTCTATTAGATCCTTGGGGGCTTTTGGTTGTTCTGGGTAATTACCCTTTTTAGGAAAAATTATTTCAGAGCTTCCAATTCCCAGGGGAAATTTTTTTAGGTTGTTCGGAACATATAATTTTTGATGCTTTGTAAAGTGTGCCCTTGGAAATTCCTTTTTTGTATTTTTGGGGGCCCCAAATTTTGTGTGCCTTCCTTCCACAGAGCACCTTCAACCTTTACCGGTGTGCGACCACGACTACTCCTAATTGTGGTACAGAAGCTAGACTGGGGGTCCAGCAAAATCCCGCATTTGCATGCTGGGGAAAAGGCAGGGGCCGTTTTTTGGGGTGATTTGCACTAAAACTGCGGTCGGTTTTTGGATTTGCTTTCGGCCCCATAATTCAATGTACAGGGCCGATTTTTAAAGACTACAGCACATATTTTTTACTGCTGTATATGCAACACAGTGTATTGATGGACTTTTGGCACATTCAAAATATGTAATCCGCTGAAAATCAGCGAAAAACCCTGTGCTGTGCAGACATATCCTTAAAGGAGTTTTATCGTTTGAACTGTTCGAGCTCTTCAGCTAATTCTCTGAGATTGAATTTGAAATCCAGGGGCGTGTCTCTTCTCTCAGCAGGCGTGTCTCCCCTCCCAGTAGGCGTGTCTCTCCTCACTGAAGAACTGTGACATCATCATTCTGGAAGCAGAAGGATGTCTGCAGAGGACAGCTCCTCAGCCTCCTGCATGCTTCTTATGTATCTGCAGAGGACAGCTATACAGCCTCCTGCATGCTGCTCCTGTGTCTTCTGGGCTATAAGCAGTTATACAGTCAGCCTGAACTGATGAGACATGTGAGGAGTGTACACTGCCCCCCCCATCCCCTCCCTCGGTTGCCAGGCAGCAGACTGAGTTATATGGAGCAATGCACACGGGCCGCCCCCTCCTCGGCTCCCCCTGTTAACAGGCAGAAGACTCTAACACTGTGTTATATGAGGGGATCTGTGACTTAAACAGGCAGTAATTGCCCAGAACATTCACCCTAGCGGTGGGAGATGTGTATAGAGCCGGCAGCCCTTGGTTTCACTATTGATTTTAACAGCTCAGAGGGGAGAAAACACAGAGTGTGCAGGCAGCCAATCACACCACCCCTGCCTGTGTGCATGAGTGTGATACAGAAAAGGCAGCAAGGGAGAGAGGAGGCTGGGAACACTATGCTATGTAAATAATTACTTTAGAAGCTACTGCTGGCAGGTGAGAGAGGAGGCGGGGAACACTATGCTAATGTCAATAATTACATTAGAAGCTACTGTGGGCTGGGGAGAGAGGAGGCGGGGGAGGAATGTGGTGATGTGTTTCACAGATTCAGGAATGGGGGCTCCTATGATTAGGACCAGGGGATGGCCGGAATGCAAATTAGAAGACAAGGAGGTGAATAGAAGACGAGGAGGCGGGATCCGACCAGGACCCAGTAAGTTTGTTTACAGAAACACAGAATAAGAGACACAGAGAAGACTAAACAGCTTTGCTAATGACATCCAATTGCAAAGTTGTTTGTTTTCACTGTCCCCTTACTCTGAAGACCATTTAATGAAATGATACAACCCCTTTAAGTTTTAGCACCTTAGGATAACCGCAAACCTAAAATGGCGCCTAAATAAAATCGTAATGAAAATGAGACCCCAGAGTCTGGTCGGTGCTCCTCCTAATCTCGGGCTTGTGGTTGAGTCTAATAGCGCACTAGGGCCACATATGGGATATCTCTGACAATGGCAGAATCTGGGGAATTGATATTAAGTTGCATTTCCCTGATCACATCTACCGTGTTCCAATGAATAATGAATAAAAGTTGAAAATCTGCAAAAAAAAATGAAATTTTTAAATTTCACCTCCACTTTGCTTTAATTTCTGTGAAATATCTAAAGGGTTAACAAACTTCCTAAATGCTTTTTTAAATACTTTAAAAGGGTCTAGTTTCTTAGATGGGGGTCATTTATGGGGGTATCTAACATACAGACCCCTCAAAGCCACGTCAGAACTGGACTGGTCCCTTAAAAAATCTATTTTGCTAATTTTCTTGAAAATGTGAAAAATAAGTACTAATTTCTAAGTCCCCTAATGTGGTAAAAAAAAAATAAACATTTAAAAAATGATGCCAACCTACAGTAGACATATGGTAGATGCTAGTTATAAACTATTTTCAGTGGAATGACTATCTGTCTTACATGCAGACATTTTTGAACTTTGAAAATTGCTAATTTTTCCTAATTTCAGAATATTTTGATATTTTTCACACATAAATAAGGATTTTTTGGACCAAAATTTCTTACTAACGTAAAGCACAAAGTGTCACAAGAACACAGTCTCTGAATCACTTGGATAGGTAAAATTGTCAAAAAGTAAAGTATGTTGAGATTGAGTTAGATTTTAAAACCGGGGCTCTGTCAGAAAGGCATCCGGCGGTAAGGGGTTAATAAAGTGAATGAGGCTTCTACTCTTCCTGTGAGGTGCTGATTATTGTTTTTCCTAAGCTGGGTAATGACCCTAGTTTATATGCATCTTATAAGATGATTTCCTTACTACAAACAGATGTTAAGATGTTAAGAAAATTTTGGCCACGCATCTTAACTAATCAGATGGGTTTCATGCCTGCTAAACATGCAGCCATAAATCTCCACTGCCATCTCTACATGAATCTGCAAGCTCCATATACTAATATGCAGTAGCATACATACAGGGGTCACAGCGGTCACAATTTCAACCGGGCCCCTGAGCCATGGGGGCCAACATGCATCCATCACCATACAGCTGCATTTCTGGGTCGCATAAACCGGTGCACGGTGCAGGCAGCAGCTGAGGCAGAATAGCTGGGATCCAACGATCCCCGCAGTTTAGCCATCTGGAGGCAACAGCGCGATCAAATTAGGCCATCGTGCCACTGCCTGTACTAGGCCCTATGTCTATCGCTAGGCTTAGGGCCGAGTAGAAGCTGGAAGTAGAGTCCCGGAGCAGGCAGCATGATGTCAAAATTCAAAGAGCGGTGTTTAGCGGGAGAACAGGGGAGAGGTGAGTATTATTATTATTTTTTTTTTTATATATGGGACACAGTATACTTACCTAACTAATGGTGAGATACCCTATAGTCATATTTACACCTACCTAACTACTGGGGAGACCCTTTAGCCCTATATTCACCTACCTAACTACTTGGGGATAGTATATACCTACCTACCTACCAACTGGGAGGACTATGTACCTACTTACCTATAGAGGGGCCCTATATATGTACTAACTTAAGGAGCTGTGTATACCTATCTACCAGGAGGGTCCTATATGTCTATATACTTGGGGCCCTACATTAACACCTACCTATTAGGGGGTCTATGTACCTATTTACCTACCGGGGAGCCCTATGTACCTACTTACCTACTGGGGGGCCCTATATACCTACCTAAAAGACGGGGCCCTATATATGTACTAGAAAGGGCCTTTTATACCTACCTACTAGAAGGCACCCTATATAACTACCTACTTATGGAGGGGGCCTATGTACCCATCTATTGTGTGGTCCTAGATACCTACCTACCTATTGGGTGGCCTTATATACCCATCTACTAGGGAGGACCTATGTACCAAATACTTGGTGGCTCTGCACAACTAACTACTGGTGGGGCCGATATGCCTACCTATTGAGAAGACCCTATATACCAACCTATCTACTGTGGAACCCTATGGACCTACTTATTTTGGGGCCCATGATACAGACCTACTGAGGGGACCCTATAAACCAACCTATCCACTAGCAGTTCCTCTCAGTAGATAAGTATATAGTGCCCTCCAATAGCTACCTATTGGGGAGCCCTTGTACAATTACCTACTAAGGGAACCCTATACTGAAGGGGGACATTACTCACTAAATAGGAAGAGTTTACCCACCTATCTAATTTTTAGGGTCTAATCTACCTAAGAGGAGTGTCTACCTAATTTGGGTGGGGTGGGGTGTTCCTACTATATGGGTTGTGTTCGTACCTACTGGTGGCACAAATGAGGGATCTGTAGTTGGCTTGGGGTACTTTAACTGTTTGAAATCTAACATTTTTGTATGGTAAATTCTGCAGGGATGAGTTGAGGCCAGGAGCAGTCGTTTGGGCCAGATGGAGAAAAAAAGGAAAAGTAATTGATTAATCATAGAAGATGCCACCTGTGAATCATTGGATGTAACTGTAGTGTAATCACTTATATGTCTGCAGAGTACTTGTGTGAAACTGGTATCTACCACTATATGGTCCCTGTATGGTAACAGTCTGATGGTATTATTCAGACCGTTTATGGTGGTGATATGTGATCATGATGTGACGGTATTATTAGGTGCATGTTATTGTTGCTATTGATATTATTGGTCTTGATATATTGATTTGGTCAGTAATAGTATAGTGGTATCAGTCACTATATGGTACTTATTTGTGGCAGCATTATTTGGTCCTTATATATTGTTTTATTGGTAATATTGGTCTTGGTATACTGGTTTGATCTGTAATATTATGGTGGTGTTAGTCACTATAAAGTGGTGACATGTGCTGATAATGTAGCCCTTGTATACTTACTGACCTGCAGACTACAGGTAACAAGTCAATTAAACTGTTTAAAGTAAACTCTAACAAAAACTAAACCCAAAAAACAAAGGCACAATTGCATGTTTTTTTCTGTTTACCCCCTGATTTTTTTTCTTGGGAGGGGAGAGTCAGAGGAAACAGGCACCCTGGCTGTATAACTTGTTTTTCTTTAGTCCCATTTGAAATACATTTTCTTCTATTAGACAATCCCTTTAAATAGAAATCTTTTTCTGCAGAACGCTGCACCGCAGACGTCCGTCATGCCAAGTAGGGAACCTGTTGTTGAAAAGTATTGGCCCACAGCCGTTGTCTGGAGATAGAGGGGCCCAAACTGAAGTTTTGCACCTGGGCCAATGAGTCTTTAGCCAAGCCGCTGCTAATATGTGTACTAGAGTTCTGGTATCTTTAGACACTAACAAGGCATTTGACTCTGTAGAGTGGAATTATCTTTGTACAGTCCTTGAAAAATTTGGGTTTGGTTCCTTTATTTTGTGTGTTAAACTATTGTTAAAGAGTAAAAGGATTAATCTCTGAGTCTCTTTGCTAAATAGGGGTACTAGACAAGCATGTCCTCTATCCCCACTTCTCTTCGCCTTGGTTATTGATCCGCTCACTGCCCGTATTCGTACTGATTCAGGTATCTCTGTTTTTTTAATGGGCTTGCAGCATAACAAAACAAGTTTATATTTAGACGACGCCTTATTGTATTTACAGGATATAGATATCGCCCTTTCTAGGCCTCTAGATGTAATTGATAGCTTTGGGCAATTCTCTTGTCTTCGAGTGTTGACAACTCCTATATACTACCTCCGAATATTTTTGCTCCTTCGGTCATCCCAGTGTACCTATCTGAGGCTTGTTATTTCCAGGAACCCATCAGAGTTTCACTTATTGAATATAACCCCATTGTTATTTTCACACAGTATTACAATTAGTGGATGGAGTAAACTCCCTTTATCACTAATGGCCCAGATAAGCCTGGTCAAGATGGGTTTCTTCCCGAAATTCTATATGTCCTTTTACAATCTAATATATGAAACAGTGTGAGGGGCCCGTCTCTCCCTCCAGGTCTTGCAACATCCTTGGGATCTAGGTGATACGGCTTTCCCTGACTTGAGGACTTATTACTGGGTTTCTCAGCTTTCTCACCTAGTTAGGTGGAATACTACTGATGGTATGGAGCTTCTGATTAAATCATGGTGTTGCCCTCATGCGCTCCCCTTTCATTTACAGTGTTCAACCCAAACTAGCTCCTCACATCAAAAAAAATGCCCACCCACTCTCAGACACACTAGAGACAATCCTCCGCTCCAAAGCACAGGAACAATGGATCCAGCATTTAAAAGCCTTTTTATTGCATTAACAAACCATCCAGAAACAGAGTAAAAAATAGCTTGCTTGGCGTCTGCTGTAATGATACATTTTCTAAAGTCTGGCAGAAACCTAGATACCACTAATACACCCGGTATAGCTCCTTGATTAATCGATTACCAGATGCACTAGATTTTACTTGGTTTGCCCCCTGCCCTCTCCAGTGGACCTTTCTGTTTCCATAAGACTTCTTTGTGCCCACTCGATCTACAACACATCTTTAGGCCATCATAGCTGGTTACAGCTACAGATTGCGAATGAGCCACATACACATATTTTAGGTTCATATTTCAAATGTTTTATTACACGCCATGTCTCAGGTTTACTACTCTATATGTGATCCATATTCTATCACTTGCAACTGTTGTACATTTCTAACAAGTTTTATTTCTCCCTGATATGTACCATTTATATTAATTTTTTCCTTTCTGGATGTCATTTCCTTATTCATGTCGATTACATTTGCAAATAAACTTGATTTTGTTTAAAAAAAACAAAAACAGTTCTTACTCTTATTTCTACCTTGAAAAGGTGTATGTGATAGTCATTGCAGGAGGATAATACTTCCCTCTAGTGGTTAAAGCGGAAAGTGCTATGTCCATATTGATTTAGCAAAGGGACTTTATTGGGACATTGCAATGGTAAATATCAAAGATATTGCTGCCTTTTTATGTACAGTTTCTCACAAAAGTAAGTACACTTACATTTTTGTAAATATTGTATTTTATATTTTCATGGGACAACACTTAGATATGACACTGATACAATGTGAAGTAGCAGTCAGTGTACAGCTTCTATAACAGTGTAAATCTGGTGTGCCCTCAAAAGAACTCAACACATAGTCATCAATGTCTTAACCACTGGCAACAGAAGTGAGTGCACCCTTAATGGAAAATGGACAAATTATGCCCAAAGTGTCAATATTTTCTGCGGCTTCCATTATTTTTCAGCGCTGCCTTAACTCTCTTGGGCATGGAGCTCACTAAAGCTTCACAGGTTGTGGCCACTGGAATCCTCTTCCCCTCCTCCATGATGACATCACAGAGCTGCACTCCTCCACCTTCCGTTTGAGGATGCCCCACAGATGCACAATAGGGTTTAGGTCTGTAGACATGTTTGGCCAGTCCAGCACCTTTACCCTCATTTTCTTTAGAAAGGCAGTGGTCTTGGAGGTGTGTTTGGGGTCATTATCATGTTGGAATAGTGCTCTGCGGCCTAGTTTCCAAAGAGAGGGGATCAAGCTCTGCTTCAGTATGTCACAGTACATGTGGGCATTCATGTTTATCTCAATGAACTGTTGCTCCCCACAGCCAGCTGCACTCATGGAGCCCCAAATCATGACACTCCTGCCACCATGCTTGACTGTAGGCAAGACACACTTGTCCTTGTACTCCTCTCCTGTTTGTCACCACACACACCTGACACCATCTGAACAAAAAAAGTTTGTCTCATCAGAGTACAGGTCATAGTTCCAGTAATCCATGTCCTTAGTCTGCTTGTCTTCAGAAAACTGTTTGATGGCTGTCTTGCGCACCATCTTTAGAAGAGGTTTCCTTCTGGGATGCCAGCTATGTAGACCAATTTAATGCAGTGTGTGGTGTATGGTCTGAGCACTGACAGGCTAAACTCCCACCCCTGTAACCTCTGCAGCAATGCTGGCAGGACACACTGTTGAAAACTATGGCAAAACATCCTGGCGCAGTGACCATGATAACATCATTGCATCACATTGCCTGTGCTGTTTACTGTTGTAGGCTGCCTTAGGCCTGTGACCTACTAGATGCTGGAAAAAGTGTCCAGATGCAAGTAGCTTGAAAACTATGGCAAAACATCCTGGCGCAGTGCCATGAACATCATTGCATCACTTGCGTGCTGTTTACTGGTAGGCTGCCTAGCCTGTGACCACAGATGCGGAAAAAGTGCCAAGCAAGGAGTTGTTTTATTTTTTTTAAAGTAACAGAAAGGGAGCACTATTAAGGATGGTGGGTACTGCCTACCTACTTACTTAATGGGGGTCTTCTCCACCTTCCCAGTGAGAGGTTTGCTTACCTACCTACTTACTTAAAGGGTGTCTGGGGTGTGGTTTTGTCCATTAACAGTATTGGTAGTATTTGCTCCATGTATAGTGGTGTTATTGAGAGGTTTCATACATAGAAAATTGCCTTACAGCTATCTGAATATAGCTAGAGGTTAAATCTTTCTAGACCCTTCATGTGCACTGCCGATTCTTCCGCTCACCTACAATTAGGTAAAGAAGACTTTGAAACCCCAGCAGCCTCTCTTGATTACAGACCAGCATGAGGACGTCAGTACATTGGTCTGTATCAGTAGGTCACAAGACAGGGCAGAGACACTGTACAGAGGCACAAAGTAGAGGCGTGTAAAATACAGCTCTGGATAAAATTAAGAGACCACTGCACAGTTTTCTAAAAATCAGCATCTCTACATGTCTGACAGCCATTCCATTCCAGTATCAGTTGAATTCCAACCAAAGTCCACCTCATTCTACTTAATGTGCTTCTGATTAGGTGATCACCTGAACCAAATCTTATTTAATGACGGAAAGTATAAAAAAACACTGCTGTGGTCTTCACAATCCTCTTGCAATAGGACAAGCTGGATGGCAAAACAAGTGCTAGGAAATGGCCAAAAGGAATTTGAATGAAAAAAATCATGTTTATTCCACCAAAAATTTATTTCTGAACTCTTCCTGACTTAAAACATTAGTCCTATTGTTTCCAAATAAACATGAACTTATTTTCTTTTGCATTATTTGAG
This sequence comes from Phyllomedusa bahiana, assembly GCA_025379985.1. Taxonomy (NCBI): domain Eukaryota; kingdom Metazoa; phylum Chordata; class Amphibia; order Anura; family Hylidae; genus Phyllomedusa; species Phyllomedusa bahiana. Next base: position 34,011 of record JAODAL010002869.1, read on the forward strand.
GTCTGACAGCACTGCTTCTTTTTTATTATTTTGAAGATTTCTCATTTACTGCAAATAAATTCAAAATGTTTTGCTTTGCATTTTGGAGACATGTTATCAGTAGTTTACATAATAAAATAATGTACATTTTTCTCCAAAAATGTACCATTGAAGAGAAAAATCAGAAAAACTGGAAATTTTGCAGTGGTCTTTTAATTTTTTCCAGAGCTGTATGTGCAGTCATTTATAGTAGTTGTAGGATGGACACTAGGCACCACAGTCTGACACTGTCCATCCTTTATTCTCCATTGAAATACTACATTCTTAGTTACAGCCTATGAAATGTTAGTTTCAATCACAGCTACTGTGGTGCTTGTAAAATTTGTTAAATTTTTGCGTAAAATTTTGGATTTCATGAAAGAATGCTTATATATTGCATAAAGTGTTTCAGCACATTTATATTTTTATATATTTTTCTTTCTAATTTTGTCCACTGTTCTAACATTCAATTATCTCCTCTTCATTTTGTCACAGCCAACTGAATGGTGGATCACGATGAATTTCATCTATGTTATCCGTTTCTTACTCTATTTTACATCTGCTGTTCCATAGTCTAAAATCAGAAGTATTGGAAAAACAGAGTCAAAAAGGTAAAGATGCGATTTTCCAGAGGTGGGAAATCCTGTGTGTGGCGGATGCCTATGTGGAAGAGAGCAATCTGCTATAAAACAAGACCTGAACCCGAGTATACAAAGCAAACCCGACAAATTACCTTCATCAAAATAGTAGCCTAATGAAGCTGATGGCTCCTATGTGATACCCTCATGTTATAACTTATAGCTTCGCATTTGCCAAGGCTTTATCCAGCCATTGTCTTCAGTGTTTGACACAGCAACTGTTGCTACAACACTAAACCTGTTGTGACGCTGAGGACTGAGTGCAGTACGAGAACAGGATTCCTGGGTGCAGTATGTGAACAACTACTCTAAACAGAAGCATATGATGGTGAGTTATTAGGGATGAAGAGGGGGGACAATGTCAGGGCGGATTTTGATGTGATCAGACTCCTCAGGTTATCCTGCAAGTGGTGGTACGTTCATAGAGGTCTCAGAACTGCACTCTGCTGCTGACGTTATGTAGTTGTGGAGTAGATGAAGTTAAAAAATCTTAATGTATATTGGCTTGTAGAGATGGATATAGTGCACAGAACAAATAATGGAACTAACATCTCAGGAGTAGGAACATACTGCATTGGGTTGTCGGAGGTTGGTAAAACAAATCTTTTTTTTTTTCCTTTTACAGAGCCCCCCGTTTTTGTGGTCTGTGGGCTACGGTCTGAGTTTAGTTTTGCAGTTCAGTCCCATCCCATTATACAGGACAACATTGCAATACCAGACACACTCCATAGACAACAGTTGTGCTGATTCTTTTGGAGCATTTTTTTTTTTTTTTTTAATAATTGTGCAGTCCTTCATTTTTCTTCTCTAGATCTTCAGTTTCTGCTTCCAAGGGTTCATACTGTTTTGTATAAAATATAGTAATTTTTGAGAGAGTCTAAGGAATAATAAAGAGGATTATAAAACTATCTGAAAAAAATAGGAAGATTAAACTGTAAAATACTTAACAGTTGGAAAGAAAAGTTAATGCTGTGGACTTACCTTGATTTCTGCATTGAATACTTATAAAATGTGGCCTGATAATTCTCTAAATCACAATTATCGACAAACACAACCAAAACTAATAACTTTAACTTTTATTGAGAACGTTGTGTAAACATTCACGGTGCAGGGAAAAAAAAAGTGAACATCTGTATTAATGACTTTTCCAAGTGCTCACTGGCAATAGGTGTTTTAATTATGGAGATGAGGTGTGAAAGTGGGCTCCACGGGTGCTTTGCCCATTAAACATATGCACCCAAAGGCTGGTTATTGACAAATGAGTTTTACTTGAGAGAGATTGGGCATTGTTAACCGTCACAGCAAACTTAGGTGCCAGTCGGTTATCAGATTCTCGTGTAGCCTGTGAAGTGACGTTGACGGAGAAAAAGAGGAGGCACAGAAAGAGGTTCAGTTCAGCATGCAGTCTCCATCAATTCCAATTAAGGTGGGGTTTATGGTTTATTTTATACCCTCTGGAGTAAGTTACAGAAGTATCACTTTTGATTGATTCACATACTTTAGCTTTTTTAGTGGACATTCTCCAGCCAATTGGTCAATACACTTCAAATCACACTTTAATAGGTTACAATCTCAGTCCTCACTTATGCATATTCAATTCTAACTACTTGGCTAGTTGCCATTATAAATTGCTCCTTATCGCTCTTTAACGTGGACTTTCATGAAGCCTCTAATTTAATATTTCTGCAATATCATTAAAGTTGGCAGTCAGCCCGTCGGCATCTTCTCATAGCGCGGTTGAAAAACATTTTATTAAGATGTAAAATGCCATTTTATGGAGACATGTCTAAGTTATATATACACCGAGACATGTTTAGAAATACTAAATATTATTTATTTATGGCACCTTTAGAAATTAAACCATTATCATAAAATACCTGCAATTTAGTCTTGAAAAACCCTTAACCATTAGAATTTCTACATCATTTACCCTGATGGAAACAAGTTTCAGAAAGGATCCAAAATTCCTCAATATTGTGCCAATTCTACTTGCAACTCTAGCGAATGTTTGGAGTTTGTGACTGCTGCTAAAGAGGGATCAGGTTAAATGAAAGGGTTTATTTACCTTTTCTCCCTGCTCTATGGACACTTACTCAATGGGGCAGTTTAATCAATATTGCCTAATGCTTAGAAAATGTAAACTAAGACTAGAAAGGCTTAAAATGTGACTCATTTAGGACTGTGTTGATAAACCTGGCGCATGTTTAGACTGTCTGCTGTAAGGTAACGCCTTCTAGTGGTTATGTTACTTTACACCACCAACTGCGGTAAAATGTTGGTGCACAGCGTCACACACTAGGCTATATATCAAAGTCACACCCCTATTACTAGACAAGGCTCAGACGCATCTAGAAACAATCTAAATCACATAATAGATGGGGGGGTAAAGCATGAACACTAGTATTTTTTGCCACAACTGCCATAATAAATGTGTCCCAATGTGTTGAGCAAATGACATGAGCAGTACAACTTTTTTTTTTTTTATTAGTTTACTAACATTGTTTGTGTATAATTAGTAATCAATGCAAAACTCTTGTAACTAAATCATTCCTTTTTATTGGTAAATAAATCTTATTTGTGTTACAGTGTAACAGTATACTTGCAGACAGAGCCTTCGAAGGCCAGTGATTGTCTGCAGCATCACCGATAGGGGAATGGAGGAAACCACTGTAGCAGTAGCGGCTTCACGATTAAATTTTTTTTTTTTTTATGAACAGTATTGATCTCTGCCCATTTTTCTTAAAACATTGGACACTCCCTTAAACACAGAGCTGAAGAGTGTTGAGCACTAGATATTACTGCAGAAGGAAGTGCATTTCGAGAAACTCCCCACTTGGTCATATTTTGGTAATTTAAAAACAACTTTTCCTCTCTGTGAAAAAAACACACAAGATCAGGCATTTGTTATCTTATACAGATAGGCATTGTAGCGCCTCTACTAAATAAGCCCTACAAAATAATCTGTTTTACACTGCAAGTGCTTGCTTACACAAAATTTTCAGTAAAAAAAAAAAAAGCAGTTGCAGATCTACAGCAGAAATCTCTCAGATTTCGGCAACTGTCTATATTTTCACACCATGGAATTACAAATCCATGCCATATATGAACATGGCCTAATTGGGGCAATGAGCAATTATCTATTAGCAGACTCCTGCTCTGTTCTGCTGTACTTGGATAAGGACTGATGAAGTTGCTACAGAACTGACCCTAAGCAATGTTTCTGCCTCCTAGTAAAAAACCCAAAAAAAAAAACCCACAACCTTCAATCAGTGCGACTCTGACCTTCGGGAGCCCTGCTGATCTGCACAATCTGTTTGTCATATGGGTACCTGTGTGTATGGTACTTCTTCAAATAAATGAGAGTTGAGAGTAGCTGCAGCACCACTGATAATCTTCCCATTTAAGCTATCGTAGAGTCATAGGTTATTGTAGTGAACTGAAGTACCTGGCACTGCCTTGTACCGAAAAGTGGCTATTTCTGTGTACACAAGGACCGGAACATGGTGATGCTTACTGCGCTGATGTTAAGCTGTACTAGAGGCCAGAGATGATTCACTTCAATTTTTAGAAACAAGTTTGCCGCCAGCCTTTTAATGGGTGTTCTCATTTCAAACTTTGATTGCATTTCCTATTGATATGACGTTAAAAGTGTGATAGGTGCAGGTCCCACCTCTTTCACCCACACCTCAGGAACGGTACCCTGAAAATCTTAGCTTAAAAATTAGAGTGTTTCCCTTATGTTCTAAGGGAGTTCTAAATGTAGGTGAGTGGTGTATGCCATAGAACAGAATGGAGGGTCGTACGTGACCGTGACCTACTCTCCGTTTTTGAAGCCAAGAGTTTCAGGGGTCCGTTCGCCATTACAGTATGAGCTGGAAACACTCCTTTAAAGGGGTTTTGCCATGAAGTAAAATTGACGTGGGAAGCTTGCAAATGAAATAAACATTTTCACCATTCATCATTATTAAAAATTCTGCACCGTTTTTGTTTTGGCTGCTCCTTTAGTGATCCACTATTTACAGCTCATCTCCAGGGGATACGACCAGGGCTGAGAGCTCCTCACTCCTGTTCGCACATGCTCAGACATCACTGCTTCTCTCAGGCAGCTACTGAGTGTTTAAACCCAAGGTGCTGTCACTCTACTCCCATCCTCTGTACTCCTTAGTTATTAGTCAAACAGTGCAAATAAATAAAGAAACCTCAATGAGGTCTGTGCATTGTTAAAGAGAAAAAAAAACCAACACAGGTTTGGTTCCTGCAGGGATTTGAACCTAGGACCCTTGTGCTGTGAAGCAAAAACATTACCTCTCAGCTATTCACAGCTTTATACATCCAGACCTTTCTTTGATAACAGAGGAAAGGCCTGGTGATGTCATCCTGCTGAGTCACATGATATGCAATTCAGACAAATCACACACGCCCCCTTCTGAGCACACAGAGCTGAAGAGCTGGATGCAGGAGGTATGACATGAGATCGTGGCAAAACCCCTTTAACTGAAAGCAACTTCTCTAAGGTGCATTGCAGGCTCTCATACACTGTGTATTATGTAATAAATCAGAAGTTAGAAGCATCAGTGTTGAACTAGCCTTAAAGGGACACTAACCGAAGTTTTTTACCCTTTTCAAATATGGACAAGCCATATGTGACTTTATGGTTTTTTTTGTTTTGTTTTTTCTTTTTAAATTGGTTTTTTTTTGTTTGTTTTTTTTTTTACTTAATTTTTAAAGTTTCCCTATGTCCATTACTCACTGACTTCCCTTCTGTGAGCTCTGATAAAGCAGTTAGAGAATTGCTTGATGGTTCTTCTTTCCGGTATGAGGTGTAATTGTTATCAGCAAGACGCTAACCCTCCCTTGTCTTTGCAGACAAAGATTACCCTATTTTCCTTTCATGTATTGCCCATGGTCTACTATAATTGTATCTCTCCCCGTGCACAGAAAAACTGAGCAATTATGTCATTACCTGCCATTTGTAATAAGACTATGTAGAGATAAGAAGCAGCTGAAGTGAGATTAGTTCATATTAAAAGTTGTCACCCGGTTTACAGACTGTTTCCAAAATCGAAAACCATTTGAAAAACTGGGTGAAAACCCATGCCATGGGGACAAGGCCTAATAGCATGAATCTATGACGGCTCTACTTTTTGCCATCATGGATTGTTAAGATATGACAACATATTCCATCTGACAGAATAGTTGGTCCAGCTGACAAACAATGCAATTTTTGTTGGTCCATAACTGTCATGGTGGTGCTGAAAAGACACTGAGAAAACAAAGCAACGATGGATCAGGCATTCTCGCCACACAGTACACATGTTATCAAACTAAGTTCAGTAGGAACTTACATGATAAGAGTAGTATTTTCTTGCTAGCTGAAGAGGACCAAGTATCGTCTTAATTTTCTGCAATTCAGTTTTCTTGTATCATATGAGATGCATTTGACCATCTAACACTACGTATTCTGGTTGTCGTATTTGGCAACATGTGGCAGTTCAAGTCTCTTCAGATGAAGAGGTCCATTACATTAGAGAGGACCTTTGGCCATTACCAAAATAGCCATTTTAGTAATTACTAGTGTTCACAATGAAATTATAATTCTGAAGCATCTTTCCTTAGTTGTGCATTTCCCACTTTCCTCTTAGAAATTCATCACCAATATATCAGATGTGTGTTACTACCTGGGCGTGTTCCTGTACAGACTGACATTATCCTATTAGTGCTGATGGAGTTCACGAGTTTGTGCAGGGACACGTCCATCCGAATACTGGAATTATTACACCCAGCTGACAGATTCAGTGTTACATCTAGAAGGAATAAGAGTATTTTCACATGGTGTTTTGGATCCGAAAAAAACGCATTCAAAAGTGCTGCGTAAATCGCATCCAACACCCATCCAACACACAGGTGCGTGTTTGGATGCATTTTGGCTGCAGCAGGAATGCGCCCTATAGTTTTAATTAAGGTGCCTGCTGCATCAAACGGGTCAATTCTTTGAACGGATCCGAAAGACGCATCAGAAAGACGCATGTAAACACGCATCAGTGATCACTCGTCTGAATGCCGATGCGTATTTTACATTGAAAGCAATGGAAATCACACTGCACATTGTTAGATGCGTGTTTGAGTCCATTTAGGGTCCGAAATACGGATCCAAACACGCATCTAAAAACGTAGCCCAACATGGAGTCAACACGCCGTGTGAACATACCCTAAGGCCGTGTTCACACGGCTTATTCCCGACGGATTTGTGCGCCGTATTGAGCGCACAAATCCGCCACGAATAAGGGGCGGGATGGGGCCGGAGCGCAGCGGGGGCGCCGCTCCCGGCCCCATAGACAATGCATTGTTTACGGCGCGTCCGCGCCGTAAATAATGTGCATGTCACTTTCTCCCCCCGCGGCGGATTCGCCGAGCGGTGAGGAGCGACGGATTCCACTGTTTTCAATGAGAGCAGTGGATTACCGTAATTGCTGCCGCGGATTGGCGCCGTACTGAAGCGCAAATCCGGCGCGCAGTACGGCGCCAATACGCGGCAGAATAAGCCGTGTGAACGAGGCCTACGAGTAACTACACAACACAGATATAAGAGAAGGTGTTCCAAAATTCACAGGGAGCACAAGTATTTACTGAAACAGACGCATTAAGAAAAGTCAAAGTTCCGATTTAAAAAAAAACTTCAAGCAAAACTGCCTAAAATATGAGTTAAAGAATGGCAGTTTCCAAACCAAACTTATGCTGTATACACAAATGAACACGCACTCTCATCTGATCAAACACAATATATCCGAGAAAAAAAAAGTGATTGATTTATTAATTTTCCTTGTGCTAAAAATATCAATTAACACTGCACCGGAGCTTAAAATAGCAAGCAATGAAAGAAACCGACGTCTTCCAGTATCTGTCATTTTTAAAAGCATTTAATGACATAGCATATATTTAACAGATAGGGCAAAATTCTAGAGCAAAAGGTCAGCAACCCTCAGCAATCCGACCGTTACTCAACTACACCTCCAAACGTAACAGGCAGACGGAGTGCATAATGGAGGTTGGAGTTCAGCAATAGTCAAAGTGCCCGGTGCAATCCGGACTCTAAAGGTACAGTTCCATTTAACTGAAAGCCTGTTCCAGGAATACAGGCCCAGTCATTAGGAGGATATCATTCCTAATAAATGTCATTTTGATTGTGCAGTAAGATGAAAATTTGTCATTACAATAGTTACAGTGACAGAGAAATGCACACTATGTATCAAATAGCAAAATAATGTAGCAAAATTATAACACACAGTGCTGTAGCTGACAAGCAAGTAATCAATTGAGTAACATTACTTTTTTGTTCCAGTAAATGCTTCATTTCACTTGTACATTTAACATCAATGATTCCTTTAAAGGGTTTATTATACATCTAGTTATAGTTGTACTAGAATTAAATCAGAAACATACAATATAGTGTATTTCAGCAAAAAAAGGAAAAATATATAAACAAAAAACAGAAAAGTTGTAAAATTACAGGAGTATTTAAAACTGCTAATCCTTTCCGTAAACACCAACATTCGGAGAATACACACGTGACGCTTGAAAGCTGTTTTGTGTTAATAAGTAGGTGCCCAATCAATCTACTGGCAAAAAAATGAAGTGTCTGCACTCTGCTACCGCATACGATTCTCTCGATAACTCCATGCTAGCTCTCTCGTGGGAATGGTAGTGAACAATGGGTCTGAACTTTATACATCTGTCGGTGATGTGAACAATCACATTTGGAATCAATAGTTAAAGCACTGCTGCCTTGCATATCTTATCCCTATTAGTATGGTCAGGTTGTTGTCAAGACAGCCTCACAAAATTGAGGACGTGTTTTAAATAGTTAGGTTTATTCTACAATGCCTTTGGGAAAAATTTAAAACAAAAAACAAAAAAAACAAAAACAATGGTCCTCTCTCATCCAGATGCCCAATGTCCCTCAAACATTGTGTGTGTCTCCATATTCTCTTTAGCAAACTATAAATATTTTTTTTTTTTTTTTTTTTTAAATTTTATTATCTTGTCGGGGGAACATTAGGCACGGAGTAATGTATTGGTTCTGAGCTTGCATGCTGACATTTCACCGAAAGAAAAAAATAATGTAATAGAAGTGCAGTGGTTTATGATTTGTTTGTTTTAGGCTGTAGTTCACTTCTTTTTTCCAAACAGGCTGAACCTCTTCTCCTTGTCCTTCTCTTTGTCCTTCTCCCGCTTGCCAGGGCTGGACTCTGTGGTGACCGTTACACTGGCTGGCAGAGTTTGGGCCCTGCTGGACGCTGGAGTGCTCTGCGTGCTCAGAGACACCTCTGTTTTATCGGCTGAGATTGCATTTGTGATCGCCTGGATCCACGTGTTCATTTCCTCCTGCGAGAGAAATTACAGGTTACATGTGGGCCGCAGCTTGGTTTTAGCACTGATGCATTGTATAAAGCGGTTTAATACGTAGCCATACTTAGGGGAAGCACTAGTACCCCATCAGAAAAGGAGGTGGGCCCCACCACCAAATGGCAAAAACTCACACAGCCGGATTCACATCTGCTTTGGAGAGTCAGTTTGGAGCCTCCATAACAGATTCACTCAAAAATTACAGCACTGTTTTTTCCATTAAAATGATGGACACCATGACTAAAACCTGATGGACCCCACTGTAGTCAATACAGGACACCACTGGTAACAATAGCTACTGTCACAGAGATCTGCTGCAACCTATAAAAACTGGCCACAGATTATATACACTCACCGGCCACTTTATTAGGTACACCATGCTAGTAATGGGTTGGACCACCTTTTGCCTTCAGCACTTCCTCAATTCTTCGTGGCATAGATTCCACAAGGTGTTGCAACGATGCTCAATTGGTACCAAGGGGCCCAAGAGTGCCAAGAAAATATTCCCCACACCATGACACCACCACCACCAGCCTGAACCGTTGATACAAGGCAGGATGGATCCATGCTTTCATGTTGTTGATGCCAAATTCTGACCCTACCATCCGAATGTCGCAGCAGAAATCGAGACTCATCAGACCAGGCAACGTTTTTCCAATCTTCTACTGTCCAATTTCGATGAGCTTGGGCAAATTGGAGCCTCAGTTTCCTGTTCTTAGCTGAAAGGAGTGGCACCCGGTGTGGTCTTCTGCTGCTGTAGCCCATCTGCCTCAAAGTTCGCCGTACTGTGCGTTCAGAGATGCTCTTCTGCCTACCTTGGTTGTAACGGGTGGCTATTTGAGTCACTGTTGCCTTTCTATCAGCTCGAACCAGTCTGCCCATTCTCCTTTGACCTCTGGCATCAACAAGGCATTTCCGCCCACAGGACTGCCGCTCACTGGATGTTTTTTCTTTTTCGGACCATTCTCTGTAAACCCTAGAGATGGTTGTGCGTGAAAATCCCAGGAGATCAGCAGTTTCTGAAATACTCAGACCAGCCCTTCTGGCACCAACAACCATGCCACGTTCAAAGGCACTCAAATCACCTTTCTTCCCCATACTGATGCTCGGTTTGAACTGCAGGAGATTGTCTTGACCATGTCTACATGCCTAAATGCACTGAGTTGCCGCCATGTGATTGGCTGATTAGAAATTAAGTGTTAACGAGCAGTTGGACAGTTGTACCTAATAAAGTGGCCGGTGAGTGTATGTTGGGCAGATTAGGCTGAAGTCCATCAACTGTCTCGAGCGTTCCAAAATTGTGTGCACTGCACAACAGACGTCGCACCCCAAAATTACATCAACGTACACCGATTTACTAGGTACCACCTAAAGAGGTTCATTGAGGTCATGGAATCAATATTCACATTTATGTCTACACATATTCATTAAGCTGCTCAGGGTGAATATATCAATGTAGACAGTGATAGGAACCCACTATGGTAGGGTCTCACTATGGTGTGAATTATTTTCTTTTTTCCCTGCTGATGAGTCCAGGTTGCTTACTTCATTTTCACAGGGTGAGAAGTAGGGTGAAGGTAGGGTTTTTTTTTTTTTTTTTTTTTGGGGGGGGGGGGGGGCACCGCCAAGGGACAGCTCACTTTAAGAGACATTGCAGGGTGATTAGGTAGAAACTCACTTTTTATTTTTAGATACCAGTGGAGATCTACATACATCCTGTTACAGATGCCTTACTTGGAACACCTTGAATTACTACATCGCACTCTGATCACTGAATCGTCTGATGTGGTAAGTTTTTCCTTTTTGACCCTGACCCCTTTGGTTTTTTGGACAACCCTTATGTTGGTGTCTGGGAGGATCTTTTTTTTCCTTTATGGTACTTGAAATATATATTTTTACCCTATTATTATCACTAAAAGTTGATTCTATTACAGATATTGGAGTAATTCATTTTTTGCAGTTATTTCTGCATTTGTTACATGAGTTTCCATAAGATTTATTACCTAACAACAGCAGTGATTATCGATAGGAACCCACACAAAAATTGTAGCAATGGTACCACTCTCCTTAGGCTATGTTTACACGGCATAATTGCGGGGCGTACAGTACGTGCGGAAGGGGGGGGGGGGCTTTTGCCTACCGGCCCCATAGACATTCAGACATCTCACTTATCTCCCTGCGCGTACAATATGATCGTATTGTACGAGTGGGGAGAGGAGGCATAATCCATAGTTCTCTACGAGAACTGTGGATTACGGTAATTTCGGCGCGCATCTCACTCGTATTAGAACGCAAATACGACGTGAAATGCGCGCCGAAAGTTGACCGTGTGAACATACCCTTAAGGTGGCTGTGGGGGGCTTCAGTGGGAGATTTGTAAATTCTTTATATAATACAGAAATCCAAAACACTGCGCAATGTGATCAGCAGGAACAAATTTTAATTTTCCACTCGCACAAAGGGCCTTATGTATGAAAACGGTCTAGCAGTTAGACTGTCTTTGTTGCCCATAGCAACCAATCAAGGCTCAGCTTTTATATTTCCAGAGCACTTTATAAAAAGAAAGCTGTGATCTGATTGGTTGCTTTGGGCAACAAAGGATCTTACTGCTTGATTGTTTTCATACATAAGGGCCCAAAGTGTTTATCTATGCACATACAGTAGGTTAGGTTGAACCTTCAAAGTTACAGTCAAAGCCCTGACAAAAGCAGCTGCGCCGCCCCCTCCAGCCAGTAAATCCTCTGCTCATTCTCCAGATATGACTTGTGAAAGGCAAACCAGAGGCCAAAATGTTGTCTATTTCTCTGGATTACAAAATTTCTTTACTGTGGCTTTGACCATCTCTGGAAAGTCACCATTACGGACTATGGGGGACATGTATGAAAATGGTCTAGGTGTAAGACTTTCTTTGTTGCCCATAGCAACCAATCAGTGCTCAGCTTTCATTTCATAGACAGCTCTGATTGGCTGCTATGGGCAATAAAGAAAGTCTTAGACCTAGACAGTTTTCATATATTTGGCCTTATATATGAGTGGATAAGCACTTTGGGCCTCTTTTATGAAAACTGTCTAAGCGTAAGACTATCCTTATTGCCCACAGCAACCAATCAGATGCCAGCTTTTATATCATTTACTGCTCTGGAAAAATTTAAACTGTTCTCTGATTGGTTGCTACGGGCAATAAGGATAGGCTTGTGCTTAGACAGTTTTCATAAATGAGGCCCGAAGTGCTTATCCATTCAAATATATGGCCAAATATATGAAAACTGCCTAAGCGCAAGATATCCTTAGTGCCCGTAGCAACCAGAGAACAGCTTTAATCTTTCCAGAGCAGTAAATGATATAAAAGCTGCCGTCTGATTGGTTGCTGTGGGCAATAAGGATACAAAGTACAGTCTTATACCTACACAGTTTTCATAAATTAGGCCCTTTATGTGTGTGGAAAATAAAATGTGTTCCTGCTGATCTTACTCATTCTTAATAATGTTGTGTTCACAAAGCACTTACATAAGAGTTCCTACAAGGCCACGATAAGGAGCCATGGGGATTAGTGTGCCGCCATATGGTGTCTGGTCATCTGCAGTGAGCATTGTTACAATAGGATGTGTATAGACAAAAGGTAACTTTGTTTTCTCCCAAATTTCATAGTAAGAATAGGAACTTCCTTGTGAATCCAGAGGCAAACAGAGGTACAATAAGATCCAAAGATTTTGGTGAAGTGGTATTGATCTGTATATATTCAAAAAGGCTCATGAGAAAAGACCTAGAACTCTGCAGAGCCATCTATTGGATGCAGCATTCCCCAAGTCACATCTGACTCACTGAGCCTTGCTAAGTGAATGGGATTAATGCCATACCAGAAATTCACCTGCAGAGTCCAAGCTCTTTTTCCATGAGCCTTTTTGAAAATATTTAAATTTCATTGGAGCAACCAAAGCATACAAGTCCCCACACGCCTGCATGGTGCCTCTCCCTAATGAGGAATGTTACCCCCTTTGAGCATTGATCCATATAGCTCAAAGACATAATACAGTTTGTGTGCGCAAGGCTATAATTTGCATTAACTACTCAAACAATTAAATGTAGGAACTTACATCGTCTTTGGCTTGGAAGAGGTACTCATTGCCATCATTCAGTCTGTAGAAATGAAACAAAAGATAAATAATTTATGCACATTCAATTAGTATTCACATAATGCATTGTCCCATCCCAAACGCAATAATAGCAATGTAACATATACTAAACTACATCAGATATGCCTTATTCAGCAATGCTGATGTACAAGGGAGGATGCAAGACTCTCCCAGTGCTTAAAGGGGTGTTCCTACCTCCACTGTAGTCAAAACGCCCATATAAGAGAATGGAGATTAGTGTGCAAGCGCAACCTCCTCTGTCCTTAATGGAGACCTTTGGAGCCCATTCCCACAACAGTTGTGGAGACATGCACCTATCAGACATTTATGGCATATCCTATCAATATTCCATTAATGTCCGAGATGGAAACACCCCTTTAAAAGGGTTTTGCCCTCACAAACATTGCTTGCATATTGCTTGGGCGGTAGCTCTCCATTCATTTCAATGGGAGCTCAGAATACAGCCGAATGCAACCTTTCAGCTATACTGGGAACTCCCATTGAAATGGAGTGTCTGCACAAGCACGGCCACTTAATTTAAAACAAGGAGTTTTGAGGGCCTGTTCCGTAGACAGGGCATCTATCTGACATGGATACCATATCCTATTGATATGACATTGAAGTTTGTGATATCAAAACCCATTTAACATTGTCTACTGTCGGTCAGTGCGATAAATTTGCTAATTTGTCTTTGTTTATATGTGAAATAACTTATTTTTCAGCACTGCTTTTCCACAACAGAACATGATGAAGTCAGAATGAAAAATGGGATTTTTGCACTTACCGTAAAATCCTTTTCTCGTCCAATTCATTCGGGGACACAGTACCATGGGAATAGGCCGTTGACTTCGGAGGCGGAAACTAGGCGGATCAAACGTGTTAGCCCCGCCCCGACTGCCTATATCCCTCCTGCTGACGCCAGGCGGATCAGTTGGTACAAAAGCCGTGGCCGAGAGGAGGAACAAAGGAGAACCCTAATACCCTGGCGAGAAAAACGAGGGCGGGACCTGTGTCACCCAATGAATTGGAAGAGAATAGAATTTTACGATAAGTATAAAAATTCCATTTTCTCGCCAATAATTCATTGGGGGACACAGCACCATGGGATGTCCAAAAGCAGTCCCAGAGGGTGGGCAACTAGAAAACCTCATCAGCAATGACAAGCATCAGCCCACTGCTACCTGAAGTACCTTACGGCCGAGAGCTGCAGCAGCCGAGGCCAAGGCATGAGTTGGGTAGAACCTAGACGAGGTATGGGCCGAAGCCCAGGTGACAGCTTTGCAAACCTGCCAAAGGCGGGGCTGCAGCCGAACCAACCAGGCCCCCCAACTGCTCGTGGGGAGCGAGCAATGACCTGCGTAACTATGGACCAGATCCGGCTGGAAACGGCGGCCTAGAGAACGCCAACCCTGGCTGCAAGGACCCTCAGGGCTGACCCAAGAGGGCTGCGTGTACCTAAGGGACCCGAAAAAGAGAGGTAGAACCGAACGGTGACCATGCCTACCCAACGTAACAATCGTCCTCAAAGATGTGAGGACGATGGGGCAAAAGAGGGCAGAACTATGTCTTCGTCGATATGAAACCATCCTAGGGAAACGTAACGGAACAAGACACAGAGTATCCTTGTCCTTCCGCAGACCCCAGAACAGGGGCCGGCAGATAGAGCTGCCCGTACAGACACCTGGTGGCTAGAAGTGATGGCCACCCAGAAGGCCACCTTCCATAAAATTAAACACAGGGAGACTTCCCGTGGAGGCCTGGAAGGTGCAGACTGTCTAATTTCCCGAACAGGCATTGCATCCCACGGTTCGATAGGCCTACGAACCCGAGGGACCTAGCGCACGACCCCCTGCAATAGAGACCTTAACCTGTGAGCGGGGGCCAGCTTGCGCTCCACAGAATTGGCGAACCGAACTCTGCCCTTTCAGGTGGGAAAGGGCGCGCCCGAGCTCCTGCCCTGACTGTGGAAAAAACGGCACCTTTGGAGCCAAAGGGTGAAAGTTTCTGGGCAACAGACCCAGGTGATCTAGGGTTGCAGTCGCAACAGCCCTGCTGTGAAACTGCAACCGCGGTACCGTGGATTGGAGCAGAAGGCCCTGCGACAGAAAGCCTGGGTATAAAGAAAAACGGTCAGGAACCATTTGCCAATCGGGCCAGAGTTCCGCATACCCTGACCTGTGGCCCTAATCCTAAAGTGGAGGGCACAGCTGGTATCCTCTCTGACTCGAGGCACTTGAGCTCTCGAGAAGGAAGGGACCAGGGTTACAAAAGACGGGACAGACCAACCTGCCCCAAGGCAGGACCAGCAAGTTCACTGTCAGCGCCAGGGGATTCCTGGCCCTGGCCATATAACTCGGGCGCTAGGGATTGAGGCGAGACGCCACCGTCGACGTCTCGTGTTCCTCACCTCTGGCCAGGAAGGCGAAGCACTTCCGCCAGATGATTGGCCAAGCTGGTTTTCCACCCCTGGAAGGGGAGTTGTCGACCAGGGTGGGACCGCTGCTCTTTCAGTGAAGAACCCTCACAGTCATCAGCGAGAACTGCTCGGCCTCTGAGACCACCCTGAAGAATTCAGACATGCCACAATCGTGGTGTTTTTGGACCGAACCCGAACTGGGTGCCCCCCAAATGAGAGGGGAACCCAATGCGAGAGCGCTTAAGGAAAACGTTTGGGGTTCCAGCACAGAGATCTGACGACTGGCTTCCCCAGGTGACTAGAGACCCTGCGTTGTCCGGGAGCGGGGCCCCACCCCGAAATGCTGGCGTCTGTGGTGATGACCAGCCATTGCGGGGGCAGAAATTACCTCCCCTGATGTAATACCGGGAAGGCTGGGCACCAGCCCAGGTCGAGACGAGCCTGGGGTGGAAGGCGCACTGCTGAGATCAAGGGCAATGGAGACCTGCGTCACTGAGGTAGGATTGCCCGCTGCAGGGAGTGAGCAAAGGAGCTGCGCAAAGGACCACGCCTCGGAGGCGGTCCTCAAGCTGCCAAACCCTCGCATGCAACTCTAAAAACATGCCGGGTACGATACAGAGATAGGGGCACGATTAAGTGCCGCAGCTTCCAGACGGGAGAGAACCCTCTGGGACCTGATTGAGCATAAGTCATCCCTCGACGTTCCATCCCTAATGATGGAATCAGACTGGGATTGCTGCCAATTAGCCATCCAGCCGAAACGTGCTGCAACTTCAGGGAATCCAGGCGCATTTGAGGTGGGACCAACCCCCTGATGTGAAGGATCGTCATTAGGGGTGGCAAGAGCTACATGAGGACCCTTGGTGCAGCAATGTCGAGAGCCTACTGTGAACACACGGGGACCGTTGATAGACCTGGGACATAGGGACAGAAAACAACCTGATGTCCCTAGCAGCTGAAAAAAACTCTCTGCGCTCCCGAGAAGCTACCGCTGACCAGAGCGACTCCAGTGGCAACCGGGCCCAAACGCATACTGGTTGAGCACTTTAAGGACCGACATTGACCCTAGTGAGCTGCCCTTCATGCGAACCCTAAAGGGATTTGAATAAAATGCCTGAAAGAACGCTCAGACTCGGAGGCCGGCATAATCCCTCCTCGCCGGATGAGAGTGCGGATTGCGAGAGGTATACAGACCCCCGTGCCAGAGCCGCGGAGACAGCTGCAACCGTGCTGGGGAAGCCAAACAAAGTGAAGTGGCGACCCAGCAAAACCAGGTACCACTGACCTGAACCTGCCAGATCCCCTGGAACTAGAGGAAATGCCCCCACCCCAAAAAAAGAATCTCGGGTGGGGGCCGGCTCCTCAGCCCAAGTGCTAGCTGGGCCAAAGGCGCTTGCGCGTTCTGAGAGACAGTCACGTGAATGCCGCTGCAACGGCTCGCCCTGAGGGGGGAGTATACCACGTCCCTCTGTGGCCTGCCAGAAAAACCGCTTAACGCAGGCGAGCGGAAGCGCAACCAATAAGTCCTTGGCGGCTGCAACCCCCGCCAAAAATTCTGGCTGCAGGGGACCGTGAACGGCCAATGCATTGGCCGACGCTCTAGCCATAAAACGGGTTGACACCAGCGAGAACTTACTGGGGCCGCAGAAACTCTGAGAACCGGGAAGCGGGATTCCACAATCCCCTGTGGAAGCTTCCAGCCGAAAGCCGCTGCTGCAGCTGCTACGGCCAGACCATGCAAGCTGAACTGCGGAGAAGCAAGCGCAAGTCGCAGGGCTGCCCCGGCCGCCCCCAAGGCGGACTTACAACAACCCGTGAGGGCGCCTGTCTGTGCCGTCACCAAGGGCCACCGCGTCCGAGACAGGGATGGCCATAGGCTACTTGAGCCGGGTGACTGGGGGGTCCCCTGATGGGACCACCGACCACTATGACCCTGATCCTCCGGGAAAAGGGCGAAGAGACTTAAGTCGTCTGGTAGGAAACAAACGCCTGACCGGATGTTTCCACTTCCTGGCAAACAGTTCTCAATTTCAGGCGTGCAGGGAACACCAAACGCTGTCGCCTGCTGCCCCTAAGGGAGACCTCCTCCTGGGAGGCTGAGACATCCTCACCCCTAACATGAAGGGAGTCTCTGACAGCTCTGATAAGGGCTTGAACCACTGCTGTCATCCTATTTAACCCTGTCTGTCCCAGAGCCAGAGACAGGGGAGCCTCCAACAGAGGCCGTATCCAGGCCCGGAGCTTTCCCGGCTATGGGTCTGGACCGCTGCTGCCGCATCATCAACCCTGTCTGGCCTAAAGCCAGAGACAGGGGAGTCTCCAACAGAGGCCGTATCCAGGCCCGGAGCTTTCCCGGCTATGGGCCTGGACCGCTGCTGCCGCATCATCAACCCTGTCTGGCCTAAAGCCAGAGACAGGGGAGCCTCCAACAGAGGCCGTATCCAGGCCCGGAGCTTTCCCGGCTATGGGCCTGGACCGCTGCTGCCACACCATCAACCCTGTCTGGCCCAAAGCCAGAGACAGGGGAGTCTCCAGAAGGGGCCATATTCAGGCCTGGAGCTTTCACACCCGTCCCCAATAGCCCAGCTAAGAGCTTGAACCGCTAATGCCGCATCATCAACCCTGTCTGGCCAAAAGCCAGGGACAGGGGAGACTCCAACAGAGGCCGTATCCAGGCCTGGCGCTGCTGCCGCATCATCATCATCTCTGTCTGGCTCAGAGTCAGAATCAGAGGAGTCCCCACTTGAAGAAGCCGTATCCAGGCATGGAGCTTCTATCTCCGACCACCGTCAGATGGGAGAGAGCTCGGGTGATAAAGAGGCAGAGAGAACTCTAACCCTCTTACACTAACACTCCGTACGGGCTGCGCCGGGCGCTGGACCCTGGGAGGTGCGAGGCTGGGCAGCGACGGCATGTGCCCTATGGCCAAAACCGTAACCTGGGGTACTCTGTACAGGGTGGCCACTGCTAGTGAGCGAGGGACCTGGGCCATTATGGGACCACCGACCCCCGACAGGAGGCACTGGGTCCCGCAGTGGATGGAAGCGGAGCAGCGCAAAGGGCACAGAGTGCACCGGGGCTAGCCATCAACACTATCCTGTGGCAGCGGGCGCCGGCGAAGCAAGTCGCCACTGTTTTGGGCACGGGCGCTTTAAAACACTTAGCCCTGAAAAGGGACATGGCTGCAAAGCGCAGGGGCAGGGATGGATGGCCCACAGGGGGTTAACTTACCATCCCAAGACGCTGTGTCTCCCTCAGCAGTCAGAAGAAGCCAGGACGCCGAACGCCGCAAAAACGGCGTTTAGGCTCCGCCCCCAACACAGGCCCGGGCTGCTGGAGGTCCTGCCCCATCCAGGGAGGGGCCCGGACCCGCTTGGGGCCGCCCCCAGGGCGGCTCAGGGCCGGGAGAGGGCGCGGCCTAAGCCTCCAGAAGCCGGGGGCTAAATTTGAACGCGCACCGGAACGCCGCGGGAGCTGGTAAGGGATACCTGCAGCCCCTGAGAGACCCATCTCTCTCCCAGCAGCCAGCGCCAGACCCACAAGATGCGGTACCGCCGCAGCACTGCATGGCTGCCCAAACGCCAGTGCCGCGCGGCAACCTGTCCTGCTGTCTTAGGGCAGCTATAGTATGGGGGAGAAATATGCCCCCCCATCACTGGGACCCCCAGCGCGGCAGAGAAAACTGCCGCTGGGGCCAAACCCTTAAGCGGACGCTGCCACAGCGGGATAACATGTCCGCTGCCCAGTGCCGGCACTGGCCAAGGGGAGGGAACGTACTCCTGCCCTGGGATGCCCCCCAAAACCCTGGGAAATAGGGCAACACTGGGAGGCCGCAAGAAAACTGAATTCTTGCGGCCATCCAAAACGCATTAAAGGAAAAAATCCTCGACCACCCCGAAAACGGAGGAGGTCGGGGTACTCACCAATCCGATGTCTTCGGGCGTCGCGGCATCACCTGTTCGGTACCATAACACACAATGGTGAGGTTACCGGAATCCATAAAAGGCCGCGCGGAGGGCGGGCAGGTGGGACGGCAGTGATCTTTGAGCGGGGGGAGGAGACCAGCCAGCTAAAAAGAACTGACTGGGTTCGATACGCCCACGGGTGGACAGCGTCACGGTGCAGTTACGCGTTGACGGCCCCCCTGATAGGTGAGAGCCGTGTGCTCGATCACCTTCCAACGGGCGAGAGCCGTGTGCTCAATCACCTTCCAACGGGCGAGAGCCGTGTGCTCAATCACCTTCCAACGGGTGAGAGCCGTGTGTGCTGATCACACCTTCCAACGGGTGAGAGCCGTGTGCTCAATCACCTTCCAACGGGTGAGAGCCGTGTGCTCAATCACCTTCCAACGGGTGAGAGCCGTGTGCTCAATCACCTTCCAACGGGTGAGAGCCGTGTGTGCTCAATCACCTTCCAACGGGTGAGAGCCGTGTGCTCAATCACCTTCCAACGGGTGAGAGCCGTGTGCTCAATCACCTTCCAACGGGTGAGAGCCGTGTGCTCAATCACCTTCCAACGGGTGAGAGCCGTGTGCTCAATCACCTTCCAACGGGTGAGAGCCGTGTGCTCAATCACCTTCCTGCAAAGGAAAGAAAAATAACAAAAACTCTGCAGAGCAGCGTCTGCCTCCTACAGACACTAGGCTGAAAAACTGATCAGCCTGGCAGCAGCAGGAGGGATATAGGCAGTCGGGGCGGGGCTAACACGTTTCATCCGCCTAGTGTCCGCCTCCGAAGGCAAGGCCTATACCCATGGTGCTGTGTCCCCCAATGAATTATTGGTGAGAAATGTCCAAATTAGTTAACATTTTACATTTTCTCGTTGTGTCTCTTTTCTTGCTAATAATTATACTTTTAGAAACCGAATCACGTTTTTGGGCCGGAAACCTGTAATAGGCCGAGGACATCTTCCATCCACATAAAAGACTGCAGAAGAGCTTACCGTAAAGCGACCAACCAACTGAAGGGGCTGGATTGCGCAATATGTTAACCTATTAATATTGCTGGTCAACTAATAAGAAGCAGCAGCGTAGGTTAGAAGGCCTCAATCTGCAGTATAATTACCCACACAGCATCGCCCTGTATTAATCTTTCACCTTTTAGGGTGAATGCCGAGGACAGATTTTCTATGGAAGTTTTCAGCAGAAAAACGGCAAGTAAACATCTGCAACAAATCATATGGATTTTAGGGAAATTTTGGTGCGGATTTGACCTCATTTAAATTATTGGGAAAAATCTATAGAAAATCTGAGAGATAGAAAACAACATTTAAAAATCAGCACCACAGGACAATTTCTGCCATGCTGGCATAAGATTTGTGAGATCCCGTCCTTAAGACCGATGCTGTAGTCCGTTACAGATTTTTCCTGTTCAATCTCGCATAATCTGCAGCAAATCCATCCCATGTGCATTCCCCTTACACTCATGAGGTTTCAGATAAAATTCGAAGAATGGATCCTTCTAGGACGGGTGTGCATAGTCCACTTACTTTAGCTTGAACACATGCTTTTTCTTCTTGTAGTCAGTGGCTACTTCACAGACCGCTTCCTTCAGATTCACTGGGATTTCGTTGTGGTAGGTAATACCAGATGCAGCAGTCTTGGAGTCTTTATAAAATCCCATTTCTTGGTTATTTATTACACAATACACATTGTGCCAAGACCTAAAAAGAAGGAGGAAAAACAGTCAAAAGCAGTGTCAAAGCTGCGTAGCCGTGTGATAGGATAGTGAAATGGCAATCTGTGGTGTAAGTAGAAGGAAGCCATAACCCAAATTATTCCTTCAAAAAGCAGGGAATGTATGGGTGAGTTGGGAGCAGCCTGGGAGCCTCCGATCTGAAGGAACCGTCAACAGAATGACAATGCTGTAAATGGAGAGAACCTGTTGCAATGTGTTAGCGGCCATGAAGACTTCTCTGTCCACTCACAGAAAAAAACTACCTATGGTCAGTATTGTAACAACTTTTCTAAAACGGAGCTGTAGGAAGCTTGAAGAATTTGCAGCTGGTCTATAAGATCACACCTAAGTACATATCCTCCTTTTACAAACATGTCAGTCAAATTTTGTGCAGCCTACATTTTGTTTTTCTGATCAGAAGTTCCAAATGCATAAACATAGCATGGTTTCTTTAACTCTATCTGCAGCCACCAGTAGAGGCAGCTTAAGTGCTTATTGCATACTGTGTTTTTATTGAGAGGAGTGTATTACGATAAACTGTAAAGCACCCCTCATGGTGGCTGCAGGCGGCTAAAATGTTATCTTTTATATCAAAGCCCATACAGAACTTTTGGATCACTGTCTCATTAAAACAGACTAGCAAGTGCTCAAAAGAGAAATGATCGTATTAAAATCAGCACTGGATTTTTAACCCACTTAGATCAAGGAAGAGAAAAATATTGATATCCACGGATAAATGTTTACTTAAGAGTCCGGATATTGGAGCACAATAATGTGAAAAGGTCTTGTTTTATAAACTTACCCAAAAATAGTTTGAAAGGGATTTTGCCATCTTGTAAAACCCTCTATAGGTCCAGAGAACGGAGCCCCAGAAAATGCAAAAATGGCCGTTTCCCCATTCACTTCTATGGGAGTTCGAAATATAGCCGAGTGACTGTGCTTGTGTATATTTGGAAATCCCAGACACATTATTAAATATGCAATATATTTTTTGTCTATTTTGTATTAGGTACTTACGGCATGGATGTTTGTACTTGCTTTTTGTTGCCAGCGGTGTGAGGAGTTATTTTGAGGGCACACCAAATTTACACCGTTGGGGTCTGTCCACACGGCATGGTTTTGTCAGATTTTTAGATGGTTTGCGGATTTGGAAACCAACAATAAACCGTCCCCATAGACTTTAAAAGAAAATCCGTTCAGTAGTCTACAGTGAACAGACTTTCAGAAGGGTGGCTTTACAGCTGCCGGTGTTCCTAAAAACTTGGAGCATGCACAATGTTCCTCCTGGTTTTCAGGTAGAAGGTGTGCAAATTCAACGATTCAATCACTAAAAAGACAATAAAATACCAGCCGGATTCTTAAACAGAATCCAATCAGCATTTTATCACTGCCGTGTATATGTACCCTTATAAAAGCTGTACACGGACTATTTTACATTGCAACAAAGTGTCATATCTTTAGGCCATGTTCACACGTCTTAAAACTGGACGTATTTCAGTCCGTAATTACGCGCCGGAGTGCGCAAATTACGGGCTGAAAACGTCCCAGTCATTACGGTAATCCACAGTTCTCATAGAGAACTATGGATTACGTCTCCTCTCCCTGCTCGGCGAATACGCCGAGGGGGGAGATAATTGACATGTGAATCACCAGCGGCGTATACGCGCCGCTGGCAATGAATGTCTATGGGCCGGCGACGTTCCCCCCCTGCTCCCACGGCGTAATTGCGGGGAGTAATTACGCCCTGCAAATACACCGTGTGAACCTAGCCTTAGGCCCCGTTCACACGGCTTATTTGGGCACGGATTGGCGCCGTACTCCGCGCCGGATTTGCGCTTCAGTACGGCGCCAATCCGTCCCTGTCATTACGGTAATCCACTGCTCTCATAGAGAACAGTGGATTCCATCGCTCCTCCCCGCTCAGCGAATCCGCCGAGCGGGGAGAAACTGACATGCACATTATTTACGGCGTGTACGCGCCGTAAACAATGCATTGTCTATGGGGTCGGGAGCGGCGCCCCCGCCACGCTCCGGCCCCGCCCCCGTCCCGCCCCTTATTCACGGCGGATTTGTGAGCTCAATACGGCTCACAAATCCGTCGGGAATAAGCCGTGTGAACACGGCCTTAGTGTTGTTCCATGAAAAGATATCATACAATATTTACAAAAATTTGAGGGATGTACTCACTTTTGTGAGGTCCTGTATATCTTGTACAATTTTTCTTCAAATAAAGATTATAATTACTTGTAATAAGCAACAGGCTTGTCTCAGAGAGGTTTTTATAAGATGGCATAACCCTTTATATAATTTAAATGAGTAATCGGTTGCTCTAAGCTGATAATTTTGTATCATCAGCTGGGAGAGACTGAATCAGCAACATCATTGTTTTAAAGTCAATTAATAGAGTATGTTCACACGGCTGATTTTGACGGCATTTTCGGAGCGTATCCTTGCCCAAAACCGCGTCAAAAAAAAGGTTTCCAAATGCCCTAGTTCATTTTCATTGATTCCTATGTAAAACAGCAGTGTAGTTCACACATGACAATGGTTTTATGTGCATTTTAGGCTGCTTTGTTGGACACGGTTTTGGGAGCTGAAAAAGTTGTGTCATGTCAATTCTTGAAGCGTTTTCAATGCCGAAAATCTCAATAGGAAATCAGTGGAAAGTTAAAAAATCTCATACAAAACCTCAGTGCTTTTTAGGGCGTTGTTTTTGCCCTGGTTATTTGTATGGGTTTTTCAGAAACAAAACCGTGTTGTAAAACCTCATCCAAAACTTTGCCATAACCTCGTCTGAAAAGGCACTTTTGAGGCGCTTTTCAAACGAGGGTTCAGCCGTGTGAACATACCCTTAGGGTATGTTCACATGGCGTAATAGTGGTGCGTACAGTATGTGCCACAATACGCCAGCTGATTTGGGAGTCGTGCTGATCAGCGCATACTCCAGAAGCCAGCCCCAGACATGCAGTACTCGCGACGCGTAATCGGCGCGAGTGATTGACATGTCACTTATCTCCCCACGCGTACAATACGATCGCATTATATGCACGGTGGAGGAAAGAGGGGGGACCGCGGTGTAATCCATAGTTCACTATGAGAGCTATGTATTACTGTAATTGCGGCGCGCATCTCGCAGCGTATTAAGTGCAAATATGCGGCGAAATACGCACTGGATTTACGCCATGTGAACATACCCTAAGGGAGTCAAATATTTCAAAATAGTTTTTCTTTTCAAAAATTCGCCCTGCAATGTACCTGCTAGAAGCTTTCTTATTATGTGCCTCCCATTCATGTTTACGATGCAAGAAACCTTCAAACTGAGCAGAAGGAATGTCCTGCGTCTTGGCTGGTAGAGTGGAGGCGGTCTGCGGCTGAATGCCCGACTTCGATTTACGGTCAGCAGTTGGTGAGGGGATCGGACTGGATTCTTTGGAACTTGACCTCTGCTCTGTGGATCCATTAACCATTTCATTGTTCTCAGCATTTTCTGCCATCTGAAAGAATAAACCGGCTTTATAAGTACATGAGATGAAACACACGTAGAACAGCAAGACTAAAGATGGTTACCTATAGACTATCACTGCTGCATAGTAACCATTAAAAATGGCTGCTTGCAGGATACCTTCAGAAAAAGGACTGAAGTACAGCAAATCTGCTCTTACACTAGGGTAAATAAGCAGAAAATCAAATTAGATGTATCAATATGATTAGTAATCATTTATAGACATAGAAAAACAGGGAGTGCGGACTGTGCATAACTGTACCTCAATCCTTTTTCCAGTATATAGGGTAAAGCCATCAGTAAGAGTTACAGAATAGAGTGCTGTACAGCAGCCACTCTGTCTGTCCTGTCACCATGATATATGAGGATTCATAACAGGTCAGTTCTCATAAGCATTGTCAGAAACGTACTTATCAATGGCCTGGTTTCTGAAAATGCTCCTATTTTACCGGAGGTAAAACAATCAGAAGACATGCAAAGATTAAAGTGAAATTACACCATGCATGTCCACTTCCATCATCCCGGTTAGGTTGGATTTTCAGGAGAGCAGATGGGAAATTAGGAATTGTAAGATACAAATTGTTTGGTAACCAGTTATTGTATTGCTCGTCATTAAGTAAACTGGATTGGAGTTAAGAAGGGACCAGAGAAACCACCACAGTCACTCAACACCACACGACTATTTACCCCCAAAACAAAGACAGAACCAAGGCCTTGACCATCGCGTGC
This sequence comes from Phyllomedusa bahiana, assembly GCA_025379985.1. Classification (NCBI taxonomy): domain Eukaryota; kingdom Metazoa; phylum Chordata; class Amphibia; order Anura; family Hylidae; genus Phyllomedusa; species Phyllomedusa bahiana. The sequence continues at coordinate 59,525 of JAODAL010002869.1, forward strand.
TTTGCTGTTCTGGTTGTTCGCTGCCCGCTGTGACCGGGATGGCTTAGAGAGCCAAGTTATCCAGCAGCTGACTGGTCAAGCTGAAGTCGTCTCCAGGAGCCGTTCAATTATAATGGATTCCTAGTATCTTTTATCTAAGGATAGGACTCACACCCTGACATTCATTTCTGCTATTATGTTGCTATTTAGTATCACTGAAGCAGCCTGAAGAGTGAGATTAGCAAGTTATGGAAGCTCTGGGCTACCTACTATTTAGTACACACAATGCCAGCCCTTTTTTTTATGCCAAGGAGAAAATGAAGCAAGGTGCCCGAGCTTTGTCGCATCGCTGCTCAAGTGATTAATGGCAAGCGCACTTTGTGGATATCGGTCTTTAATAAATTCTCTGTCATTATTTGGTGCAAAATAATACATTTTGTTTATGAGATTGGTTGGAGAAAATACTGCATGGGAAGGGTTTGTTGACTGTCTTTAAAGAGGTTGTGCCACCAATGGGACAATTACTATAATGGGGGCACTGAGTACCCCACCCTTCCTCGCTGCGTGAGCGTTGTATTCTATTATCTCAGTCCCGTAGACTTTGAACAGAGCAACAGGGCGCATGTTTGACCACTGCCCCTTTCCAAGCTCATGTAGCGAGGAAGGGTCGGACTCAGGGCCCCCATTTCAGAGATCGGTGACAATCCCTTTAAATTCCTGCACCGAATCTACTAATAGAGCATAATTGGAGAACAAAGGATTATATTTTTACAGGAGTGTCTCATAAGGATCTTTTCACACTGGTTTCACGTGGGTCTGTCTACAATATGCATCAGGAAAGCTGCTGCCGTATACGGTACATATCCATAGACTGACTCTCTATCTATATATCTATATATATATATATATACACACACACAGATATATGAGTGTGTTTGTAATACATATAATACACACACAAATATCTCTCAGGTGGTAGCATTCACAGAGATTCATTGGAGGTATACTCTGGAGACATGGCCAGGCAGTGTTAAAGAAGCCTTCAAAAACAACTCCTTTGGATCTTACGTAGGATGTTCAAAAAACCTTTGTCGGGAGAAACTGCGGCCAGTCAGGCATTAGCAATGCAGCAGATTGGAATAACCCCCTGTACATTAACAACTTCCCCTATCTAGATGATCATGGGGTCCCTCTGCAGGGCAGATGCAGTATCACAGGCTTGCACGTAAATTAATGTGTTGACTGTAATGCGCAGATAGCCCTCCAGAACAAAAACGTCTCCTTGCTGTGTCTTCTCGAGGGGGTTCTGACCTATAGGAAATTCCTTTGATTCTACTAGGGCATAAGTAGAGAAGAATGCAAAACAATATAATCCATTTAAGGAGCAATAAAAAGTGTAAAGCTTAGGGTACATTAGGACAAGATGTTTCTTAGGAGAGTTCTTCACACGTGCGGGTTTGGCCGTGGCCCCGGAGCCGCGGCCAAACCCGCGGAGTGTGAATATTAACGCGGTTTCCCATAGGAAACCATGGTAATCAACTAGGCGCGATTTGGCCGCGGTTATGGCCGCGGAAACCGCGTCGGAACCGCGGCCAAATCAGTCGTGTGAACAGGGCCTTACAGTCAGACGGCAACATTGCTGCTGCCCTGGTAGTATCAAAGGTTGGCTGGGTTGTCCTACTGTGGTGATACTACAGCGAATAATGTTACCGTATAGCCCAAGTCTAAACATATAAAGTACACCATAGAGAGACTTTAAACTTCCTATGGGAGTATACATTGCTATATCTGGCAGGGTTTTGAGATGTGCCAAAACCTAATCTGATACATGACATGGATGAAGCCTACAGGTGAAGTGTACAGAAAACATATACACATAGCGAAGACATAGAAGACATCTAAAAGAAACTTAAAATAAATGATTACTGATTAAAATGGAATTGTGAAAATCAAGTCAAAATCATAAAGGATTATTTCCAGAGACTTTTAAATCATAAATTTAGAATTTGAAGCTTCAAATGATAAATAAATAAATGATGGTTTAAGTGTCTATTGGGAAATTGTGGAGTGTAAAACTAAACTTATTGACACCAAATGGAACACAAATGGTTTAACAGATTGGTGGCACTTAAGTTACAATATCAGGGATACATGACAACCAACAAGGTCTTATGGCAGATTTAGGCCATGTCCCCACGGCACCGGTTTGCGGCCGTTTTTTCAGACAGTTTGCGGTTTTGCAAACAGTCTGAAAAACCGGCCGCAAACTTTTACACGGGCCGCTATGGAAAACCCGTGCAGCAGTCCCCACTGCATGGGTTTTCCGCCCGGCGGTTTTTCAAATCGCCGGCCGGAAAACATTGTGCATGCACATTCTTCCGTCCAGTTTTCGGATGCAAAATGAACAAGTGAATATAAAGTGGGATGGCTTTTCTCCACTAATCGCGAAGAAAAGAGGTCCCCCTGCGACCGTGTGCACAGCACAAAAACCAGACAAAACGACTGGTATTTGTCCTGTGCCATGGGGACGCGCCCTTATAATGAGGTAATAAATTCACAGTAATCAGGGTAACCTCCTGATAAGCTTGACTGTTACATAAGAAACACAGTAAAATGATGACTGCTTCCGACCACTGCTGACAGACAATAACAGGTTTGGGATGGATCCAGTTGCTTGAACTATGATCAGTACAGAATAAAGGCCAAATATCTTAGCTGACTGACTACATTTTTTTGCACAACACAAAATGATCCCCCTAACTTTTAATTTATCAGTTATTTTGAGCCCAAGTACACTGAGCGATTGGTCTACTGAAATAATGAAAGACCAACAGTGGTCCGTTACTACACCATCAAAGGGGGCAATCCCATCTCATAAAGTGATAGAAAAATAACTAAGACACATCATCATGGCATAAATCAGTATTGGCCCAACCTGATTGTGAGAATAAATGGGACATATTGCTGGTCTAGGTGTACATCTCCTTAAAACTAATCATGTGTCTGCCTAATAGTTGGACTCTCTATAGTGAGCTACATGTAAAAGATTGTGTCAATATAGTTTTTTTTTATTATTATTATTTAGCACAACTTGTTATTGGTGGCTTCATACGCATTATCGTAAAGGGGTTGCTTAAGATTAAGTACAATGGTTTGCTTTGCTGCCTTCTGAAAAAATGCCTTTCATACCCAGTATGGGATGGGCTGCAGCACCAGACAATGCCTGCGTGTAAGAGTGGCACCATTTCTGTAACATCTACAGATCTTTTTCTAACCTCATACAACGTATCCATAAAAATACAATTACACCTATAAAGACTACACTAATCAATATATACACACTGTCCCTAACTAACTTCCCTACACTTGTCCTAAGGTAGACCAAGTAATCGCCCCGATAAGGACGGCCTAGTCTCTGTCGGCTCACCCTATTAGATTCCTTCTGTGTCCCTATCAGCCCACCACAAGCATTGGCGTGTATATGTTTCTGTACAATATTTAAGGGTAAATGAATTTAAAGTCCAGACACAGTTCTCACTATTCCTATGAAACCCCCTAATTGATACTCAAGGGGATCAAATATCGGGAACAACCCAATTCTCTTTCTTATACTTGATTTAATATATCGAGGAGACTACTATCCTGAGTCAGAGTGACGTCCCCTGTGAGATCCTCCTGATGAACCCCAGAATATGGAGGGGGGAAACACTTCGAGGATGAGGTTTGATGTATCTTGAGATGATATTGGATAGATGTATCTTATGTTCCCTACACAGACTGTATATATATATATATATATATATATCTATATATATTATATTATATATATATATATATATATATATATTATATATTATATATATATATATATATATATATACCCTAACATTGAAAGAGAAAATTGTGCTGTTCACATCATTTGATCCCTACGAGCATTTACTGGTGGGTGTTGTCATAGGAACAGTGATAATTGTATGTGGAAGAATCTATATCCACCCTAAGTATAAGAAAGAGAATTGGGCTGTTCCCGATATTTGATCCCCTTGAGTATCAATTAGGGGGTTTCATAGGAATAGTGAGAACTGTGTCTGGACTTTAAATTCATTTACCCTTAAATATTGTACAGAAACATATACACGCCAATGCTTGTGGTGGGCTGATAGGGACACAGAAGGAATCTAATAGGGTGAGCCGACAGAGACTAGGCCGTCCTTATCGGGGCGATTACTTGGTCTACCTTAGGACAAGTGTAGGGAAGTTAGTTAGGGACAGTGTGTATATATTGATTAGTGTAGTCTTTATAGGTGTAATTGTATTTTTATGGATATTTATTAAAAGTTATATTTTAGAGTATGGATTTGTTTAGTCTTGGTCAGTGATTAGTTTGTTGTTCCAAATCCATACAGATACTTAATTTTCTAAAAGGAATTTTTCTGTGACTTTGTCTAACCTCATACAACCCCTTTAAGTCAATACACTATAAAGGTTTCCCTCATTGAAAATGAAAAGTTGTTAAATTTCCCTTTGAACTTTACTAGCGTTAATTTTGGACTGGGCTTAACCTCAAGTTTTGGCAACTAAGGGCTCATCCCCACGTCAATGGACAAATACCGGTTGGTTTATCCGACCGGTATTTGTCCCGTTTTAGTGCCGTCCCCACGGCCATCGGGGGACAGCTTTTCTCCGCAATGAGCGGAGAAAAGCCTCTCCCTTCCCATTGATAAGTTCATATTCCGTCCAAAAACCAGACGGAAGAATGAACAAGCACAATGTTTTTCGGGCCGCCGGTGGTTTGAAATACTGCTGGGCGGAAAACCCGTGCAATGGGGACTGCTGCACGGGTTTTCCATAGCGGCCCGGTGTGTTAGTTTGCGGCCGTTTTTTTTTTATTGTCTGCAAAACCGCAAACCGTCTGAAAAACTGGCCGCAAACCGGTGCCGTGGGGACATGGCCTTATTTGTAAGCTCGCCAGTTAAACAGGAAAAAGGAAGTGCATCATTTACTTTCTTTTTTCCCCACGGCTGGTTACCGGATTTTCCTGCAGGTTGCCAACTGGTAGCCAAAAAATTAAGGTCACACCAAACCAGCCCAATGCAAAATAATTCTGACACTACAAGCAATGACAGACTATAGGCCTCATTCATGAAAACGGTCGTAACAGTGTTGTCCATAGTTTCTATGGACAACAAGGACAGTCTTACTGTTAGACAGTTTTCATAAATGAGGCCCAATGACCTAATAGCTTTGTCCTCGTCTAAACTGAAATAACTGCAATGATTGGCAGATGAGAAAGCGGCATTACATTTGTGTTGCAATGTGAGCTGCAATAAAACTTCACAAGCGGACTTTGAAAGCTAGCACTCTTACAACACTTTGCTTAGAGACACATACAAGTCACTTTTCATTGAAGCGTTAAAACATCACAGCGAACCAAAAATGTAACAGAAATGAACACACAAATGTGCGGTACATGTAGAAATGAACAAGCAAATAAACTTTAATGGGCACATGCTTTAAGCATGCAGACAAACAACAAAACACAGCGGTTACGATGACAGTCACTGCACATGGTGGTTAGTCATGTCATCTGGTCAGTGACTCGTGATGGATATAAATCATTAGTGACGTGCATGGCATGGTTCACTGTATCCAGATGCACAAAGCTATGCTCCATTTGATTGACATGTTGGAGTCTCTGCACCATTTTATTGACTTTCTGCTAAAATATAGCTCAAGAATATAGTTAAATAGAATTAAATATAATGTTCATATGGGTTTGGATAAGAAAATACATTTATATAATCAGTATCATGAATTCAGCTGCTGCCTATAACACACTGGGGCAGCCACAAATTCAGAACCATCATCAATAATAAAGGCACGAATGGGTATATACAAGATAGTTCAGGGGTGCAACATTTAGAAGATCTGATGAGGCTACAGCATGGCTGCCTTCACTGTGTGCAGGTAGCAGGTTGTCCAGGATCAAAAAGAAATGTCTTTAGTTTTTTTTTTCTTTTTCCAAAAACAGCGCCACTTTTGCCCATGGCGAGTGTCTGCTACTGCAGCACAACCTCCAGTGAATGGTGTAACACCAGATGCAGATCATGGACAAGAGTGGAGCCAAGAGGCAAAAAGTAGACCCTTTTCTCAAACCCTGCACAACCCCCTTAAAAACATGCATTCAATTAGTCATTCACCTCCTAAAATATCCAAATCAGCAATAATTAATTAAAATATTTGAATTTATTGAACGGTAGAGAGACTCTTTCTAAGAAGACTAATGTGGAGATTGAAATGTAAAACAGAATTAACAAGCTACTTCTTGTTTTCCTGACAAAAGATGCAAAAAAAAAAAAGGACATGGACGGTGAGAAGAAGAAACGACTGATGAAATACATTGTTAAGTGATTGTCATCCTGATGATTAGAGAACAAATGAAAAGAGAAATTAATTGACTGCATTTTGATTTGATAAGCAAAATGTTCTTCGAATTACGGAGGCTGCAGGTCACACATCCACGCTCATCCTAAAAGGAGGGGAAACAACCTTCGGCTCTTCAGGTGCTGTGGAACCACAAGACCCAGCAGCTACTGTCAGTCTCTGGTTGCTCTAGATCAGGCATCCTCAAACTGCGGCCCTCCAGCTGTTGGGAAACTACAACTCCCATCATTCCCACTGTTCTAGATTATATAAATGCATGATGGGAGTTGTAGTTTCCCAACAGCTGGAGGGCCAGTGTTTGAGGATGCCTGCTTAGATCTACTCCATAGAGGTTTCTATGGTGGCCCTAACAGATTTGGTAAATCTCATGCAGTTTTAAAAGACTAAGGAGAGTCAGAATAAAATCCATAAAGCAGATTCTGCACAAAATGTAAGTGTCACTGGTATTTCTTCCATAGTACATGTAATACATTCACTTATTTACTTACTAAATTGCTATTAAGGCCTCATACACATGCAAGGATTCCCTGTGGCTGTGTCCTATAGAGCCATACGTACTCCATGTGCTGCCGTAACGAGACTACGTTGAACACTACTATGGAGATACGCTCCAAAATCTCTGTATTGCACTAGATTTTGTTTGGTTTCTGGCAGAATTATAGGGAGAAAAAAACCCCCTGATGTTTGAGATGATGTTGGAGCCATAAGATGGTACAGTGTGGTCGAATAGACTTCTACAGGGAAGTAATACAGTCATATGCGTGAGGCCTTAGTAGGACTCTCCATACACTCTGGAATTCGGTCACTTCTCAACATTGTCACTCACTGAACAGCCAGCAACATTACATCCCCTGCTGTACCTTCCACATCAGTGGTGAAAATAAAATCTATAAAAAACATTAGTGAAAGCTATAAATAAAATTCGAGATTTCAGCATTTTAGTTCTGTATAAATATTGATACATTAAAATAAAGCATTTTAAATACGAACTATATGAAGGCTACAAGGCCTGTAACAGGCTAAAGTAAAGGTTAATGTATTTAAGAACTTAAAGGGAACCGGTCAGGTGGTTTCTGCTGCCCTATCTGAAAGCAGGATATGGTAGAGGAGAGAAGCTGAGCTGTGATACATAGGGTTATATTTTAGAGGAGAGAAGCTGAGCTCTGTGTTACGTAGGGTTATATGATAAAAAGAGAGAAGCTGACTCTTAAAATGGTTATATATAGAGGATGAAGCTGAGCTCTATGATATATAGGGTTATATCAGAGGAGAGAAGCTGAGCTCATGATATATAGGGTTATATCAGAGGAGAGAAGCTGAGCTCTATGATATATAGGGTTATGTGATAGAGGAGAGAAGCTGAGCTCTGTGATATATAGGGTTTCATGTGAGAGGAGAGAAGTTGAGCTTTATGGGATATGCATATAGGGTTATAAGAATAGAGGGAGAGACGCTGAGCTCTTGTGATATATAGGGTTATATCAGAGGAGAGGAGCTGAGCTCTGTGATATATAGGGTTATAAGATAGGAGAGAATCTGAGCTTGTCTATAATTGGGATCTCCTGTAGAAGTGAATACGGAGGAAGGACACAAGTGCCGCCCTCCTCATTCTCATACACGGTTAGAGGAGCCAACTGTAGCACTAGACTTTACTTTGTGGAAACACCCCTTTAAGGAGTCCTATCAGTACTTTTTCTGCCTTTTACTCAGAAATCCTTCTCCAAATCATATATCACAAAGCTCAACTTCTCTCTCCATCACATCCTGCTCTCAGATAAGGCAGCATCAGCCACCTGACAGGTTCACCTTAAATATCAATTCTGTGATGTAATATTACAGAGGAAGCTGGTGAAAAATCGCAAAACTTTATTTCAAAGCACACTACTCACTTTGTCTTTTGGTTAAAATTTTCAGGATTAACACAGAATTTCTTGATTTTTTTTTTTTTTAATGAACTAAATGAGACCATCTCTTAATTTTAGAATGCACATTTCCAACTGTAATTTTTACACAACTTGCTGATCTCCTACTAGCAGCATAATGGCAAAATTCAGAACAGGTGTTTGATCCCTGAATCACCCAATACATTTAGGAGATCAATTTGAATTGGGATTCTAACAGTCGTCTTTATCATGCTGTTCACATTTCGTCATCATGAGATCAAGACAGCACCTTACAATTGATCAACAGTACCTAGTCATTGCAAGGCTTCAAGCAGGATGCTCTCAGGCGGACGTGGCCACTGAAGTGTCAGATTATCATCAGCAGGTCTTAACAGAGATAGAGAGAGACAAGAAGAGTCACAGAAAGGCAAAGAGGTGGAGGTCCTTTGGCTATATCCCACACTGATGGCCCCTTCATTGTAGACAATGCCCCAAAACTCAAGGCACGTTTAATGGAGATGAGAGGCAACCACGTGTCATGTCAGACCATTTGTAACCATTTACATCAGCGTGGTCTACTGGCAAAAGTACCTGTCCTGGCTGATGCTTAATGCCCTCCTTGATGTCTCCAGCATCGTTGGCGCCATTAATTTCTGCTCAGAGTGAATCTTCTTTCATCACTGAACAACACTGAGGACCACTGGTTCCTTGGCCAGCTAAAATGCTCCTTGCCCATGCAAGACGATGATGCCTGTGCCTAGTGGTGTGGTCAGGTCGCCTAGCCCGCAGACCACGCTGATATAAATAGTTAAGAATAGTTCGACATGACACTTGGTTGCCTCTCACCTCCCTTAAACGTGCCTGGAGTTGTGTGGCATTCATCATCCGGTTCTGCAGTGCATTGGTTATAATGAAGCGGTCATCAGTGTGTGATGTAGCCAAAGAACATCCACCACTTTGACTTTCTGTGACTCTTCCAGTCTCTCTGTATCTCTGTTACAACCTGCTGATGACACACTGTGACACTCTAAGCTCTATGGCCAATTCCATCTGAGAGCATCCTGTTTGAAGCCTTGCAATGACGAGGTACTATTGATCAATTGTAAGGTGTTGTCTTGGTCTCATGATGTCAAAATGTGAACAGCCTGATGAGGAGGACTGTTTAAATCCCAATTCAAATTCATTCCCTAAATGCTGCTTTGAATTTTGCCATTAAGCTTCTTGTCAGTGATCAGCAAATTGTGCTAAATGTACTGAAGCACTGAACAGTTGAACTAAATGAGATCATCTCTTAACTTTAGAATGCATATCTCCATAAAAAAAAAAAATAAAAAATATGTTCATCCTGAAATTTCAACCAAAAGCCAAATATCCATAACTTTTTGTGAATAGTGTATATGCCCCCCTGACCTCCCTCAGACTTATCTGGCTATTCTAATCAGAAGACTATGTTAATATTCAGGCTGCAGACAGGCAAACCGTTTTGGATTTCTCTAGTATTAACAAGAATATCAACGACTTTACTCCACTTTGCTGTAATGTCTTTAGAGTAAGCGGTAAAATCTACGAATCTCCAGACAACAGTAAAGAAATAAGCATTCAGACAACACCAGATCAGTAGATACCAGCATATACAGAAATGATATATAATCTCTTAGTGTTTAATCTAATCTGCACAGATTAACAAAATCCTAAAGCTTATATCTAAAATGAGTGATGAGAAAACTATAATGTCCGATCTATATGAACTCAAGAAAAATACATAAAAATATATATATATAGGTATGTCACCTAGTACCTGCAATTAGTCAAGCCAAATGAAACATTATTAACAGTACATCTCAGAGGGTTTGAGGGTGAAAAGTACCATTGTTACTAAATACTTTTTTTTTTTTTTTTTTTGGAGGGTTTAAAGTCCAGACCACTGCCTGTCATTGGCTGTTCTTCGGCTAATCAAGTTTTTGTAGCTTTGGTAGTTTTGGGAGCGGTAACTAACCCGTGGTGAATCTTGGTCAGATGGCAATCCGTTTTGCGATATTTGTTCTCCTTCTTTTGTTCCGTCCCTGAATAGAAACAGAAAGTGGTCAGTAAATAGTCAAGACACAAGAAAAAAGCATGTCATACTGACGAGGGGCAAACACCCCGAAACGGCTGTTGACAGATGGGTGATGCTGGCTTGGCTAAATATTCCTTTTGCTTTCCAAAGACCCAGTGAGTCAAAAGCAAATTGAGGATTTATTACATCCAATAGAGGTTGCTTGAGCTTCTCAGCTCCTTTCCCATAATGCCTTGTGATATGCAGATGCTTCGTGGAGTGCAAAAGGCAATTTCGAATCTCCACACGCCTATATAGGCGCTCACCCTAAGGAGAGATCTTCCCTTTCTGATACACTGACATGAAAAGAGACAAGTCTTACCACTGTTGTGGTGATTCGCCTTCTTCTGAAACTTTAGGACTCAGCTCAGGGGTAGGTGGTTGCCTCTTCCTCTCCTCTTCCTCCTGCAGTCGACGTACTTCCAACAATTCCAACTAAAAAGAGATATTTATGGGAAAATCATAAATCATCACATGGTAGAGTTATTCATGTGCTTGTCAAAGGAAAAATATAATTCTGAAAATCAGAATATCCTTGAAATCTAGAATAGAAAATCCACAAAAGAGAATATTTCAATATAAAACCTAACTTTTAATAAATATGCCTTAAAATATGTAAATACTCAGCAGCTCAAAAGACTAAGTCAAAAACGAGGCACAAATCACACCTACATAGACATATATACTGGTCACCTTACCAAATATAAATGTAACGTAAATAAATCCAAATCAAAGGTACATATATAGGAGCCTACAACCCCCTAATCCTTTAGCAGCCCTATGGATGGCCCTATTCAGGACAAGCGTCCTGAAAAAGGACGGTCCCACGGACTAAACTCCTACAGAAAAATCCCGAATCCTATATAAATACTTAACAGAATATGGTGACCCTATCAAAATCAAGCTGTGGATCAACAAACTATAAAAAAAGCATCCAAAATTGTATAATGCACAAGACCCAACTCGCCACCCAGACGCGTTTCCCTCCATGTTAATAGAGTTCTTCAGTGGGTGAATAACAGATAGAGGAGGCCCAAAGTTAGTATACCTTCAGTGAGAGAAGTGTCCCTCCATGATGACCCCTTATTCATGTGCTCGGCCAAGATATTGACAAGGCAGAAATTTTTAGGTGGAGTGGTGCTTCGCATTAATAAAGAGTAACGTATGCTTAAAAAGAACAAAAGGCCATGTACGAGTAACAGAAAGGTGAGGCTTTAGGTGGGCCAGGTCTTCGCCCTTAGTACCTTGCCAATTCTAATTTGAGCTCAAAGCCTGAGCAAAGTGTGAAGCTAGAGATTTGTTGTCCAAAATCTCCATTGAAAAGATTGGTTATTGCTCAAATTGGTCCCTGTTCAGAGTTACATTGGTTTGACTGAACTTGTGAAAAGATTTCTTCCTTTAAACCCAGCCATAACCATTAGGGGTTATGTTTTTTGTGGGTTTTTACACATAATCTTAATTTAAAGAGAACCTGTCACATAGATTATGCCCCCCTTGCTGAGGACAGCACAAGGTAGTGTCAGACCTGCTGTTCTCAGCGCTGTGTCCCTTATTCTATAAGATGCAGCAGTTTCAGAGCATTTACCCCTCAAATCTTATTCATGAGCAGGTGTTAGCCCCGCCCACCAAAGGCTAGCTCCGCCCACTGAGTTATTCATATGTTTCTACCTATTCAAAGTAATAGGTTTGTCAGTTGAGGTGGGCGGGGCTATCCTCCGATTGGCCAGGTTTGAAAAAAACACACTCTGAAGGACTCTTCCAATGACTCTTCTGGCTGAAAACTGCAGATTTGAGCATTAAATACATGAAAACTACAGCATCTTATAGAATAAGGGACACAGCGCTGGGAACAGCATGCCTGACACTAGCTTGTTCTGTCCTTAGCCAGGGGGGCAAAAACTATGTGACAGGTTCTCTTTAAGGTTAGGGATTTTGCAATATTATACCTTACTATTCTGCAGAGCCGTTCCCGGTCCACTGCCACTCCTGGCTACCATGACACAGGGAAATGCCCCTATGTTATGGTAACTGGTAGTGATGGCGGGGCGGGAGCACTGTGGAAGTTAACCTGCAAAAGCCCATAAAAACCTGATCCAAATCCAAAGCTCAACACTATGCAGCAGTGTAACCTTCACAGACAGATAATAAGAATTAAAAAAAAATTGTAGGAAGAATACCTCTGTAAAGGGGCATTCCAATTTCACAGATTAGGTCTCAATATGTAAGTAACAGTAAAAGATTAGCAGCAAATATATTACTGCTCTGATTTTGCTTCCTTTCAGAGTTAGAGCAGTTTTAATCTGTACACAAGCTTCTCTAGCTACCATCACCTCTCTGCTTGAACAGGTTCTAGAGCCTTCTTTGTTTCAGCAGCAAAGGAGGACGTTTATACTTCTTAATAACAAACTTCAACCCTTTTAAGCCTTCTTCCCTACTGTTTAGACCCCTCCATTACGGATCACCTAACAGGCTCAGCTAGGAAAAGCAGAGTCGATATTCTAATCACTGCTGTAGAACCAACCACAGCCTGAACAGGAAGTGGGAGCCTGAAGCAGGCTGCTCTAACAGGTTCTAGAGCCTTCTTTGTTTTAGCAGCAAAGGAGGACGTTTATACTTCTTAATAACAAACTGCAACCCTTTAATGCCTTCTGACCTGCTGTTTAGACCCCTCCATTACTGATCTCGTAACAGGCTCAGCTAGAAAAAGCAGAGCTGATATTCCAATGACTGCTGTAGAACCACCCACAACCTGAACAGGAAGTGGGTGCCTGAAGCTGGCTGCGAAGAGCCGGCTCTGTGAAACCGCATGGGGAGAATACCCTTTTACTATGCATTAATACAGATGTCGAATTATAATCTGCACAATCACATGAAATGTGAAAAGTGAATAAAAGGATGTTAAATATCTTATTTCCATTGTGGTCCGATTCAGGATGTTATTTTCTACTCTATGAGCAGTCGGCTGGACGGCTAAATTAGCACTAAACTAAGATCGCAGACTGGTGAACCCAGAAAATCCCCACCGCAAGTGAACAAGCAGAGGTGAATACCGTAGTAAGTCTTTCCAATGCTGAAAACCTTTCATCCCAAGTAGCTGCAGATTTCTCGAATGCTTCATGCCTTTTGATGAGTTTTTCCACTTCATCGACGCTCTGGCCTATTTCACGACTTGACAAATATGGCTCCTGTCCCAACCACCATGCTTCTTCAACACTGGCATCTCGGGAAAACTGGTGCACCTCCAAAACTGAGAGCGGAGAAAGACACAATAAACAACTAATGTGCTGAACTAAAGTTCAAACACAAAATAAAAAGGGAATTCTTCTAATTTAAAAACAGGTCACAAAGCAACAGTAGATGTAGAGAAGAAACTTTCAGTGAACTTCTACTGAATGACCGCCAAAGGTTTTAACCATCAACTTACTCAGTCTCAGCCATTCCCACCGGTCCTCCCACTTGTCAATCATCTCTTTCCTCTTCTCAGTCAGCTGTAGTAACTTTTCTTTTATCTGGTGTTAAAAAAAAAAAAAAAAAAAAAAAAAAAAAACAACAATGTAAAAAAAAATCCAACTTAGAGCAAATAAATCAAAAACTCATATTTCCTTCACTAACCAAGCATGATTAATGCAACTGTCCAAAAGAGGCGCAGTACTATAAACAGGAGGAAGGAAACCTCCTATATAAGGTGACTAGGGCAAAATACTCTGCCGGGAATTGTATATCCATACAACCGAGCAAGGCCTGGACATTACTCATTTTATATTACATCAGAGTCCATTAGGACGCAATTTAAAGGGACTGTGTCGCCAATTTTTTTTTTACTTATTAAATCCAAGCCCCTGATCCATATTCTTTTCCTCTCAGCCGTTTTTATTTCCTGATTGTAGATTTCTCGATTCAGTCGTCTATATATGATTTTGTGGAAGACATTCTTGCTTGCACTGCTTTAACAGCAGTCAGAGAGATACTTTACAGCAGCTTCATGCACATAGGATTCTTAAGACAGATTCTGTCCCATAGACTTGTATAGGAGAGTATTCACTGTGAAAGGAGGGGAGAGGGGGAGCTGTGACATCTCCTATTGTGACTGGTGGATCCTGTGTTATCTATACACAATGGTGTTTCCTTTCAGTTTGACCCTGCTTTTACTGATAATGAGCACACTGCTGAAAAGCTCTCTAAACAGAACAGGAAGTGTCAGACTATTATTAGGCTTAGGGCATGTCCCCACGGCAAGGGTTTTCGGACGGTTTTTCAGCCGGTTTGCGGTTTTTCAGACCGCCTGAAAAACCGCCGAAAATGAGCAAAATTTGTGCTCTAGCAAAACCGTGCAGCAGTCCCCACTCCCCAAGGTTTTCCCGTCCTTTTTCCCACCGGGGCCGGTGGCAAAACATTGTAAAAAGCAAAATTTCCGTGGGGTTTCCTACGGAAGATGTGCTTTAAATGGGGGGGCTTTCTCCGCTCATCCCCGCTCACCGCCGGAAAACCCCGGCCGGTTTTTGTCCTGTGCATTGGGAACGCCCCCTTAGGGGGCCAAAGTAAAAAACTGCAGGATTTGGGAATTATTAAAAAAATAGAAAGTGTATGGAAAATTAAAAAAAAATAACCAAAAATTCCTTAAAATGTGTTTAACATAAAAATGTGAGTTAAACAATGTCACTTTTTGATGACACATTCCCTTAAAGCAGGCCACACAATGACATTGATCACGTGCAGCCCTAATAGCACCTCTGCCATAATAGTTAGAATCTCACACTGTTCACATATCACATTACACTTTTAAAAAGTGCAAAAAAATGCTTTGTTTAACTCCAGATCAATTTTATTTCAAACAAAGTGGCGTTTCCCCTTTAAGGGCTGTAAGAAGTAAGACGAACCTCTGGTGGTAAAACTAAATTGTCCCCCAAACCCCTTGATGAAGGCCAAACATGTGTCCCTCTGGCTGCTATCTGGCCAATATAAGTCAGAATGTGGGGTAGACAAAAAAAAGGGATGTAATAGCTTACTAGAATATGTTTCTTCATCCCATGCAGTTTAGAAAAAAAACAACAAACCTATAGGTTGAACAAATGTATCTATACGTTTTTACAATGGGTCCCTATGGGGGGAAAAAGGTCACTAGAGTCCATTAAACATATACACGAAGGCACATATCTTAAATGCAGGGCTCTCAGTGAGAGGAAAATGGCTGTGATCCATCTTTGGTGGGTTTAAAGGGGTTGTCTCACTACAAAGAATAGCTTTCAAAATGTAGGGAAAACTAAATAAAGATATTTTCCAAATATATTGCATGGTTCATCTTTTTTTGTTAAGGAGCTACAAGTGATTTTATCACCTTCTGTGCTCTCTCTGTTTCCCAAGTGACCGACCTGTGTACTCCTTATCCCCTGCTGTTTGTTCTATCTGATAGCAGGGAGTGATGTCATCACACAGGTCATGGCTGGCAGTGTGATAGCTTGTGTGTTATCTGATCTCTCAGACAAAAGACTAATTACTCTACTGTTTACATAAGCTCAGAAGCTTCTCAGGACCTCAGAGAAGGTAATTTAGCTAATCTAGACTGATAAATAGAGAAGTCTGAATACATGGAGCTCATATGCTAATTACAGACAGCTTGACCGGGAAGTGACAGAGCAAAGCAGCATTATTTCATTCATGCATCCTACGAAACCTTGAGATGAGACAATCCCTTTAAAGGTAAGTTCCGTGAAAAGGGCAGAGCAAAACAGTCTAAGGATCTGCTTATGTTTCAAACTCATTTTGCACACACAAACTATATAAAGCACACACCATATAGAGTGTCTTTATGTCATGTACTTTATACACAATGTACCAGAAAATGGGGCCTTCACCTGGTGCCCAAAGCAGCCGCTCATCCTGGCACATGTAAAGAGCAGTACAGGACATGTAGTACCGCACTGTACTATAGAGAGGCTCTACAAGACCGCCAATCACTGCATGCACTGCACTAAATTTAGATGAATTACAACTGGAATGTTCATGATGATTGGCTGGATCAGTGTCCAGGACATTGTATCTTGAAGCAAAACACAAAATAAAAACTATCCCCAAAAATACCAATGTATGTTGAAAATATTGTATCCTGAGGCCATTGTAATTTGAGGGGTCACTGTGTATGTATATGTGTGTAAATATAGTATATGTATACACACACACTATATATATATATATATATATATATATATATATATATATATATATATATATATATATACATACAAACAGACACACACACACAATCAAACAAACACAAATAAAGTGGCAAATATATGACAATATCACATCTTCAGCCCTAGAGAGTCATGTTACATGGGGTTAGCAGTTTTGTGCCTCTGAAGTTACATTGCACTGGTAAGTGCTTAGTAGAGAGAAAACAGCAGCAGAGACCTTGCTTCGATAGGAGATTTTGTCTTTGCTGCATCCAAGTACATGCAGATCTGCAATGCAGCTGGGCTATCAATTCTCCCGGCGTCTTACCTCTTCTGATGCATAGTGCTTTCTTGCCAAGAGAGACTTGCCAAGCTCAATGCAAGTAGTAAAGCTGTCGTTCCGGGCATCAATCTCCGCTTTAATGCCTTGGTGATTATTCATTAGTAATTCTACTGAAGAAACATCCCTGTAATGACAGTAGGGCGATTCAATCAATCATTCAGGTGCAGGGCAGTGGATCCTATATCTGAATGCATAACGGAACTGGCGATTTGACAATTACTCATTTGGTGCTAACAATATTCTCTAGACATAGGCCTGCCTTTATAGGGCTTTCTTATAACTAGGACTTGGCAACAAAAAGGGTAAGGGCCCGTTCACACGGCTTATTTGCCGACGGATTGGCGCCGTATTCCCCCGCCGGATTTGCGCTTTAATACGGCCCAATCCCCTCGGGGCATTACGGTAATCCACTGCTCTCATAGAGAACATTGAATCCGTCCTCCTCCCCGCTCGGGAAATCCCCGCGGGGGGAGAAAGGACATGACTTTTTTACGCGTGGCGCCGTAAACAAGCATTGGTCTATGGGCCGGGAGCGGCGCCCCGCCGCGCCCGGCCCCCCCTCGCCGCCCCGTATTCACGGCGATTGTGCGTCAATACGCGCACAAATCCGCCGTAAAAGCCGTTGAACACGGCCTAAGGATAATATATCATCTTTTACCACCACTACTGGTAGACTAATACCTTGGCTTCTCCTGGGCCTCGATCTGGCGGATGACATCTTCCATCCAGAGCATGAGGTCACGAACCATGCTGAAGAACCGGAATTTATCACCTGTGTCCACCAGTCTGAGCCGCCGTCCCTCACATGCATCCAGCAATGTCTTCCAAGCTTCCAAAACCTCACTCTCCCTCTTCTGGATATCATCAGCCTTATCTCCCGCATAAGCGGCCTGCAGCCGTGTGGCGTCTTCTTGCAGTTGCCTCACCTAAAAAAAAAAACAATGGGGGTTTAGTAAAGTCTGTTTGACATTAAGAACTCTACTTTGAGTTATTATTATACAACTATCATTTGATATCAGATACCACTTTTGAAACAAAAGGATATTAAAGTCAATGAAGTTTTTCTCAGAAGTTTTTTTTTATTTTTTTTTTTAAAGTTTTTAGTAATGAAAGCCCTCTAGAGTTGATGCTCTAAAAATAATGGATTTCACGAAAAAGAGGAAAAGCACAATCTTTTCTTGGATTTGCTTCTGCTCAACCTCCACCTATTAGCCACAGCTCTGAAGGTTCCAGCTTACGTATTCCATAGTGGATCGCAGGGTCAGCTTTAATATAGGAGAGGTTATGTATGGATGAGATAACCCTGTTAAGCAAAAATCTGCAATTCAAACTTGTTTAAAAAAAAAAAAAAAAATCAACAAACGGATGACTATAAAATTCTCAGAATGTCAGAAATGCGACCCAACATCTGAGCTTTTTTACAGAAAAATGGGACATCATTTACTTAAAAACATACAAGGCCTTATTTACAGCTCAATGACTGGACAAGAGACGGAACCCAGTAGGAGGCAACACTGACCGCTGTGCTACTTGGGAAAAATAAACAGGTGCAGGTAATTGCTGAGCAGTAGCTCACACACCCCTCCACTAGAGGGACAATTAGATGATAAAAACTGCACATTGAATTGATACCTGTTCACAGTATAATACTTGGGGAGATTACACAAATGCAAAAATACCAATAAGACAACCACTCACATGCCTTCTATCTATGATGGGGGTGGGTGCTGGTATTATAATTGCATATAGATAAGGCGATACAAAAATGTATTATACTGCGGCTTTTCTGCATACTGGTGTGAACAGGTATCAATTCAATGTGCAGTTTTTTTCTCATCTACTTCTCCCCCTAGTGGAGTGGTGTGTGAGCTACTGCTCAGCAATTATCTGCACCTGTTATAGCTTTCTCAAGTAGCACAGGGGCTTGTGTTGCCTCCTACTGGGCTCAGTCTTTAGTCCAGCCATTGAGCTGTAAGTATGGCCTTGCGTGTGTGTTTTTGACTAACATCTGAGCTTCCACAATGGACTGCTCTCTAATGAAGTGAAATCTTTTGAGACCTAATTTAGCTTTGGGCATAAATGGAGAAGTAAAACACTTATTTACGTGGATGCTTCTGTGTGTAAAATAAAAAAAAAAAATAAAAAAAAAGCCCTCATCTTCTCAAATTAATAGGTCAGTACTGTCTGGTCAATCCAAAGCAAACAGCAATCACCCATACCATACTCATACCTGCGTGCCCAAGGCCTGTATGTCGTGTTCGAAGGTCGTGTGCATTCTCTGTAGTGCTTCTACTGTGTTCTGATCCCTCCCAAGCTCCTCCGGCAGCTTCTTATGCTTATCTTGTATTCGACCAAAGATCTCTTTAGCATCATGATAGAATTTATGCAGTTCATAAGAGGCAGCCAGTATCTGTGTTCTGGTATCAATCAGTTCGAGGAGGTCTGCCCAGGCCTCATTGAGACCATCCTTCCATTCTGCTATGGTAGCAGCATCGGAATGTCCTGAATTAATAAGGTCGTCTGCCATGTGATTGACAGTATCCACTCTCTCCTGCCCAATGTGGCCAGTATCACGTGCAAACTCTCTGAACCTTTCCTGTAACATCTGCAGAGAAGAAAAGAAAGTTCACTGGTTAAACATTGTAGGTGGAAATTGTGCTAAAAAGGCAAAGAAAAAAAGAATAGTAAAATAAATACAGTGCAATACATAGGCAGGCTCTAGAATCTACAGCTGATTGTGACAAGATACATATCTGCTGCTACATTATAAGGCAAATACACAACTAAAAAATGTGTGTTAGCCATATTTACTGATGTATTTTACAATGATAGGAAAAAAACCCACAACATTAGGGCCCCATTCATATTACATATTTTATCAAAACATTCACAATGTTTGCAGGGAACGCTCCTGATGCATCCATTATGGACTACTACATCATATGAAATTCAATAATTTTTTTTGTCCTATGTTTAAGGGTATGTTCACACTGTGTACTGCGGCGTGTACTGTACATGCCGCAGTACACTGTGTTTCAGGAGCTTGCGCTAATCAGTGCGTACTCCCGCGGCACGGCCCCATAGACACTAATTATTCGCAGCATGTCCCTTATCTCCCCACACGTACAATGAAGGGTTATGTTCACAGGATGTACAGCCATGCGTGTGTTTTGGAAGTACATGCTGTAAAGCGCATAATTCCAAGTACAAGGGGGCCGGCAGCATCCACTCTTATAATCAGTGGTGTGCAAGTGCCAAAAAGAAGTGACCGGTCACTTCTCTCCCCCGGTATACAATACGATCGTATTGTACGCCAGGGGAGACGAGACGTAATCCATAGTTCTCTATCAGAGCTATGGATTACGGTAATTATGGGGCGCAATTCCCCAAGTATTAAGCACAGTACGCCATGAAATACACGGCGAAATGCGCTCCAAAAAAGCCGTGTGAACACATCCTAACATGATAGCCTGCTGTGTGAAATACAGCCGTGTAATTCATCTATTAATCATATACATCATCAATAGCCATATGCGATCAACAATAAACTGTACAATTACTCCCACCCCGAAAAACCTTCCCCACTCCTACAAACCACCCTCCCCTTCACCCCTTTCCCCCCACTCCCCCCCCCCCCCCCCCCCCCCCACCCCCCCCCCCCCTCAACCCATTCTGGGGATTACTTTCCCCGGTCTTCCGCTGCAGTGTCACGTGCCTACCGTTCAGAACTGTGTTGTAGGCAGAAGCACTTGACCTCTACAGTCTAATCAGCTATTGCAGCAGTGAAATCCCACTCAGAAGAAGACAGGAAGTAAACAGGAGACCAGGACTGGGATGGAGGTGAGGAGAAAGGCACGTATATACTTTTTTTTTTTTTTCTTAATGTAATTGTGCACCACTAGCATATTTGATTTTTAAATAAACTGGGCAACGCCTTTCAGTCCACGCATTGAAAAGCGTATTCCAGTCTCACAAATAAAGCTTGTTCAAGGAATAATAAGTTATACAACTTTCTAAAATACTTTTTTGCATTGATTTATAGGTTTCCAAGAGCTCTTGGTCATTTTATGGTAGCCTTCATAGTTTACTTCCAGGGAACAGGAATCCGTTCTGGTCATATGCCGGACACATAGGTGCCCTGTTCATTACATAGCAAAGCTCCGAGACATTTACTGTATATCCACACATGAGGGAATTTTGTCCACTGTAAATATGCTCTGAATTTCACCAGAGTGAAATCTGCAGTTAAAATGTGCTATAGAAGCTGACATACTATGGGTTTTTGCATGTGAATTTCTACACAAACTGCAGATTTTACCCACAACTGCAGATTTTACCCTGGTCAAACAGATGTTGCCGATTGGGGGAGGGGAAGAGGGGTTATCCCCAGGGCTGCGGAGTTGGTGTCCAATTTGGTGGAGTTGGAGTCGTCCTAAAATGGACTGACTCCCAAATATATATAATAAACTGGTAAAGTTAGTTCAACGCAGTGCCAAGAGCAAGAGGAATTGGGTCTTGCCAGTGCTGCTGCTACCATATCTTCAGCTTTATCAGATGAGATTAATTTCGAAAAGCATTTGTGTGACATGGAGCAGTCAAAGCGTTGCCACAGGGGAAAAGAATCCGCTCCCAAAGCAATCAGATTGATCATATTTCAGCAACATTTTTCACTTGCTTTGAAAGAAGAAGAAGAGTTCAACTGTTCATCAGAACTGACTGTGGTTGAGGCAATTCCTTTATACCCTGAAACGGTTAGAGATGTTGCCCATGTGGTCACCTCTTTGCCTCCAACCCAAGTTAGTGTAGAGAGGCCGTTCTCTAGCCTGGAAATAATGGGATCAGATGTGAGGTCATCTATGAAGGAGGAGCTGATGGAGGCGATACTATTTCTCAGAAGAAATTCATAGACTCACTCAAATGTTTTTGTTGAAAACGTTTTTTCCCACTTACCGCAGAGTTTTGATATTTACAATTTTACGTTTTTTGTGCTCTAAAGTTGTATCCAATAAATATATTTTAAGTTCTACCTAAATAGCTTGATCATTGTATCATAAGGTGATAAAAAGCCTGATGCTACCAATTGACTAAAGTCAGCACTTAAAACTGTACCATGTATGAAGGAGTCGGTGTTAGGGAAATTGAGGAGTCGGAGCTTTGGCTTACTGACTCCACAGCCCTGGTTGTCCCTGCATAGTCTGACATTTTCCAATCAGTGCTGGGACAGAGACACCCCCATTAGAATGGTATTAAACTGAATAATAGAGGAACAGCACAAAACAGTTATTTCACAGGGAACAAAAGCACTAAAATAGAAATATAAAGAGAGATCTCAGGTCATTTAAGTATCCAATGAAAATGCTTTATTTACTGAAAGAATAATCTCTCTAACACCAGATCATACCAACAATCAACCTGTAACTAGGAGTAAAGTACATTCAAAATAATGCCTACATCAGGTTAATGCAGCATAAAGAAAGCAGCAGCCATTACACCGGGGGACACTCATTTTGGTGCCTTAAAAGTTGGAACCGGTTTTGAGTATGTTTGGGGCGCCGATTCTGAAAAGGACACCCGTTTTCCCCTCCGCTTTAGTTTTGGAGATCCAACATTGTCACCTTACCACAAGTATATGCTTCTGAAAGTAAGGGTCACTTAATATTATACTAAAGAAATGTTGAAAATGTATGTGAAACAGAAAAGACAAATTTTAGAACATTTAAAGGTGTTTTACTACAAAGGCATTGCATTCCTGGTTTGTCCTGCCTCAGCTTTCAGTGTGCTCACAAGGGGCGTGTATGATTTGTTTGAACTGCATATCATGTGACCTAGCAGGTTTGCCATCACCAGGCCTTCCTTCACAGTGTGCCCACTCTGGTCAAACAGAGTTCTGTTTATGTAAAGATCTGAGAGTAGCTGCAATGTAGCTGAGTGGTTAGCACTTCTGCCTTCCATTATAAGAGGTTCTAGGTTCAAATCCCTGCAGGAGCCAAACGTGAATTTTTTTCCCCGTCTCAATCCATATACACAATTGAGTTTTTTTTCTTTCTATATGCACTGTTTGACTAATTACTAAGGAGTACAAAAGACCGGAATAGAATGACAGCACCTGGGAATCAACACTCGCTCATCAGTGAATGTGTGCGATTACTAAGAAGGGAAGAGACTGACAGTAGCTGCCAGAGAGGAGAGGATGTCTGAGCATTTGCTGCTAGGACTGAGGAGCTCTGATCACTGGTCGTATTCCCAAGAGAGCACGTGTACAGTATGGATCACCGAGGTAACAGCTAAAACAAAAATGCTACAGAATTTTGAATAATGATGAATGGTGAAAAGAGCACGTCTTGCCATACTCTTATGGGCGTCTTATAAGCAAGGATAAAAATGAAATTAATATAGACAGAAATTAGTGTATACTTAGCCAAGCATAGGATTTTACATACTAGCATATTCTTGTCTTGACACCTGTGATGACAACCTGGCAGTCCTTAAAGGGGTGTCCCCATCAAAGGTTTTTATGGCATATTGATATGACAGGCCAGCAAAGTCTGGGAACTGCACCTATCTTAGGAACTGGCCACGCTCGCATACAACTCTCCATTCTGTTCTATGGGAGTTCAAAGTACAGCGGAACATGGTACGAACATTCCTTTAAGGATGTTTCTTCACTTATTACTTTCTCATTTTTAGATTAGGTGGATGATTTTTAGGCGATATACGACGTAGTAGCCTAAAAGGGCTGTCCAGGTTTAGAAAAGCATGGTTGCATTTGTCCAAAAACAGTGCCACGCCTTTTCACTGGTGTGTAGTATTGTAGCTCAGTCCCATTCATTGCTGTGGAGCCAAGCAGTATTTTTGGAAGAAAGCAGACGTGTTTTTCTAACTCCATACAATGCACAACCATATACTCTATATTTGGTGTACAACGTTCATGTTGATAAAACCTCTAAGGTGACTAGATGGAAGATATGACCTTAACAAAAGGTGAGAGGATTATATAAATGCATATAGATTACTTACTGTAACATGTTCGTAGTCCTGACCCAATTCATGGGAACCTGCCACAACTTCCCTCTCCGCAATCCATTGCTCCAGATCATCAACTTCACGGTTGAGCTGGAACAACCTGTGTCGTTCATCCAATTTTCCTCTCCTCTCTTCAGACAAATCTTTCAGACCTGCATAAAGTTTATCCACTTGCGACTGACGCATGCTGATCCGCTCACTGCATCCAAAATATAAGAGGGAGGGAGACATGGACAGAGAGTAATGTTATGTTCAGGCATCTTCTCTAAAAAGGCTGCAGGTTTAGACTCTGTTCAGAACGAATACAAGCAGTAACGTCTTGCTCAGACGATCCTTCATTGCCGGTCACATTAGTAACAATCCTACAGTCACTATCACAATACACATACGAGAATGACCGCTAACCTTTCCGGATGTCCATCTGCCACCAGTGCCCTACTGGTCTTGGAAAGCTGGTGCACAGTCTCTGCATAATCCTCCACCGCCTGCTCCAGTATCTGGTGCTTCTTCAGCATCGACACAGCACTTTGCTCATCCTGTAAGTAAATGCCAGGGGTCAGCAGGAACCGGATATGCACAGGGATGGAAGCGTGCAGGTTCTCCAACAATGCTCTTGCACATAATGGAGCTTTCTTTCCCAGAATTGAAGTCCATGACACTTCCCTAGGGTGTATCAGCTTACCAATTTATATTTTTACTACATTTTATGAAATATAGTATGATGTCAGACTGTTGATTGGAGACCTCAGTGTAGCATCAAAAATATCATATGCATTACAGCCATCAACAATCTCTACTACTAAACTGTGCCTGCCATTAACCCTCATAATACATTTGTTTTACCAAATCTGCCGTGTATATGATGTGTGGACTTATATAAACATGGTTGTGGTTTGGCATATGTGTCGCCACAATCCTATGTAGGCATATGCAGGTAAATGTATCAAAGAAGTGTATAGTGACATGTTCTTCTTCATGGTAATGGAGGATCCTGATGCAACATGGAAACTATAAATCAACTGTGTGGCCCCTCCATAGTATATCCTGGCAGGAATTGTCTTCCCATGTCAGCCCGGCACAGTAATAGCCACCATTGGCTGTAGGTGTAGGCCAGTGGCAGGTCCGCTGCCGGAAAGAAATAATATTCTGTCTGAAAGTGGGCAGCCTGTCAGTAAGGAGATCAGGGCATAAGATCTGGCATGTGGACACAGAGGTTAAGGGACGTGAAGTGGTCTCAGTTGACCCATTCCTAGAATGAGCAGTGCCCGTCCTGCCCTCCCATGTATCTGTTTTATTGTATTTATAGGTTACTGTAGAAGGTCATGGCAGTTTGGTTGTAAGAGGGTATTTCAATAAAATTAACCCTATGAAAGGGCTGTTTCACAATGTTCTTGCTAGGTTTAGATCTGTAACTGTTGGGATATACTTATAACACTTGACAAAGAAAAACTTAGAGAACCTGTCACATAGGTTGTGCCCCCCTTTCTGAGGGCAGCACAAGCTAGTGTCAGACCTGCTGTTTCCAGTGCTGTGTCCCTTATTCTGTAAGATGCAGCAGTTTTTGAGTATTTAATACTCAATTTGCAGTTTTCATCCAGAAAAGTCATTTAAAGAGTCAGTTTTTTCAAACCCCGCCCACCTGAGTATAGCCCCACCCACCTCAACTGATAAACCTATTACTTGGAATAGGTAGAAACATGTGAATAAATGACAGTGGGCGGGGCTAGTCTTTGGTGGGCGGGGCTAACACCAGCTCATGAATAAGATTTGAGCATTAAATGCTCTAAAACTCCAGCATCTTACAGAATAAGGGACACAGCGCTGGAAACAGCAGGTCTGACACTGGCTTGTGCTGCCCTCAGCAAGGGAGGCATAACCTATGTGACAGGTTCTCTTTAAGGCAATTGTCTCACATGTAGTTTTAACAATTAAAACCAGGCACTTGACATATACAATTCTTTTCTCATCTGTTTTTATTTCTGATCATAGAAAGGTTTTATTCTAGGTTATGTAAATGATTATGGTGGCGGCCATTTTGCTTCAGTTGTTGGCCTGCTAACAGCATTTAGATATATGCCATACAGCAGCCATGTCCCTCATGGAAATCTGTAGTCTGTCAATAACAAATTGACGTCTATGGGAGTGTGTTGTGGGCATGCTCTGTGACCGATGGAGGGAGGTGAGGTATTACAATTACCTACTACGAATAGTGGATCATGTGTTATGTATAAGTATTTGCTTCTGACGATGAAAAGACTTTGGAAAAGTTATCTCTTTAGAACAAGAAATGTCAGCCTAGGGTGAGTATTAGGGTCACTGTAAAAACTACAGGGTTTAAGATGATCTGGAAAACTTAAAAAAAATTCTTAAAAATATGTTTAAAACATAAACTTGATCCAAACATTTTCCGATGACACATTCCCTTTAAGGGACCACTACAAGACCCTCCAATGAACAATTACAGTGGGCTTCCTTCGCCATTTCACCCTGGTCTACAATCTTAGTCACCTTTGCTTTCTCTTCAGACATCATATAGAGCTCTTGCTCACTCATCCAGGCTTCTGCTTCAGCAGCATCAAAGTAATATTGCTGAGCTTTGTGTGCCTCTTCCAATCGCCTATGTCTCTTTTCTGTTTCTTCGATGAGTTGGTTCCATAAAGCCTGAAGATCTGCAAGCCGTTGCTCGATTGGCTCTGAATTAAGGTTAGAATCTTCCAAAATATTTTGGCTCCTTTCAAAGATATCTTCATAGCGATGCTGGTGGCCTTGGATCTCCTTTTGAAGAGTCTGTTTAAAGCAAAATAGCATTAAGTGAAATCCTTTTATAAATCATCAAATGTATTACAAATTAGAGACCAAGCCTGTGGCATGACAAAATACTCCATAATTAAAGGGGTTGTCTCACCATGCTGTTTCACAGAGCAGCTTTCATTCATGCATCCTGTCTCTTTCTAGTCAGGCTGTGGGTACTTAGCATATCAGTTCTGGTATTCAAAGGTCTGCTAGTTACTCTTGACATTAGATAAAAATCTCCTGCTCTCAAGTCCAAAGAACCTCCAGAGCTAAAGTAAACAGTAGTAATTTGTCTCTTTTGTTAGATCAGATAACACTGAAGCAGCCAAGAGTTCTGTGTGCTGATTTCATCCCTGCTATCAGATAAGACAAACAGCAGAGGAGAGCAGGTTGGTAACCTAGAGAAACCTGAGAGCACTCAGAGCTGATAAAATCACTTTTATCTCCTCAACAAAGAAAAATAAACAAAGCAATCTGTTTGGAAAAAGTTTTCATTTACTGTTCCCTATATGTAGTGGGACAACCCCGTTAAGGTACCTAAGGGTAATTAATTTGCTCCCATCAAGAGAATATTTCTATAGATATGAAGGGTTGCATTTTTCAGACTTATAAAGGATATCTCTTACAAAACAAAATTACTGTATACATAACAGACCTAATGGTAAAAAATAATAAAGATGTACAGCAAGACATCAAGCATTATTTCTCAGATTTTTGTAACTTAATCCTGTCCCATGAATTAGTACATAGGAAAAAAAAAAAAAAAAGGGTGACCCACTGAATAGCCACAATATAGATAAGGGACTCATCCTCCACATACGTGAATTCTGGGGCCTAAGCCTAAATTCACACAGGTGTTTAGGTGCTTTTCTGTCTATATATTATTTCCTGCTGCTTATATAGTGTCAGTATACTCCACAACACTTTAATGAAACTTCCACCATTATTCACACTCCTCCCTGTTCCCAAGAAGGATCCCAATGTAATACACCCCCTTTCAGACATGCTAGTGTGTTCACAGCCTAATCTAGCTGTGCATTCCTCAGGTAAAATTATATTTATAACTAATTGTATTTCATATGTTTTATGTACAATAGAAAGTTCAATTGTAATTCGTCAGTTCAGAAAAAAATCCTTGAATAGAGTTAAGAGAAAACAAGGCTACTAGAAAATGAGATCAGGTCATCATCTGCAAGACTCTTACTATTGTTTAGATTAGGGTGTAGCTGCTATTTCAGCAAGGAAGGAAGTTACGCAAATCACATTCCACGGCATTAATACTGCGAGTAGGGGAGAGGACATTTTCTAGTGGTTTGTGATTCACCAACTTACAATACGAAAAACTTTTCTTGGGAATTCATTCTTCAAAACATCCAGGGTCACTTAGGTCTCCATATGAAGTGAAGGGGCAGGTCACTTAACGTAATTGGGTAATGATTCATCTGTACTCCACCCAAGGTTAAAATAGGGTCTAAAATCCTGGTTGCAGTACACTAGGATCCATAAAAATGCAGACAATTGGTACTCTCTATATACTTTTACTAACTTCGGCTACCCAGAGGTGCCAGCAGCTGTGTGGGCAGCACAGTGGCTCTATGGTTAGTATTATTGCTGTGCAGCGCTGGGGTTCTGGGTTTAAAGGGGTTGCCTCGCTACAAAGATTAGCTTTCAACATGTAGGGAACACTAAATAAAGATGTTTTCCAAATATATTGCGTTGTTAATTTTTTGGGGGGTTAAGGGGCTACAAGTGATTTTATCACCTTCTGTGCGCTCTCTGGTTCCCTAAGTGACCGACCTGTGTATTTCTCCCCCTGCTGTTTGTTCTATCTGATAGCAGGGAGTGACGTCATCACACAGGTCACAGCACAGAACGCCAGACAGTGAGAGCGTGTTTGTTATCTGATCTTTCAGACAAAAAAACCAGTAATTACTACTGTTTACTTTTCCTCAGAAGCTTCCCTGGTCCTGACAGCATGAGATCTATCTAATTAGCAGAAATCTGAATACATGGAGCTCATATGCTAATTACAGACAGCTTGACCAGGAAGTGACAGAGCAAAGCAGCATTATTTCATTCATGCATCCTATGAAACTTTGAGATGAGACAACCCTTTTAAAGGGAACCTGTCACATAGGTTATGCCCTCCTTGCTGAGGACAGCACAAGCTAGTGTCAGACCTGCTGTTTGCAGCACTGTGTCCGTTATTGTTTTAGATGCAGCAGTGTTAGTGGATTTACACCATAAGTCTTATTAATGAGCAGGGGTTAGCTGGACCCACCAAACGCTATCTCCGCCCACTGACAGTTATTCACATGTTTCTACCTATTCAAAGTAATAGGTTTATCAGTTGAGGTGGGCAGGGCTAGCCTGAGATGGACGGGGTTTGAAAAAAACGGACACTCTGAAGGACTCTTCGAATGACTCTTCTGGCTGAAAACTGCTGATTTGAGCATTAAATACACGAAAACTACAGCATCTTACAGAATAAGGGGCACAGCACTGGAAACAGCAGGTCTGACCCGAGCTTGTGCTGCCCTCAGCAAGAGGGGCATAATCTATGTGACAGGTTCTCTTTAAGTCCCACCATGGCCAACATCTGCAAGGAGATTTTATGTTCTTCCTGTGTTTGTGTGGGTTTTCCCCACACTCCAAAAACATACAAGAGGATGTGAATGAAAGGCGGAAGGGTAGTACAACGTTGTCTCAATAACTGAACCGGAGGAAGGCACCCTCCCTCAAAAAAAGGCATAAAGCAGTAGTCAATCATACTGGATTTTCATTCCAATAAAGATTCATTACCTTCATATATGGTGATATGCATTGATACATATTAGGTTACTGTACTAAACTGAACTAGTGTAAGGCCTCGTTCACACGGCTTATTTTGCCGCGGATTGGCGCCGTACTGCGCGCTGGATTTGCGCTTCAGTACGGCGTCAATCCGTCGGAGTCATTACAGTAATCCACTACTCTCATAGAGAACAGTGGATTCCGTCGCTCCTCCCCGCTCGGCGAATCCGTCGCGGGGGGAGAAATTGACATGCACATTATTTACGGCGCGGACGCGCCGTAAACAAAGCATTGTCTATGGGGCCGGGAGCGGCGCCCCCGCTGCGCTCCGGCCCCGCCCCTTATTCACGGCGGATTTGTGAGCTCAATACGGCTCACAAATCCGTCGGGAATAAGCCGTGTGAACACGGCCTAATTGTTTTTCAAATAAATCTCCTGGAGGCTTTCAAACATCCTACAAGGTCTTCATAGCTAATGTTTTCTTTCCACTACAATAACATTTTTGCTAATCCAACCATCTTTTCTGAGGTCCTAATCGTGTTAGGAAGCCTGTTGCTTTGAATGTATGGAGGATTTGGCCCACAGAGAAGCAAATCTTAAAAGGGATTGTCTCGCTACAATGATTGGGTTTTAATCAAAAGATCTTTAAAAAACAAGCAGCTTTGCAATATATGTTCATTACAAATGTCCTACTGATTTTGAGTTATCCTTGGTAGTAGGAGTGCATCAGCTCCTCAAATCACTATAGCCACCGACCTGTTTATTTTTATCTCACTGGCTGCCAGTGCTGGTGACTCATCGGCTTCTCAATACAGGTCAGAGCACAGAGCCCCTCCCGCACAGAATGAGGCCAATTGTGATGCTTCTGTAGGGGAGGGGGAGGGCTCTGGTTTCTGTCTCTCTGTAGCTGTGCTGCCTGGATTAACCCTGTGTGTGGCTGCTCCCTCCTGCTCTCTACACAGATTGAGGAGAGCAGAGGAGAGGGTGATCTGTGGTCAGTACGATGTGACAGCAGTGAAGTGTGTTACTATAATCATGATGTGTCTGTGGAGCTTTGACTATACTAATAGAACAGATCAGGGGGGCATGTGAACGGTCCATATCCCTCCCTGCTCTCTTGTATTAGTGACACATTGTGATTATAGTAACACACTTCACAGCTGCCCTGTGTCTGTTCTGACAGGGTTTGTTTGTTGTTGCTTGAGATGTCCGTGGAGATTTGTATGCTAAGCAGGGGGTATAGGAACACTTACATCCCCCCTGCTCTGCTATTACCATACACCGCTTCACAGACCTCTGGCTCCATAGCCACTCATAGATCAGCCCTCTCCCTGCTGTCTCCTGACTCTGTGGAGAGGAGCAGCAAGAGCTCAGGCCACAGCAGCACAATGCAGCTGATCCAGCAGTGAGCAGCCTGCAGCAGATCTAGGCAGGCACACACAGGGTTAACTCTGGCAGCAAACCCCCTCGCCCTCCCTTGCTGTATAGAAGGAGAGCTGTCTGTGTGCTGAGGGGAGGGGGGGAAGGGGGAGGAGAAGAGGCAGACAAGACGCATGCCCCTGAATTTAAAAATCCTATACTGCCAGACACACTGAGGTAGGCTGAAAGCCTGTAGTGAGACAACTCCTATCAGTTAATGAAACCACCTGATGAGGTTACTTTGACGTGGTGGGTGGACATACACAATTTTTTTTTTTAACTTGTTTTTATGAAATCACCAATGTCATTTGT
This sequence comes from Phyllomedusa bahiana, assembly GCA_025379985.1. NCBI lineage: Eukaryota > Metazoa > Chordata > Amphibia > Anura > Hylidae > Phyllomedusa > Phyllomedusa bahiana. The sequence goes on from JAODAL010002869.1 coordinate 90,779, forward strand.
ACAACATTCAGATGGCATAGCTGACACGGATGATACATTTTAAAATTTTTAGCCTTCTAAACTAAATGTAGGCAGAAAAGAAAAACAATAATCAATTGCTGCCAGGCAATTATTTCTATCTTGGCTCTCCACTTAATCGTTGCGTTCAGCCTTATCACCGCAAGAGAGTAAGGTGTTTAGACCAAGTATCTGCCGCCACAGGACCCCCTCCCTCCACGACCATGTCTGCCCATTCGGCCACGTTCCCCCAAACCCTAGACTGATCACCCTTCACACACATCTGTTAGCCTGGATATGATTAAAGGTTGAGGGGATAAGATTGGGGTATAGCTGATGCAAATCTGTGGCTGCAAGGATTTGTTTAGAGCAGGGGTTCCCAACTCCAGTCCTCACGCCCCACCAACAGGTGCACAAGTGATTTAATTATGCTGCACAGGTGACTTATTTATCGTCAGTGCATCCTGTGGGATATCCTGAAAACATGACCTGTTGGTGGGGCATGAGGACTGCAGTTTGGGAACCCCTGGTTTCGAGACTGGGTTCACAAAATGATGAACATGGTGTAGGCCCTGCAATTGACAAAGACCCAACCTGACCGAAGGTCAAATCAGGAAAAAATTGGCAGCTCCCTAAGTTAATATTAGCTAGGGGTCTATCTAACTCATGAATTCCCAGAAAAAAACCTAAGTGAGATATTGTACAGGAAAGAGTCGTCAGTAACTTAAGGTGAAGTGTTTCGACTGTGCTCCAATGTCCTTCCGACCAACAGCAATTTGGCCATTGTCAACCCCTTAGGAACCCCTCTCTAAAATTATCCATGGGGATGGTTTTTGTTAATAATCTTTCTGACTTTTAGGTCTAATAAGATTGATTTCCTACCCTACAAGACAGGAGTGCTCCTATATTAATAAATTGAATTAAAGTATACCATCTTTATTTATTGCTTCTTGAACCCTATTTATCATATCATTTCGTGGGAGAAAACCCGGAGTTGGCCATTTGTTATGTCTGCTAGAGTGTTGGCTTGGTCTCATTGTTTATTTAATAAGACCAGAACCTTGGCTCGATAACGTAAATCTATTCAAAGCAGTTTGAACATTTATTAATGATGTTTCACATTTAAAAATTTGTGTTTCATACCTGGACTCATTATCTTAACACAGTTGACGCTACATACATTTTAACAACCCCTCAATATCTTGCTTTTACCTTGGTATGTTACCCTAAAAAGAAGTAGGTTATACTGGCTCCTAGATAATAGGGTAGGTTCTATGTGGCGATCGCCTTTATCAAAAGTACCGAAAACCCCTTGTATGTTGGTAGGTAAGCATCTTAGATGTTGTATTATTTTTTGTAGGGTAGTGTAGGGTTTTGTATTAGGGATTAGATTGTACTACTTAAGGATATTTAATTAAAATATATAAATTTTATTTCATGTATTTCTCTTACTTATAAAATTTTGTGCTAGCCTAGCCATTTGCCTAGGTTAAACATTCGGGCATGCATTCCTGCAAATTTTGGGTCTGGGCCTGACAGAGAAAACTAAAATTAGGGACCCACCGAGGTTTTACCCTGATATGTGAGGTGCCTCACAATTCATAGCAAAGGTTACACTCTAATGTAGGTCTGGTTTCCCATATGGTTGGTGCAGGAAATTCATAAGTGAGATATTGGATAGAAAGGAGTCGTCCAGTAACTAACTGTGAATGTTTTCGTACCCTGTGTCCAATCCGCCAGAAAACAGCCCATTTCCGCCTAATTGTACAACCTCAAATTATGAAACCCCAGGCCTCCATTAAATTTGTGCTGCTGGATTATACACATCGGGATCCGGGCTCTTTTCTCGTTCCAGATGAATGCTCTGTACTCAGACATCTTTAGGTCTCAAATAGATAGAGTTCCCTAGTCTTCTCTACATTCTACACATGCTCCCTATCATTTTAATTAAGTTGCAATGGTCAAGAGTAGTCCTGCCCATCTGTTCAAGGTTTTCTACATTTGCTCAGCATATTTTTTCTATATGCAGTCGAGAAGGGACTCGTGGGAGCCAAATTCCCAGGTATTTGATCACACTGGCGAACCAATATATTATGCTCTGCTGCCCAAGTCGGTCTGGCTGAGCCTCTCAAATTCAACCCCTCACTCTTCTCTACATTGATAGTGTACCCTGAAAACTGACCAACAGCCTGGAGGTCTCGCAGTATGGCCCCTAGATGAAGCTGCGGTTAGATGTTAGTATTGGCATGCACAATTTGATCAAAATGTACACTGAAAACCTACATTTTATACATGTATAAAAGAAAGTAGTAATGCAACTTAAATGTTGTATTAATTTAATGTGTGTATGGCTTTTAGTGTTTACTGGGTGTAGCTGTATTTTTCATGTTGGAAAATAACCTGAAATGCTGTAACACATTTAAAAGAAATCTAGAAGCTTCCGAAAATAACCTGAAACCTTCATACATGATTATTTTCTTTCCACTATAATAAAATTTGTGCTAGTCCAGCCATCTTTCCTGAGGTCCTTACATTCAGGGCAATAGGCTTCCTGCACACTTATTATAAGGAGGCTTGGGCCCCTCAGAGGCACAAATCTAAAAGTTAGGGACCCACCTGAGGAGGTTACCTTGATATGGTAGGTGGGCATACACAATTTGATCAAAGTGTACACTGTAAACGTTATTTTACACATATAGAAAGGATAGCCGTAATGCAGCTTAAATGTTCTATGAATGTACGGAGAATGAACTTAAAAACTAAGTATATGTTAACATAGCGAATTGCAGCTCGCACAGGTACTCGCCACAATATGCCTTCGTTAGCGCTGTTCAAAGCATGCCAAACCTTAGTTTTTCTTGCCGCGTAAAAGAATTGTACATTATGTGCCGAGAAATAAGATTATAAAATCGTCATCTGAACAACAATGACTTTACACAACACTCAACAAGTGCGGAGCTTGTAAAGGATTTTACCGTAATTGAGGGGCAAATATGCGTCAAAGTACGCCCCGCAGATACACCGCGTGAACATATCAGAACACAATTTTATATGAAATCTCCTCAAAGCTTCCAACTAGACTGTAAAATCTTCACAACTGATTATTTTGCTTCTACTCTAATAATTTTTCTGCTTATCCAGTGTTAAACAAGAAAGGAGACATTTCTGAAAGCTGACTTTAGTATCTACAACAAAATGCAGCCCGAGCTGAGCTTACAGACCTGATTTTTCTTGATTAGCAGCTGTACAGTTTGGAGATTATGTCCATGGTCCGTTGACGTTGCAATGGGCATTCTCTCTTCAACCCATAGCTGAAAATAGATGAAACCAAGTTATCTCTCTAAAGAAAACAACAGATCGCTACTCTTCTAGAAAAACCACAATTTAAAAAAGTAACCATCTGGATTATAATTCCTGTCAAACTTCAGATAAGACACCTTGAGTGTTTCCATTCACTTACAATCTCATCTTCCACATCTCGATTAAACTGATGGATGTCTTTAGAGGCCAAGAGGTACTTTTTCCTCTCGTTTAAGGGTGCGAGCAAATCTACAAATTTCTGCTGCACTACGATACGCTTGCTGTCCACTTCGTCGGTGCTCTCTCCCTCCTGGCTCAGGGCTTGTGCTTGGCTTCGAAGCTCTTCCACCTCCTTCTTACGGACCTCCATTTGATTTTCTAGCATCTACCAGAAAAAAAATGAAGAAAACATTTACTGGTTGGACTGTTCAATGGCAGTGCGCGATATTCCTATTTGTAGATTAGTATCAGAATTTATCCAGCTTATTAATGACATGCACACTATACAAATCTTGGAGCCACGCACCAATTTAGACCATGAAATCTTTAATTTCACTACAACAAAACACAGTTTGCTAAATACTCCAAAAACTGCTTGAAGCTGCACTCTATGTCTACACTGTTGCATATACCTGCACACTGTGGGCGACATGTCCCAATATGCAAGCGCCAGGTTTTTGGTCTATTTTGCGCCAAAAATACTCTTGACACCATTTTCTCTATGTAAATGAACTGTAGTACACAAAAACTAGGCACATTAGACGCCGGGCACGACACATTGTAATGTGCCTAAAAAGGTGCCTTAATTATAGTAGTAATGATACGCTGTGCGCCTCCATAATGTAATGCATCTATCGAGGCGCATTACTTACACTAGTAATGATTCGTTATGCAATGCGCCTAGATAGGTACATTACATACACTAGCACTAATACGCTATGCACCGCGATTGCATAATGCGCCTATTTGGGCGCATTAAGTTTGATATGCAAGGTATACCAGACAGCAGATTTTTGAAAGGATCGTACTTTCAGACACACTGATTAAATGTGCCTAAAATCTGCCGCGGCAGAGCCAATTTTCAGACATGTTGCCCTGTATGTTTAGCAATGGGACAGGTCTGCAATACCCTACACAGCCACTACTAAATGTATGAATATACAGAGCAATGTAAACAATGAAGAGGTTGTAGAGCTCGCTTAAGATGGTAGCATCTTCAAACAGTTGATAAGTAGGGGTGTCAAGAGTTCATCTCCCCAATGATCTGTTATGGACGGTTTATCCCAAGGACAAATAATAAAGTATAGGCAAGGACAGTGCTCACCGTGTTGATTAGAATTTAAGGGTGTCTGACTATGATTTCTAGCCTCCCAATCCATACAACAAATACAATAAAAATTCTGGAAAAATAGTTGGCACTCCAATGTGGTGAAAAAGCGAAATTCAACATTTATTTATTCCAGGTCATAAAAGCAGTACAGGCATAGCAGAAGATGCAACATTTTGGACTATTAAGCTCTTCTTTAAACTATGGTTGGTGTAGTATCACGAGAGCACAGTTCTGCAGAACCATTTACCAAAAATGACAGTTTCTAATAAACGTATGCTGCTTAATATAATATATAAGCACTTGTACACCTTGAAAAGGGAAGATTTTCTTCCGAAACGTCGCAAGGATGATTGTGCCTCAGCTCTGTTGTGAGTCCTAGGGAAATTTCTGAGGACTTGTCAAAGAGTGCCCTTTGGAATGGAAAACAAAAGGACTATACAAGACTTTGCACCACCAGGTTTTTATGACTAATTGTTCTATCTATTTATGGTTAAAAAAGTTTGTCAATATTTGAAAAATAATTCATAAAAATGAAATAGAAATTACGCAAGCATTGATGATTTAGGTGTGTCGAGTTTACCAAAAATGACCAAAGAGCAAGGACAAAGAAGATGAGTCTATATAGAGCCCTTTGGAGTGGCGAGTCTTTCTCTGGAATCTCTATGGTAAGCTAATAATAGTGTAATTTTAGCCAAAAATGAGACATCGGTTGCGCTGTGCCACAGACAGGAGACTGTACACTCTCTGCCATCACCTAAATTTTATGACTAGTAGATGTCAGATGAATAGTAGCTTGTCAAGAAGTCATCATTTACCACTCGCTGGTCCTGTGCGAGCTTGGTGTGACCTCCCACTATGTCACAATAATTCAAAGGAAGAAGAATCCATGGCACCAGGAATCTCAATAAAAGGTAATCTTTAGTTGTAATCTGTAAACAGCAATGTTTCGGGCATGAGCGGCCTTTTTTCAAGCCAAAATTGATAATTTTTTGGCTTCACAAAGGCTTTGCATGGCCAAAAACATTGCAGTTTTTTATGGATTACAAATCAAGATGACCTTTTATTGAGATTCCTGGTGCCTCAGATAATGTCTGTCAGATGAATACTAGCCACATATGCAGCAATTTACATCAGTCTTCCTGTCCTTACCATCCTGGCACTGGCTTCTGAAGACAGGCGGGACCGTCAGGTCCCACCCAAATCCCTGGTTATGTTTTTGTTTTGGCACTATTATGAAATGACCCATCACCTACCATTGATAATGCGCATATATAGAATAGTCAATCAGAATTGGGCAGCTACTCAGAGACCTTTTACCACAGTACATCCAAAATCTTCCCGAGAATATAGTTTTATACAAGACAGGCAAGTAAAAGGTGCATTAGGGCATATCCCCACGGCATGGGTTTTCGGCCGGTTTTTCAGTCTGTTTGCGGTTTTGCAGACCGCCTGAAAAACCGTCCGAAAATTAGCATAATGGGGCTCTATGGACAACCCGTGCAGCAGTCCCCACTGCACGGGTTTTCCGGCCTTCGGTTTATCAAACCGCCGGACGCCCGAAAAACATTGTGCTTGCACAATCTTCCGTCCGGTTTCTCCATTGCGGAGAAAAGCCGTCCCCCCTGTGGCCGTGTGCACTGCACACAAACCGGACAAATACCGGTTGGATAAACCGACCGGTATTTGTCCCTTGCTGTGGGGACGCAGCCTTCGTGCACATGGACACACTGCACTGATTGTACTCATCTGTATATACTGTATTCAGCAGACTGGTCTAATGATTACAACGTAACACTGAGCCTTTGTCCCAGAGGGGTTAAAGCCTTTATAGTCAGATCTGTGCTAGACGAATTTGACTCAAGCATGAGCTAACTATAACACTGTGCCCAGGGATAGAGAGCCATAAAGAGCGAGGGGGAAATAGAATCTGTGTTAATTCCTTATTTCCAGTATACAGTAGTCTCTCAGTGTTTCAAATCCTTTTAATATCTGACATTTCAAAGATCACATTCCGCCATAACAATAAATGTGCATAGAGAAGCTGTTTGGAGTCGGCGGCGGGCAGGGGCTGTGTAGGAGTTGGGAGCTGTTTACACATTCCCTCCTTTGTTCTGGGCTTTCTGGCTCTTATAAACAGCTTACCATCTAATGGATAAAGTCACTTTACTCACTCTTGGGGCTTTGTACGGATTTATCATCGAGTCTCTGAAAAGGATTTCGAAAAGCGCGTAAAAAACGTAGCATAGAATCTGAGCAGCGTGTGATAATCTGCAACAGCGCCGGCAGTGTCATGTTAGCATGTTTACGGTGATTTACTATTTACTATTACCACCACAAGCACCAGTCCAGCTCAGCAGACCTGTGTTGTGAACCTTTCCTCCTATGAGCCAAACAAACATGAAATATCAGTTCTCTCCAAAGGCCTCTCCTTCTGCCCCTCAGCACTCACTGACCATGTCAAACTCTGCAACGACATGGAGGAGTTTTTCAGAAAAATAAGACTGAGGGAATACTTCTATGACAAAGACCTTCCATACAGCAGCGACTCTCAGAGAACAGCCCATAAGGAACCCACCAAAAAATCAACCTGGACCCCACGGCCTGGAATTAATGCAGCACTGGATAAATACATTGACTGTTTCAGAAGCAAGGTAAAATCTGAGATCTTGGGGAAAGTAAAGAAACAGGTCCATGACCTAACCCTGCAGGAACAGAAGGCTATCGCTTCACTGAAAGAAAATCAGGACGTAATAATAAAACCAGCTGACAAAGGGGGCGCAATAGTCATGATGAACACCACTGACTATATCCAGGAAGCAAAAAGGCAGCTGTCCAACCCCGCCCATTACTCCAAACTTAACATGATCCCCAGAGACCTATATGAAACAACTAAAGAATATGATCAAGAAGTTTCCAACTCAGGTCCGGAGGCAGGTAGAGGGGCTCATCCCAGCGGATCCCAAGCTGGGCTGCTTCTACATGCTCCCCGAGATCCACAAAGATGGCAACCCTGGGAGGCCTATCATTTCTGGTATTGGGACTCTGACAGAGAATCTCTCAGGTTGGGTGGAAAATCTCCCAAAAACCCCCTGGTCAGAGATACTCCTAGTTACATCCAGGACACCACGGATCTTCTTAACAAACTCAATGCCTCGGTCCAAACTTCCTGAGGGCACCATTTTGGCAACCATGGATGTAGAATCGTTGTATACAAACATACCCCACAAGGATGGAGTTGCAGCATGTTGGACGCACCTGGAGAAACTAAACCTCCCAACAAAACCAGTAACACAGCTCATACAATTCATACTCAGCCACAACTATTTTAAATTTGGAGAGGACCTATACCTACAGCGAATGGGAACTTCAATGGGGTCCAGATGTACGCCCAGTATGCAAACCTCTTTATGGCTGAACTGGAAGGAGCGTATTTATCACTTGCACACCAAACCCATGATGTACCTCCGTTACATCGATGAATCATTTTCATCTGGACTGCGGGCGAGGAGGCCCTAATTCAATTCCATAATGACTTCAATAACTTCCACCCCACCATCAACCTTAAACTTACCTTTTCAGAGAGCAAAATCCACTTTCTGGATACTACAATACACATCAAGAGCACCAGCTATTCACATCAGTGTACCACAAAACCCACAGACCGAACGGCTACCTCAGGAATGACAGCTTCCACCCTAAACACACAAAGCAATCCATTATATAGAGCCAGGCTATACGGTACAATCGTATTTGCTCCGAAAAGACAGACCTGGACAAACACCTCCTGGATCTGAGGACAAAATTTCGCCAATTGGGATACAGGCCAACAGTGACGGACAACCAAATCAGCAAAGCGGCCGCCATCAACAGAGACAGTCTACTTACATACAAAGACACCCAGAAGGAAGAACGAGTGCCCCTAGTTGTCACCTACAACCCACAGCTGCAGATCCTACGAAAGATTGCCAAGGAACTTCAACCTGTACTACATAGGGACAACAGACTCAAAGACATATTCCCAGTCCCCCCTTTCGGCAACCACCAAACCTGCGGCGTATTATTGTCCGGAGCGCCCTGAAGGCCCCAACAGAAAATGGCACCTCACCCTGCCTGCAGAACAGGTGCAAGACCTGCAGTCACATCCACACTGCTGACAGTGTACCTGTCTCACAATCCCAACAGGTGCACAGAATTAGGGGACATTTTCCTGCAGGTCTAGCAATGTGGTTTTATCTGATCATGTGTGCGCAATGTCCTACCACAGGCCTCTATGTGGGGGAAAACAGGACAGAGACTCAGCCAGCGCATGAACTCACACAGATTCACTACTAATAACAGCAGAACTGATCTTCCAGTGGCACAACACTTCAGAGATGACCATTGTATTGAAGATCTGAAAATTATGATTTTAATGGGACACTTTAAGACGCAGAGGGAGAAAAAGTAGTGGGAATTTAAATTAATGCAAAAATTTCAGACTCTGCAAAATGGGCTAAATATTCATGCCAGCTTTATGTCAAACTATGTGTGAACTGTGATGGCCACAAATTGCACCTGATGGCTGCGAGATAAGACGCAGATTTACTGACCCCTCCGTCACGCCTCACAAGTTTCCAGATAGTTGATGTCGTGACCTGTTGTAAATGACTTCTCTGCTTATATTGCAACTTGTTATTTTTAAGAATTCTAGGACCCTTTGAAGGTCCATGTCTTTTGTGTATAAAAAGTCTGTGAATTTTCAATTTCTTGTATAACATCTTGTCTGAAGAAGAGAGCTAGTTCTCTCGAAAGCTCACCATCAAATATACTCGGTTAGCCTGAAAAAGGTATCGCCTGATTTCTTCACTATTCTACTACTTTCTATGGCTAACACGGTACAACATTATACTACTTACTATTCTCAGAGCAGAACTATTTGAACCTTGCAAATCATAAGCAACTCAAAACTACTGATGGAAGGTCAGCCCACATACATAAAAAGGGCAGGTAAAAAAATCAATGCAAAAAATAATTTTCCTTCTCTCTCTCCAACTTTCCTTCCCTTCCCTTTCCCTCTCTCCAACTTTCCTTCCCTTCCCTTTCCCTCTCTCCAACTTTCCTTCCCTTTCCCTCTCTCCAACTTTCCTTCCCTTTCCCTCTCTCCAACTGTCCTTCCTTTTCCCTCTCTCCAACTGTCCTTCCTTTTCCCTCTCTCCAACTGTCCTTCCTTTTCCCTCTCTCCAACTGTCCTTCCTTTTCCCTCTCTCCAACTGTCCTTCCTTTTCCCTCTCTCCAACTGTCCTTCCTTTTCCCTCTCTCCAACTGTCCTTCCTTTTCCCTTTCCCGCTCTCCAAGTTGCCTTCCTTTTCCCTTTCCCGCTCTCCAACTTTCCTTCCTTTTCCCTTTCCCGCTCTCCAACTTTCCTTCCTTTTCCCTTTCCCTCTCTCCAACTTTCCTTCCTTTTCCCTTTCCCTCTCTCCAACTTTCCTTCCTTTTCCCTTTCCCGCTCTCCAACTTTCCTTCCTTTTCCCTTTCCCTCTCTCCAACTATCCTTCCTTTTCCCTTTCACTCTCTCCAACTGACCTTCCTTATCCATCTCTCTCCAACTGTCCTTCCTTATCCATCTCTCTCCAACTGTCCTTCCTTATCCATCTCTCTCCAACTGTCCTTCCTTATCCATCTCTCTCCAACTGTCCTTCCTTATCCATCTCTCTCCAACTGTCCTTCCTTATCCATCTCTCTCCAACTGTCCTTCCTTATCAATCTCTCTCCAACTGTCCTTCCTTTTCTCTCTCTCTCCAACTGTCCTTCCTTTTCTCTCTCTCTCTCTCCAACTGTCCTTCCTTTTCTCTCTCTCTCTCTCCAACTGTCCTTCCTTTTCTCTCTCTCTCTCTCCAACTGTCCTTCCTTTTCTCTCTCTCTCTCCAACTGTCCTCCTTTTCGCTCTCTCTCTCTCCAACTGTCCTTCCTTTTCGCTCTCTCTCTCTCCAACTGTCCGTCCTTTTCGCTCCCTCTCTCTCCAACTGTCCTTCCTTTTCGCTCTCTCTCTCCAACTGTCCTTCCTTTTCGCTCTTCTCTTCCAACTGTCCTTCCTTTTCGCTCTCTCTCTCCCCCACTGTCCCTCCCTCTCTCTCTCGCCATCTGTCCCTCCTTCTCTCTCTCTCTCGCCCACTTTCCTTCCTTTTCTCTCTCTCTCTCTCCAACTGTCCTTCCTTTTCTCTCTCTCCAACTGTCCTTCCTTTTCTCTCTCTCCAACTGTCCTTCCTTTTCTCTCTCTCTCTCCAACTGTCCTTCCTTTTCTCTCTCTCTCTCCAACTGTCCTTCCTTTTCTCTCTCTCTCTCCAACTGTCCTTCCTTTTCTCTCTCTCTCTCTCCAACTGTCCTTCCTTTTCTCTCTCTCTCTCCAACTGTCCTTCCTTTTCTCTCTCTCTCTCTCCAACTGTCCTTCCTTTTCTCTCTCCAACTGTCCTTCCTTTTCTCTCTCTCCAACTGTCCTTCCTTTTCTCTCTCTCCAACTGTCCTTCCTTTTCCCTCTCTCCAACTGTCCTTCCTTTTCCCTCTCTCCAACTGTCCTTCCTTTTCCCTCTCTCCAACTGTCCTTCCTTTTCCCTCTCTCCAACTGTCCTTCCTTTTCTCTCTCTCCAACTGTCCTTCCTTTTCTCTCTCTCCAACTGTCCTTCCTTTTCTCTCTCTCCAACTGTCCTTCCTTTTCTCTCTCTCCAACTGTCCTTCCTATTCACGCTCTCCAACTGTCCTTCCTTTTCTCTCTCTCTGTCTCCAACTGTCCTTCCTTGTTTCTCTCTCTCTCTCCCACTGTCCTTCCTTTTCTCTCTCTCTGTCTCCAACTGTCCTTCCTTTTCTCTCTCTCTGTCTCCAACTGTCCTTCCTTTTCTCTCTCTCTCTCTCCAACTGTCCTTCCTTTTCTCTCTCTCCAACTGTCCTTCCTTTTCTCTCTCTCTGTCTCCAACTGTCCTTCCTTTTCTCTCTCTCTGTCTCCAACTGTCCTTCCTTTTCTCTCTCTCTGTCTCCAACTGTCCTTCCTTTTCTCTCTCTCTGTCTCCAACTGTCCTTCCTTTTCTCTCTCTCCCCAACTGTCCTTCCTTTTCTCTCTCTCCCCAACTGTCCTTCCTTTTCTCTCTCTCCCCAACTGTCCTTCCTTTTCTCTCTCTCCCCAACTGTCCTTCCTTTTCTCTCTCTCCCCAACTGTCCTTCCTTTTCTCTCTCTCCCCAACTGTCCTTCCTTTTCTCTCTCTCCCCAACTGTCCTTCCTTTTCTCTCTCTCCAACTGTCCTTCCTTTTCTCTCTCTCCCCAACTGTCCTTCCTTTTCTCTCTCTCCCCAACTGTCCTTCCTTTTCTCTCTCTCCAACTGTCCTTCCTTTTCTCTCTCTCCAACTGTCCTTCCTTTTCTCTCTCTCCAACTGTCCTTCCTTTTCTCTCTCTCCAACTGTCCCTCCTTTTCTCTCTCTCCCCAACTGTCCTTCCTTTTCTCTCTCTCCCAACTGTCCTTCCTTTTCTCTCTTCCCCAATGTCCTTCCTTTTCTCTCTCTCCAACTGTCCTTCCTTTTCTCTCTACCACTCCTTCCTTTCTCTCCTCCAACTGTCCTTCCTTTTCTCTTCTCCAACTGTCCTTCCTTTTCTCTCTCTCCAACTGTCCTTCCTTTTCTCTCTCTCCAACTCCAACCAAAAGCTGGATTATGTATGGTACATAAGAGTTTTTTATGTCCTCAAGGGGGCACTCCCATTTCATTGATTAGCTTTAAACACATAGGCAAAGGTAAATAAAAGCTACTAACAAATATATTGCTGTTCAGATTTTGCTTCCTTTCAGAGTTAGGGTATGTTCATATAAATTATTGATGGTATATAGCGGTGCGTACTGTGTGCGCCCTACTATACGTCTCCTGCTTTAGAAGTACGCACTGGTCAGTCCCCATTTACTTTTTGATATCCCTGGCGGGTAACCGCTGGGAAGAAGTGACATGTAACCTCTTTCTCCCGGTGCTCAGTACGCGTTGAGGAATACGCTGTAAAATCAATCAGCACTCAATGAAGAACGACCCACAATTTAGCCGTGTGAACATACCCTTAGTGCAGATCTGACCTCCTGCTTGTGTAGACAAGGCTACCAACCATCCCTATCTCCTCTCATTGCGCCATCAGCCCTGGCCAAACATGGTGACATCACTCCCAGCTTGTATCTTTTCAACAGCACGGGAGCTTGTTTATCTAGGTTACTGAAAAACTTTAACCCTTTAAAGCTCTGTAGCCATCTGCTTTACCATTTTAAACCCTTCTGTTAGTAATGTCCCTCTAACAGGCGCAGCTAGTACTAGCAAAGCTGATGTATCAATCACTGCTGTAGAACCGCACACCGCCTAACCAGAAAGTGTGAGCCTGAAGCTGGCTGTGAAGAGCAGGCTCTCAAACACCACGGTGAGAAGAGCCCTTTAAAGTCTGACCCTTACAAGAAACAAAAAATATTTTCCAATCCATTACTTTTACACATTTATATAGTGCTACACATTATTATTATTATTATTTATTTTATAGCGACATTGATTCCAGGGCACTGAACATTCAGGGGGTTACATACATAACATAAGTCAAACATTTACAATAGTGACAATCTCTGACTAACAACAGGTACAGAGGGAGAAGGACCCTGCCCGCGAAGGCTTACAATCTAAAAGGGAAAGGGGGAAAGAAACAGAAGGTGCGGGGCAGATATGTTTGTGGGGTGAAGTGACAGCGGTGTGATTCTAGGTCATAGGTAATCCTGAAGAAGTGGGTTTTCAGGTTGCTTTTGAAGCTGGTGAAGTTGGGGAGATTTGATTTGTTGGGGCAGCGAGTTCCAGAGTATGGGGGAGGCACGAGAGAAATTTGGAGACTGTTGTGTGAGGGGATGGTGACAAGAGGAGAGTGGAGAAGAAGGTCCTGTGAGGAGCGGGGTTGCGTTGGGGGGGAGTATTGGAAATTAGGGCAGAGATGTATGGAGGGGAGAGGTTTGGAGAGCCTTGTAGGTCAGGGTTAGTAGCTTGAAAATAATTGCGCTGGCAATGGGACCCAGTGAAGGGATTGGCAGAGGGGAGAGGCGGGGGAAGTAGCGGGGGAAGAGGTGGATAAGAGGGCGCAGAGTTGAGAATGGATTGGAGGGGAGCGGGAGTGCTGGTGGGAGGCACAGAAAAGGGAAATGTTGCAGTAGTCGAGGCGGAGATGACAAGGGGGGACAAGCACTTTTGTAGATGAAAAGGGTTTAAAGGGAAATTGAACGGATGCGAGAGATGTTTTTCAGGTGGAGCGGCAGGTGGAGGTGGGTTTGGGATTTGGGGTTTGATAGGACAAAGGGGGGTTTGAGTGTTACCCCAAAAGGCAGCAGACTTGCGGCACGGGGGAGAGTGTAGAGCCATTGACTGTGATAGAGAGATCAGGTGGGGGGATGGAGTGGGACGGTGGAAAGATAATGAATTCATTTTTCTCTACAATTAAGTTTTAGAAGAGGGAGGAGAAGGAGGATATGGATGATAGGCAGTCTGGGATCCTGGACAGTAGAGCGTTAATGTCTGGGCCGGAGATGTAGAATTGGGTGTCATCAGCATACAGGTGTAATGAAAGCCGTTTTGATGCTATGGCTGATCAGACCAAGAGTGTAGATAGAGAAGAGTAGTGGGCCCAGGACTGACCCCTGGGGGACACCAACAGAGAGAGGACGAGGGGAGGAGGTGGTGGGAGAGTGAGAGACAACTGAATGTCCGATCAGTGAGGTATGGGAGAGACCCAAGAAAGGGCTGGTCTGTGATGCTGAGGGAAAAGATGGATTTTTATGAGGAGGGTGGTCGCATTTGTCAAAGGCGGAGGCAGGTCTAAGAGGAGAAGCAGAGAGTAGTGCCCTGAGGCTTTTGCGGTTAATAGGTCGTTGGGGACTTTGGGGTTTGGGCGGTTTCTGGTAGAGTGATGGGATCGGAAACCAGATTGCAGTGGGTCAAGAAGAGAGTTGGAGGACAAATGGGAAGACAGTTTTAAGGTTTGACATGTTGTTCGAGGAGTTTCGAAGCAAATGGAAGCAGTGTGAGATGGGGCATTAGTTGGGACAGAGAGGAGGGTCAAGAGAAGGTTTTTCAGGATGGGTGTGATGGTGGCATGCTTAAAAAGGGTGAAGGGACGATGCCCGAGGTTAGTGTAGGTTGAAGAGATGGGTGAGAGCTGGGGTATAACAGGGCTGAGGTCTGGGATGAGGGGATGGGAGTGGATCAAGGTTACAGGTAGTGAGGGTGGATTTGGAGAGTAGAGAGGAGAGCATGTCATGAGTGACAGTAGAGAAGCAAGTTAGGGGGGGAAGTGCAAGGTGGTGGCTGTGGGAACTGTGTGGGTTGAGGGGCTGGAGGTGGGGACTGTGCCGGCATGGGTGTGGGTGGTGGGGACAGTGGAGTGATGCTTTCTCTGATGAGGTTGGTCTTGTTTAGAAAGTGGGTGGCAAAGTCATCCACTGAAAGGAGGGATGGGGGAGGAGGTGCCGGTGAAGGAAGAAGCGAGTTGAAGGTTTTGAAAAGTTGTCTGGGGTTTTTGGGACAGGGAGGATATGACAGTGGTGAAGTTAATCCTGTTTTGCTGAGGGTGGTGCGACTTAAATGTGTGTAGTGATAGTTTGTATGAGGTGAATCGGTGGTGGAGCGGGTTTTCTTCCGTGGCGTTCGGCAATTTTGGAGGCTCGCCTCAGCTGTTTGGTGGAGTCTGTGTGCCAGGGTTGTTTTGTTTGTTTTGTGGGTTCTGTTGTGTGTGAGAGGAGCAGTGTACAGATACGGTCTTCATTCACTGTAGATATCAGACCTTTAAGACCTTTGATAAATGCTTATTTATGCAGGAATAGGGGAGCATGGATGTATATTACTACTCTAAATAGCACATTTTGTATCTATGAAATCTGCTCTGCTGTCAAAATCCGAAGTAGAATATTTTATTTTTTTTTAAAAATACTAAAAAAATACTATTTAATTTTACAAAGCAACATAACCAATATTTTTTTCTCTCCACCAAACAGGTTCATTCCTAGACAAAATAAGCCTCCTCATTCTGTCTTCGTTCAATTACAAATTGTACAGAGGATGTTCTGTGCAAGATGAAGAAAAGGTCACCCAACCAGACACAATTACTGCATACACTTCCTTCCTTGCATGGCTTTGAAATGTGAACTCTTCCAAGACTCCTCAGGCTGGAAACTGATTAAATACACTGCATATACCAGTTACTTGACTGGGCCATCATTTTGGTCCCAATTGCGCTACCCCCTGCTGACGAAATGAGTGTGCTGCTAATGCGAACCCATATGCATTACTGCTCTGGCTCAATAGAGCTGCAGTGTACTTGTGCTTACGATACACTAAAGAAAAAAATCTTCGGGTTTTGTTAATATACAGTCTCACGACTGCACGATGTGTATTCAAAGAAGATGGGAACAAGTTAAAGGCAGATTTTAACAGTCAGGCTTTGCCTCCACCATAAGGATCCAACAGGTTACAGATGCTTCCCTAAGGGCTTGTTCAAGTGGCGTGTTGGATCCAAAAATCGCATCCAAAAACACTTTGGCGATCGGATCCAACACGCAGCTGCGTGTTTGGATGTATGTTGGATGTAGTTTATTATAGGGCTCCTGCTGCGTCTTTTAGACCAAGAACTGACAATTCTTGGAACGGATCTGAAAGATGCAATGAGACACGTAATGGCGATCACTCGTCTGAACGCCAATGCGTGTTTCATATTAAAAGCAATGTAAATCACACTGCTCATTATTAGATGTGTGTTTGGGTCCGTCTAGGGTCCGACAGATGGATCCAAACATGCATCTGTATGTTCACACGGACCCAACACACCGTGTGAACATACCCTAAAGATCAGCATCATAGCAGATGACCAGCAGCTGTTGAAACTTACATACATGCTTATGTGGAAGTCTGGAGTTACGAACATGTTTGTGGTGAATGACAGAAAAAAAAAATGCTGGGAAATTAGCTGATTAATACAGATCCAGCTCCAGGGTCATCTAGCTATCGGACATTCGTGACATCTTATTAGGCTGCCCATAGTAAATAGAGATCATAGTGAATAAGGATTTCTAGGTGGGGAATCATATGCACAGTGAAGATGCAGAGCGCAGGAAAAGAATAAACATATCAAGGTCACCCAAAAAAAAAGCAAATGAAAAAACTAATTCGGAATTCACATGCTGCGTCCCTTGATCCTCCCAAAACTGCATGTCGCAATAAGGAAATAAATAAAAAATGTGTGTGTGTTTCAGCTCTGCAGGTGTTGGCTCCCTAAGACCTGACTGTCTCAGAGAATGGCGAGGATGGTGCCTGCGCCTGTTTTCAATATTTATGTCTATGGAATTCAGAATATAGTCAAGTAGTTGTGTTCGGCTATATTCGAAATGGCCATGAAAATGAATAGGGAGGCAGGGTATAGGCGCCGCCCTCCCCATTCTCTGAGAGTAGCCGAGAACTGACCCGCAGCGCTCAAAAGTACTCATGGGAATAGCACTTCAATTTGATGTCAGGATTTCACTATGATGTTCCAAATTAGAAGGGGTGTTCCAATATGGACTTTATGGGCATAGCAATAGGATAAACCATCAGAGTCTGATAGTTGTGGGTCTAGGACGGAAACAGGCCCCTGAAAGTATGGACTTAGAATGGAAAGCTGGTTGCGCTTGTGCAGGACTCCCCCTTTTGTTCTATGGAAACTCTGAACACAGATAAGTGAAATTCTGCTACATTCGGCGCTAGCATAAAAGAGAATAGTGGAGTCGTAGGTCAAGTTCTCCATCCTGAGCTGGAACTTTTGGGACCCGTTCTCAAGATAAGTGCAGGTTCTAGGGGTGGGACTTGCACCTATCAGGCTTCGATAGAATATCCCATCAATATGCCTTCCAAGTGAATAATAAAAGATACAAGTATTCTTGTTGCAGCCCCAAAAAAAACCCCAAAACACTTATCTCCCCTGCAACAAAAACATACGGGGCGGATTTACCAACACAGTCCAATAGTTAGAGGGTGTAATGTTAGACTAGACTGTCTAATAAATAAGCCATATTTATAACTTTTGTCTAACATCATACCACCTATCAGTTGGTATAGTTTACGTCAATAACCGCATCAAAATTTGAATGCATGGTGTTGCACCTTAAAGTGGTTGTCTCACTACATTTATTAATCTCACCTCAGTCCTGTTCTCTTGGTTTCACTTTGAATTCAGGGGTGTGTTTACTGGCTTCTACTAGGTTGCAGTAGAAGCCAGGTCTGTAGCTATAGCAACCAGTGCTGGCAGCTTATCAGGATAGATCACACAGGTCTGTAGCTATAGCGACCTGAGGAGCTGATGCAGCCCATACAAGAGGGGACCTTTCAGAATAGGTAAGACACTGTTAATGGACACATATTGCAAAGGGACTTGTTTTTGTAAGATCTTTAACATTGTAGTGAGACAACCCCTTTAAGTCATGTCCTAATAGTGAAACCATTCCCGTTTTGTGATGCCACCCCCCACCTGCAGCGGTGCTGCACTGGTTAAAATGGTTTAAAACACATAATAAATGTGGTTTAAGGCCTGTACACCAGAATCCCAGCAAATTTGCCATAGTAAATGTGCCCCAATGTGTGGACTCCGCCTAGATAGCCACATATACCTTTATAATAAAAGATCAGCTACTACCCCAAATGTATAAAGATGAAATAATGTACAATTTAATACAGCAACTTCTTCTGTATACTGAGCTTTCTTGTGCAAGTTTTTTTTTTTTTTTTATTCGTTTCTTGTGCAAGTTTTTCTTATTCGAAGTCCCAATCTGACCCGCACTCACCTGCTGTTTCTTTAGGAGGATATTAACACTGGTAAGATCCTTTCCATAATCGTCAGACTGAATCTGACTCTCTAAGCCATTGAGCCACTTGTCCAGATCTGCACAGCTCTGGGTGAAAAGTTCGGCCTTGTTTGCATCAAAGAGCCTCTGGGCCTTTGTCTGTGTAGTGGATTCAAGTTCTTCCCACATCTTATTCAAGGCCGTCATCTTCTCCTTCACTATGGCTTCAGTTTCTGGCTTCTCTGCAATAAGCTGCTTTCCTTCCTAAGAAACGGTAAGAAATTCACAGAAAACCGGTCAGTGGAAATCACCGATATTTAAAGAACAGAGCGGAGAGAATGTGTAGAAAGCTGAAGTCTGTAAATATTCCAGAGGCCATCAATATCAACAAAAATCAGAAATACAAGCAAGCATGTACAAGAATAATGCAGTATCATATATATATTATGCAGGTGTGAATGATTAAAGAAAAATACATGGCATCACATGGATATCATTCCTGATCATCGAAGTCAAAGCTTTGGACTTTCAGTCAATATCCTGCTTGAAACACATTTTTATTTTAGCTCAAACTTATGATGTACGGTTTCCAAGTGTCATTTTTTTTAGTTCACCCCATTGGGAGTGGAGCTTAGCTGTCACACACCTACGTACTGAGTGTATATGTGGGAAGAACTCTAAAAAGTAAAATGTTCAGACTGTGATAAAAGCGCTTTTTCATGACGTATCTAATTCAGGGCTGTGGAGTCGGAGTCGTTATAAAATGGACCGACTTCCAAAATATATAATAAATTGATCCAGTTAAGTCACTGCAGTGCTAAGAACAAGATGAATTGGGTCCGGCTAGTGCTACTGCTCCCATATCTTCTGCCTCATCAGATGAGAAGTTTAATTTTGAAAAGTATTTGGATGACATGGAGCCGGCAAAGCGTTGCCACAGGGGAAACGACTCCGCTCCCATAGCAAACAGATTGACCATGTTTCAGCAACATTTTTCACTTGCTCTAAAATAAGTAGAAGAGTTCAACCGTTCATGAAAACTGACTGTGCAATTCCTTTATACCCTGAAATTGTTAACGATGTTGCCCATGTGGTCACCGCTTTACCACCAACCCAAGCTAGTGTAGAGAGGCCGTTCTCTAGCCTGGGATTAATGTGATCAGATCTGAGGTCATCTATGAAGGATCTGATGAAAGCGGTACTATTTCTCAGAACAAATTTACAGACTCCACAAATGTTATTCGGGACGTTATTGTTGAAAACTGTTTTTCGCACTTACTGCAGAGTGTTTTGCATATTTAAAATGTATTAAAGTTTTTTTGTGTTCTAAAGTTGTATCCAATAAATATATTTTATGTTGTACCTATATAGCTTGATTATTATATCATAAGGTGATAAACAGCCGGATGTTACCATTTTACTACAGTAAAGTTATCACTTAAACATGCGCCGTGTATGAGGGAGTCGGTATTAGGGAAATTGATGATTCGGAGTCTTGGCTAACCAACTCCACAGTCCAGGTCAGTAAATGTAAACTCGCTGCTGATTGGTTAAAAGCCGCTTTTAACCAATCAGCAACGAGCTTACATTAACCACTGCCTGTCACCGAGGACCAGTACAATGACCAGTATGGATCCATCACACAGTAGGGAAGGTGGAGCTGCTGTAGAACAAAGGCTGAGGTCCTATCGTTCCCACACCTTTCCAGCCATAAAATGAATAAAAATGACCTAAAATCCCTGCAGATAAAGAGGAAAGTAGCTTAGTGCTAGACGCTGTGCAGGGGCCATGTTCCATTAGGCAGCTCGGCTTTATGCTGCTCAGTTTGCTAACATACACGGACAAAAGGGTATGTTGGCAATTATGACAGTGGTTTTCTAATCCAGTTGATTTCCCTCAAGTGATATATATGTGCGGATATAATATACAATCAATCAGCTGTGTGGCCCACAGAACTGATTATACATAACTTATACAAAATGCTGACCCACAGAGCTGATCAATAGAACTACAGACTGATTGTCAGCTCTCTGGGTCAGCATTATATTATTTAGTGCTGACAAACAGAGCGGACAATCAGTCTGCAGTTATATAATATTGGTTACCCCATAGGCCTTTACATAGGGTATAGTATGGGGTAACAAACATTATATAAACTGCAGACTGTTGGTCAGCTCTGTGGGTCCAATTCCCCTCCATAGCCCCACAAGCACTACCCCTCAGAAAGATTGTATTGCATGTAACTAGTCCTGGTGAAAAAAAGGTTGTGGACCGCTGCATCAGAAGGATACCTTTGACACATGCCATACAGTGGCATCCATCACCCATTGGCAAATACGACATTTGCTTAACATTTTTTTTTTTTTGCAGGATCCCACTGATGGAAGAGCGCATAATACTTTGCTTTTTCATACTGTTTTTTGCATGATATTGATGTGCGCCAGCCAGAGGGGGACAGAAGGACACTTTTAGATCCCATCTGACAATGGACCATTATGAAGAGTATCGGCATGCACGCAAGTAGCTTTCCTGAACAAACAATACATGTGAATGGGGCCTTATTTTATACAGGCATAAATAAAAAATGGACAACCACAGAGAAGGGCAGACCTCCATATTCGTAATCTAGCAGATAATCTACTCAGACCCTAATGTTATACAGCATGCTGGTTATAGATAGAGCAGCACGTCCAATGTGACGAACCTGTTTAAGGATTGTGTTTTGTTTTATTTTTCAGTGGGATGAAGTACTGAGCAATCCGCGACTAGACAGTTACACGCTGGAAACAGGTGCATATTGTGGCAAAGCCAGGGCCACATGCCTCCGTACTTTATATAATATAATGACAGATCATTGTTTTTTGATTTCTATGTAATTTAAAACAGATCATAGATATATTATCTTAAAGAGAACCTGTCACATAGGTTATGCCCTCCTTGCTGAGGACAGCACAAGCTAGTGTCAGACCTGCTGTTTCCAGTGCTGTGTCCCTTATTCTGTAAGATGCGGGAGTTTCAGAGCATTTAGTGCTCAAATCTGGTAGTTTGCAGCCTGTTCTGCCAGAGATGAGCTCACTTAATTCATGAGTAGATGTTAGCCCTGCCGGGTCATGAATTAAGTGGACTCATCGCTGGCAGAACAGGCTCATCGCTGGCAGAACAGGCAGCACTAAATGCTCTGAAACTCCTGCATCTTACAGAATAAGGGACACAGCGCTGGAAACAGCAGGTCTGACACTAGCTTGTGCTGTCCTCAGCAAGGGGAGCACAAACTATGTGACAGGTTCCCTTTAAATACAGATCAGTTCTATTGCTTGGAATATAAACTAAAACACAAAGCAGACTTCAGATCTATTCAAAGCTTCTGAATCGGGCATGATCTCTTTGAGAAGATCCAAAGATTTGCAATGACAGGTGGCAACCATACTTTACAATTCCTTCAAGATCTGATGAAGATTGATCAATGGATATGGTGTACCAAAGCTTACAATCCCTTCATGATCTTCTGAAGGATGGTTAATGGATGTGGTGTAATTTACCAAATCTTTATATATCTGCAGGCATATGTAAAAGAACAGCATTAGACGTGAGTTACCTTTTCTATTTTGTCAAGCCATTCTTTGTTGGAAGCCAGTTCTGCCATAAAAGCCTGGTGCTTCAGCCATTTACTATGCAAGTTTCTGGCCTCGTCATAAGACATGTCTCGGGCAGTGAGCATTTTCTCATTAATCCACAGGGACAGCTGAAAGACAGGGAATACGTCATTTTTCATAACATACATGCAATGCTCGTAACAGAAAAAGCCCTAATATACTGCCTGTACATCTGGAAGACATTAAAACTGCAAATAAACTGAAACATATGGAACACTAGATGTGCTTGAAGAACAATCCCGGATCCAACAGATGACACATCCAACTGGAGAGACGCCCGTTTCTCTTAGGAGCTGCTGATTATATTCCCTATGCTACATTTTAACTCCAGGTTAACAATATAAGAAGTATTACAGAGCCCCTAAATAAATACAAGAATTTGGCTCCTAGTTTTCTGCACCTCCATGAGTTAAGAGAAACTCACTTCATTTCCCCTCCCAATTCCACAGCAGAGCTCATAAATAAATAGGAAGCTTTTCGTAGATTCCATGCATCATTAATGTACAGATATCATGAGATACCTGAGAAGGAGAACATGTGCACACACCACGAACACCCAATCACGTAAGCAGCTTAATGTAATGGTAGCCAAGTAGAAGAGAACACACTAAGGAGTAACACTATAAATGGACAAGATCAGTTTAAAATCTGAATCATGGTACAAAAGCTTAAATATCTATGGTGGTGCTCATTATTATTCTAAATTCCCATGTATTGAAGGTTCCAGCATAGATTCAACCATTTGTGATGGAAAGAACAGCACAGCATTCAACGTTATTCTTCTCATAAGGCTATGTTCACACGGCATAATTGCGGGGCGGTAGCCCGCCGGCCCCATAGACATTACTTGTGGCGCGTATTCGCCGCTAGTAATTGACATGTCACTTATCTCCCCGCGCAGCATATTGTGCGAGCGGGGAGAGGAGGCGTAATCCGTAGTTCTCTATAAGAACTATGGATTACCGTAATGACTGGGACGTATCTCGTCCCATATTTAGCACAGTACGGCGCGAAATATGGGCCGAAATACGTCCCAGTTTAAGCCGTGTGAACATGGCCTAAAGCACCACTAAATAAATCAATGGTGTCCGTCAGGCGCTGTTGGAGTCATTTGATAGATTTGCTACTCTATCGTTTTCTCCAAGGACTTAATAATGCAGATGTGAACTGACCAGCAGAGAGCCACTATCCAGTAACATGAAACCTTTTATGTTTTCCAAAAGATTTTCATAGGTTCATGACCATGCCATTTGTGAATGTAGACCATAGTAGTCCAGCACAGCCATGTATGTGTAAATTGAGGAGACATACCTCTTGACAATCCTGCAAAAACTTCTGCATCTCTCGGTTGTCCTTCAGCCGTGTCAAGAGGTCATTCGCCGCTTCTCGATTTCTTTTGTGTCTTATATAAAAAAAATACGAATTATAATACAAAAATGGACAATGGTTATTGCCCTGCTCAATAACTGAAGGTTAAAGGGTTTGTCCAGTTAATTTTTTATTACTTTGGATTCTGTGCGGTCCTCACTCCGTAACTTCATTACAATGGAACACCACCACGGTCACCTGCCATTGGCCGACATCACCACTCTCAGCATGTTAAAATGGTGATGTCAGCCAATGGCCCGTGACTGCGGAGAAGTCCCACTGGAATCAAAACTGGAAGAAAACCCGCTGGGTTCAAGGTGATAGGAGAGGATCATTTTTATTTATTTTAAATGGCCAACAGTATGGTAAAAAAGTTAACTGGACAAGCTCTTTAATTCCTCCAATAACATAGAAAGCAACATAATTCTATACACTGGGATATATTCACTAATACTGTATAAGAGTGTAAACAGCTTAAAAATGGACCAGATGTATCACAGTGGCTCATGCTGTATGAGAAGTCTGGCATACATTTAGACACTTTTCCTTTATAAAAAACACCACCATTGTGGGCCTTGTTCACAGCTCAATAGCTGGACTAAACTGAGCCCAGGAGCAGGCATCTAGCCTTATATGCTCCTGGGAAAACACTAAGAGGCTGTAAGCCGACATGGTGCACCACACGTTTTGCACCCTTATGTATTGCTTTATTTATATGCAATTGTAATACCGGCAGCCACCCCCCTCATGCCCTGAGGATGTGCGAGTGGTTGTTTAATGGGTATTTTTGCATTTCTGCAGTCTCTCCAAGCATTATACTGTGGCTTTTCTGCATACTGGTGTGAACAGGTACCAAGCTAATGTGCAGTCTATATCATTAAATTGTTACCTTAGCAGTGGGACCTTTGAGTTATTCAGCAATCAGATGCACCTGTCATGTTTTCCCAGGAGCATATAAGGCTAGATGCCTGCTCCTGGGCTCAGTTTAGTCCAGCTACTGAGCTGTGAACAAGGCCCACAATGGTGGTGTTTTTTAAGTAAGTAATGTCCCTTTTTTTGTGTGTGACTTTTCCTTTATACCAATTATTAGCCGACTTAGTTTGTACCAATAATACACATTTTGGCGCATAAAGTTGCATGTTGAGCTATGTCGCTTTTCTTGGACGTGGCGCAAAAAAAAAAAAAAGTCTAAAAACTGTCTAAAACATAAAGGGAGACCTGTATGAATGGCGTCTTTTCAGCCCGATATCCAGCGCAGCCCCGGTCGCTATATCTTAAAATTGCCTTGTACGCCAATATCAGGCGCGTTACAAAGCGCAAGCAGCACTTTGTAATGCGCCTGATTTTGGGGGCAGGGTGTGTGGGAGGCAGGGAGCACTAGAACCGTATGAAGCTATAGATTTATAGCTCCGTTACGGCAATTCTTAGCGCATTACTGCTGGAACAGGTAAACCACTTTCACAGTGATATACCTGAGCCAGAAATGTTGTACTAGCGCTAGAATGCGCCCGATTAATGACCCAGTGTAGAGCAGGTTCATAAATCAGGCACATTCTAGGCTATTAAATTTGTCGTTTAAATGCCAAATTTCATACATGCCGCCCATAGTATATGAAGTGTAAAGCATGTACACCATTACGCAAACTGTCATAGGCTCATTAGTCACCAATGTAAACTTATTGAGGCACATTTACTAAGTATTATTGCTCCTTACCAGGATTATATGCACAATAACAATTGCGTAACTAAAACGCTTTGTAATGACTTCTCTTCTGCATAAAAATGCCAGGAATGCCAACTAGCGCTAGCATCTGAGACGGTTCTAGAGCAACCTGCATGACTAGAAAGAAATCAAAGAACATTCATACCTGCTGTCAATTGAATCAACCTTCTCTTCAATCCTATCTGAGTTTACGTTGCCATCGTTGACCAGTCTCCTTCCAGTCTCTACAACTGCATTGATTTTTTCCTCGCTGGCATCCATGGTGGTCATAAAGTCTTCCTGCTTCTTGATGGCGGCTTCAGCAGCTTCCAAGGTATTTGGCATCTCCGTGTGGGCCAAGACATACTCCTTTAATATAACAAAAAATATGAAATGAAACACAGATGTACTTAACCCTATGTAGGACTTTTATTTGCCCGGAAGAGCTCATTTTAACTCGGAAGTTGAGATTTAAATGGCATTTATTTATTTGTATTGTGGTGCTAATCTGCATTCTAAAATGTGAAAAAATCCATGTTGGTAAGGAAAAAAAAATGTGGTACAAGTTCAAAATTCTGCTGCATATTACACAAAAAATATAGGGTGACATGTATGAACGGGGCTGCGCCAGTTTTCTGATCTACTTTAAGCCAAAAAGAATGCATGAACAGGTGCACTCCAAACTTTGGCGTGACAAGTCCCTTTGTAACGCGCCAAAGACGCTTTTTAATGTGTTAAAGCTTTTGGGGCGTCGCACCACATTTGTAGGATGGTGCCTGAGCCAGACTTTTCGTATTCGCACTAGACTGCACCTGTATGTATGACCTGCAGAAGAACAGGTTCATGCATTCTACACGGCCTTAAAGCTATTTAGAACAGTCCTGTCAGCGCCAGGATTCATACATGTCGCCCACAGTGTGTGAATCTAGCCTAAAAGTGAAATTCATCAATGCTGTATGGAATACAGTCCCCCCCCCCCCACCCCCCCCCCCAAAAAAAAAATTTGTCTTTTTTTTTTTTTTTTTTTTAAACATTACCAGTCCATTAAAATGTTAAAGGGGTGTTCCGATTATATACTTTGATGGCATATCAGTAGGATATGACATCAAAGTCTGGTAAATGTGGGTTCCACCTCTGGGACCTGCACCTAATTCGGGAACAAGCCCCTGAAAGCGTTGTCTTAGAATGGAAAGCCGGTCACACTTGTGCACGACTCTTCAATCTGTTCTATGTGAGTTCGGAGTACAGCCAAACACACCGCTCAGCTGTACTCAGAACTTCTTTAGAACAGAATGGAGAATCGTCCGCAAGCCTGAACAGATCTCCATTCTGAGACGACACTTTTAAAGTTCATGGTGGGAACACCCTTTTAATTACTTGTTAAATTAGAAAAATGCAAAGAACTGGACATCATAGTCCTCAAACTTGCAAACGGACTACAGTAGGGCAACAACCCGTTTTCATGTCTCAAAGAATAAAGGGGGACATGTATGAAAACAGTCTAGGTCTAAGACTTTCTTTGTTGACCATAGCAACCAATCAGAGTTCCCCTTTTATTTCATATAGCGATCTGGAAAAAAGAAAAAGGGGAGATATGATTGGTTGCTATGGGTAAAATCGTTTTCAAACATGTGGCCCACAGTTTTTAGGCTGCCTATAAACCCAACAACTGGATGCTATGTGAATTTATCACAATCCCTTTATTCCAAGTGTGGTTCTTAAAGGTAAAAATTACGGTAAAAAAATGTCTGGCCTCTAAAAAGCCAAAAGGCATGAGCACTTTTACATGGAATTATTTTCACACGTATTCCTGTGAGCCATACACACGAAAACTGTTATGCCTCCCTCTGTTTTCAATGGTAGTACCTGCTGTAGCTTACACTACTATTTTTTCAGAAGTTTTCAAATCTGGGTTGTGTATAAGTAGTAAGTTATTTAGCCTACATACGGATTCCCATTGAATGGGGCTAATCGGTGTCACAAAAAGAAAAAAAAAATTACAAAAATAAAAGCAAAGATGTAGAAATTCTAGTGTATGCCTCGGGGTTTCTATTATGCATTACATGGCATACGTTTCTGATGGAAAAATTCGCTATTTGAATGTACCATTAAAGTCCTACTGAATCTGACAGTCACTACAGGAAATTGCCCACCGATGCAAGGGCTTAACACACCTGGTTATTTAGGAACGCTTCTGCTTGCTTTGTATCTCTTAAGAAGAGTTGGTAGGCATGGGACTGGCTTAGAAGATTTTGTCTGTTCTCCCACATTTTGTGAAGTTCATTCCATCCGGTATCGAGAGCCTGGAGACGCTGGCGCAAGAACATGTACTGTGCATCGGTCTGTCCTTGTGTCACCGTTTCACCCATGTCTCTCATCTTTTGGTAATCTTCCTCATAATTGTTGATTTCATTCTTGATATTTTCATGTTGAGTGAGTAACTTTTCTGCCTCGGATAAAGTGTTTGGCATATCCTCGGAGGCAATCGCGGTCTGTGTCCTTGATAACCAGGACTGGAAGTCATCTAGGTCACGCAGGAATTGTTGAAGCTTGCTGGCTTCACCAAGAGATTCTTCTCTGTTCTTCAAGGTGGTTTTCATCTCTTCCCAAACTTCGTTAATCTCTGCCAGCCTGTTCATGATCGCTTGAGCTTGATCAGGGTGCTCGGCTTCCAGTTTCTCAGCTTCCTTCTGAAGGTCAGTCAATTTGGCTTCAATAGCAGCTAAGTCCCGCTCCATGCCTGTTAATTTTCTCTGGAGAGCCATAACACCGGCTAGGTCATTACCCAGCTCCTGAGTGGACTCAATGACTTTGGTCTTTTCCCTAATCCAGGACTTGGTCTCATTGCACTCAAGGTGGTAATTTTGGATACTAAGGGCTGAACTGAGGGCATCTTTTGTTCGATCCACCAGTTCTCTGAACTGACTCCATCTAATTAAAAAAAAAAAAGAAAAAAAAAAAAAGAACGAAACGTGAACATGTCATAGAAGACTACTACAAATGCAGTCGTCAATACCCTGTTCATATACTAACCTAGTGTTCAACTTGTCTTGCTGTGCTTTGATTTCTCTCTCACTTGGATGTCCACTATGAATCAACTGACGGGCAATCTGGTTGACAACAGCCACCCGAGAAGCTTGATTGTTCATTTCTGGTTCCAAGCTTTCAAACCTAAGATTACAACCAAAGTGCTATTCAATATCAGATACATTAAAACCTCATACAGAGCATGAATACAAACAGCAAAGGAAATATGGATACCTGTGCTGAATAACCTCCAGATCTTCCAATTTCTCTGGTATTTGCATATTGTTCAGCCACTGTTCCTTTTCAACAATCCAAAGCTCACAAGCATCAGCTTCACTAAACATCTTATATAGGGTGAGGGCATCTTGAAGAGCTTGTTTCCGAAGCCTCGTTAGCTCAGCCAGTTCCTTGTATCTCTCCTCTATTCCTGACAATCTGCTCTGTACTTCCGAAGATTCAAACTGCTCCTCAGGTAGGGCGGCTGCTTGCTCATGAAGTGCATCGATAATTGATCTGTAACTTCCAATTTCCTCTGCTACATCTTTGTGTTTCCGCACTAGAGACTGGGTGGAGAATTCATTGTGTCCAACATCACTACTAGACACAATTTTTAAGATATCCAGCATCCAGGCATCAATGTCATCAGCATCTGCCTGGAACTGATGGAAACTGGATGTTTCTTCCAAACGTTTCTTCCGAATAGCAGACAACTGCTCGAGGTTTGCCCACTGCTCCTGAATATCCTTTATCCTCTCTCTTATCTTCTCAGATCCAAAGTGTTCCTCAGCAATCATCTCCTCACCTTCCTTGATGGTCTGCAGCAAGTGACCACTCCGTCCACTCATCTCATCTTCAAAGGCTTTATGTTTGGAAAGCAAACGAATGACACTGGTCAAATCCTTTCCATAGTCATCAGAAGATATGATCTGCTCTTTCTCTCTTATCCATCCCTCTTCTTCTGCCATTTCCCAGAAAAACTTCCAAAGACGTCTTGACTCTTCCAAACGTGCTCGTCTTTCAGCTGCCAGTTGACACAGTTCTTGGTAGCAAAACTCCATGTGTGCCACACGATCCCGGATAACTTGTGGATCGCAGGGCTTATAGCCTACAAAAGGAGATCAAACCACTTGATGATTATTGTGTTACAAATATAATCCATTGTTTTGTCACTCTTATTACAACTTTCATACTCCATAGCAATCATCTTCTATCCTGAAGCCCAAGGACAAAAAATAAAACAAAAAAAACCCCAACACTTTGTAGAGAGAAATGTAAATGACGAGGCAATCAACTGAAGAACAATCCAAGGAAATAGAAGAGTTATGTTTTTAATTTAAATTTTTTTTTTTATCTAGTATAAGGTTTATAGACCATAATGTTTTGGTCTTTTTTCAATTCTATAGCTATTTATAAAATCATCGTTGTGGCGGCCATATTGGAGACAGAGTATATATAGTCAGTCATATCCTCTAGACAATGAAACCGTTTCACCACCATACAGCTGATGGACATGTATACAAAGTCATCATTAACCAAAAGTCTTCAATAAATCAAATTTATTCATCCTGTGTCTCTACATACAACAAACTGACAAGCTTGCTACTGAGAGCAGGAAATATGTTGTTTGGACCGTTTTAAAAGCAAAAATTGTTTTACAATTTAAAAAAAAAAAAAAAAAAAAATGAGTATAGGTGCATGCCGGCCTGGTAGCAAAAAGCAATGCAAATACTACACAATATCAGCAGCTCTCTACAAGCACTAAAAAAGTCAAAGGGGACACAGGAATTTTTTCAAAAAGCATTTCTGCTACTTTAGAATATGAAAAATTTGAGGTTTTGGATCAAAACTGTAATTGCCCATCTACCGCAACAAAGTGACCTCAATACAGATGGGAACCTACGCTGACATTTTACCTCTCTTGGTCTCTGTTCAGACGTCAACATTTTCAGGGAGAGAAGAACCCAGCAGCACTCTGCTCTGATTCAAAACAGTCTGTGTGGATGGACAGAGTGCACAACCAAAATGGGGGCTACCCCATACTATGTGCACATCAAAAAATGTACACCAAGAACCTCAAATTTTTTCATGTATTGTAAAGAAGCATAAATGATCTTTGAAATAATTCCTATATTCCCTTTGACTGTTTTAGTGCTTATAGAGTGCTGATGATGAGGTTGTGTTGTTTTTGCATTTGGACTGTTTTAGTCTCCAGTGTGAACAATGCAATATTTCAAGATTAAACAAATTTAATTAGAGATAAAAAAAAGTAAAGCTGAAATTGAGTGCAATAAAAACTCAATTATAGGTCATTACCTTTAAACATGGTCCTACAATAAATATTTCAAGCTATACTTTGTGACTGTACAGATTTAGGTCCTTATATTTTTTGTGATAAAGGCTATTAAATGTTGCTTTTTACCTTCTCCTTCTGTGGCAAATTTCTGGGCAGATGCATTAACACCTCGCACTCTCTCTGCCTGTATAGCAATGTCTGCTTCGACCAATGCATGTTTCTGTACCAGGTCTTCAACCCCCAACAAATGTTTCCCATAATCCTGAGACAACAGTAACACCTACAAAGAGAAGATGATGGTCAACACATATATATATATATTTTTTTATATTAAGACTGGGGTTTCATAGGCCATTTTGACTAAAAAGTCCATTTTAGGAAACTGTGCCAAATTTATTAAATTTAATAAAGACGATAAAGAACCCTAAACAACTTTTATTGGGATCAGAGGTTATCAACAAGTGGGATATTTCACAGACCCTGGAGCTTCAAAAGAAATACCAGACCTCCATCTGGTTATGTAATTCTGACAATTCTTATTTCATATTAAATGGGTCAATTAGGGGGCACCCCTCATAAGATATACATTTTTCTTTCCCTTTTTATAATATCACCAGCCAATCAGAGACAACTAATTACCCTAATGAGCTGGTGGGCAGCCCTGAAACTAGAGCCAAGATGTCATACTATAAAAATATGGTGGAGACAGGAACAGGTGTTTACAGCTTGAGGCTCAATCATCAATAGAGCTGTGTTCCATTTCTTCCTTGACCCAGGACTAGAAAACAAAGGTATTTTTCTCCCTTTTTAATTTTACAACTGGCACACGGGGGCGTACTTCGGTCGTATTCCAGTGCAATTACACACCGAATTACGCCACATGAACATACCCTTACTATACAGTAAAAACCAACAAATGCTAAGAAAACCAAACAAGTATAAAACAGTAGCATGCTAAACAAAGCACAGAACAAACCTTCATCTCGTCCATCCAGTCCATAATGTAGAGCATCTCTTGGAAAACCTTCTGCAACCCAAGATTCATTTCCAGGCGCTGTCGCCTTGCACGTAGCAGCTCCAAGAGATATTCCCAAAGTCGGATGACGTTATCTTTACGAGCAGTAATGCGTTTAATGTCGTGATAGTTTTCGGCTTCCAGTTCTCGTGCCACTGCCACAACAGCCTGAACACGCTCTTCGTATGCTGCAATGTCCGTTTCAATAGCTTCATGTTTCTTAGTGGCGGCTTCCACAGCAGGTAGATCAAAACCAAAGTTATCCTGTAACATTTAGAGACATAAGATTTAATCTAAAAGAAGGCATACGTTTACTATTGGTGTAGTAAAAGTCTGACCTGAGGGAGAAAATGAAAAAAAAATAAAAATGAAGTGAGAATTTAAAAATCTAAGCAATGTGTGACCACACTTTATACCTAGTATTCAAAGTGACTCAAAAGTGCATCTTATCCATTATGAACAGTTGGATAGAATAAAAAAAACAAAAAAAAAACGGTCAGTGTAAGGAAAATGAGCACAACAGTGATGATATACTAAGGTCTGTTTAGAACGGTCATAGAAATGTGTATGATGTATGTGGTGTAAGGTATAACCCTCCTCCCCCTAACTACAAGTCAACTATGTGTATTCATTGTCTCCAAAATGTTTATACAGTCATTAGCTCCGAGTCATAAAACTAACCTAATCAGGGTCATTGAGCCTGATCCGTCGTAAAACAATAAAGAACCCTAAACAACATTTATTGGGATCAGAGATTATCACCAAGTGGGATGTTTCTCAGACCCTGGAGCCTCAAAGAAATACCAGATCTCCATCTGGTTATGTAATTCTGACAATTCTTATTTCAAATTAAATGGGTCAATTAGGGGGCATCCCTCATTAGATATGAATTGTCCTTCCCTTTTTATGATATCACCAGCCAATCAGAGACAACTAATTAGCCTAATGAGCTGATGGGCAGCACTGAAACCTACGCTGTCATATTATAAAAATATGGTGGAGACAGCTTGGGGCTCAATCAACAATAGAGCGGGGTTCCATTTCTTCCTTGCCCCAGAAATAGAAATCATAGGTAATTTTATAAGATTTTCTCCCTTTTTATTTTACAATTGTAATTGCATTTTATTGTATTTTTGTACTTTATGTAAGCAGTGTAACTTTTTCTAATAAACCTTAAAGTTTAAATAAGTTGGTCCTTGTATGCTCCAAGAATCCATAACCTTGGAACTGCTAGAGATCATAGTTTGATTATGGTGTTTTAACCCTGCAAGTGCCGGTAACTGGTGTTTGCTTGTATCAGAGTCTTCCCTCCAAACTCTTCTTCTTTTCGATTATTGACGAGGGTGATGGCAACGGATATTTTTGGGGTGCCTAGACTGTGTTGGGGTGTGATTTATGCTCAATTTGCCACGTAAGAGGTGAGTGGACTGAGTGGAAATAAATTAACTATTACAGTGGGCCCCATGTTGCGTGCTGATAAGTGTGTGACAGTCAGCAAGACTGTAGCCCATGTTTATTAATAATGATGTATTTTGCGTTAATGAAACTGGAGAGTGTCATTAGCGAGAATTGCGCACGTCTATTACTAAACTCCGTGTACTAAGTCTAAAGATTTGTGCCATTCACTTGCATTTTTTTTTTTTTTTATCCTCGACGTTGGATATATGAATCTAAAAAAGTTTGTTAAAGGGAACCTGTCACAAAGATTATGCCCCTCCGGCTGAGGGCAGCACAAACTAGTGATAGACCTGCTGTTTCCAGCGCTGTACCCCTTATCCTGTAAGATGCTGTAGTTTTAGAGCATTTACCCCTCAAATCTTATCCATGAGCAGGTGTTAGCCCCCGCCCACCAAAGGCTAGCTCCGCCCACTGACAGTTATTCACATGTTTCTATCTATTCAAAGTAAGGCCTCGTTCACACGACTTATTTGGGCATGGATTGGCGCCGTACTCCGCGCCGGATCTGCGCTTCAGTACGGCGCCAATCCATCCCTGTCATTACGGTAATCCACAGTTCTCATAGAGAACAGTGGATTCCGTCGCTCCTCCCCGCTCGGCGAATCCGCCGCGGGGGGGAGAAAGTGACATGCACATTATTTACGGCGCGGACGCGCCGTAAACAATGCATTGTCTATGGGGCCGGGAGCGGCGCCCCCGCCGCGCTCCGACCCTGTCCCCGGCCCGCCCCTTATTCACGGCGGATTTGTGAGCTCAATATGGCTCACAAATCCGTCGGGAATAAGCCGTGTGAACACGGCCTAACAGGTTAATCAGTTGAGGTGGGCAGTGCTAGCCTCAGGTGGGCGGGGTTTGAAAAAAAACCTGACTTTATATGACTCTTTTCTGGCTGAAAACGTACTTTATATGATTCTTTTCTGGCTGAAAACTCCAGATTTGAGCACTAAATGCTCTAAAACTACAGCATCTTACAGAATACGGGACACAGCGCTGGAAACAGCAGGTCTGACACTAGCTTGTGCTGCCCTCAGCAAGGGGGGCATAAACTATGTGACAGGTTCTCTTTAATAGGTTCACTATACCCACAGCCGCTGCAGGGGCAATTTAGGATTGCATAAACACCCATTTAGATGAATAACCATTCATGTAATACAGGCATAGCTTGAGTCTACCACAACGAGTGTCACTCTCAAAGTGGCTCTCCAATGTAACTGGGGATTCTGAATAGACATTTGAACGCCTGAAGAGGGAATATGGACAGTGGTTTGTTTTTTTTGTTTGTTCAGAATATAACCCCTTTAAGACACCATCCACTAAAATGATGAAACTGGCTATACTGGGCTGTGGGTGGTTACATGAAATTCTCGGTTTTCTGTTACATAAGTGTAAATTTTACTTATGTGCAGATGTTATCTCTTTTAAAGCTAAAATAAGTATCTATGTTATAATAACCCAAAAAAATTGAAAATGGCTCCAGGGAGCAGCTGAAATGTAGCATGTACTGACTTGGGTGATTAAACACTTTTTTTGGCGGTGTTGCTTTTTTTGCTTTTGCTTTTCTATGTCATAATAAGGTATGTACAAATCAGTGGCGGTCAACCAGTTGGTTGAAAGGATAGCAACTGTAAATAGCAACTTATGCTTTAAAAGACTTGGCAGCACCCACTAAACTGATTGGGCACTGATGCAAGGGAAAAATTTACATAAAAGCAGTTCCTTAGTGAGCCCATTCCCAGGAGATATAGCACCCAGATCTTGGTAATAAGCTGTGTGTGTTTATAGCTGCTAAATAATAAGGGAGCTCATTATAACCAAACCATGAGCAGCATGAAATAGGTGCAAGTTTCGGGCCTTATCACACCGTGACTTTCTACCTCTTTTCACGGTGTTACCTGCTGCAGAGGGTTTCACAAGGAAACCTTATATGCTTCATGCCCATCAGATTAGGGATGACTGCCCAAGTAAGATGTTTTTGGATTCCTTTTTGCAGTTAGTAACTCACTGTGTATATATAGGGTTTCCCTGTTGATATAATAGGTGGCGTTCCACCAGATTTTATAATAGAAAAAAGGAGTTATTTTTTCACAATTAGAAAGGGATAAATTTATGACAAAAATTGAGAGGTTAGAAATCAGGTTTTTAAAAAGTGTGTTACAGAGGTAAAGTGTTGCTTATAATAAAAGTTAAGTTTTAGTGCTTTATAGACTGAGAACTGATAGTTTAAGTTTGCCTATGGCAAAATAGTAAATATAGTTATTAAAACTCACTCTTTGTTCTCTTACTAGATTCCCATATTTTTGAGACTACTTGACAAGTTACAAAGAGAAGCTCAATGGCCGACAGTCCGATGTGCAGCTTCTTCCCTTCCTGCTCAGCGTAACCGACAGACCTCTCCCATGTCTATGTAGAAGGGGAGACTTGCCAGTTAAACTGAGTGGGGTGAAGAGAAGCCGCACATTGGACCCGTTTTCTCGGTCGCGGTGCATACCTCTATATAGATCAGTGCAGTGTGCTTATAAAGCTGGTGTTTTTTATTTTTTTCTCTCTGGATAATGGAGGTCTGTTGACCCAAATGAGAAGTCTGAATTGGACTCAAATGAGAGGTAAAGATAGTGTAGGACCACCCACCTTGAGACCACGTTGTAAGCCGTGGGTGGCTTAAACATTTTTCTGATCAAAACATGTGAACTAAGAATCTCAAAGTTTTGTTCATGTATTGTAGATAGTCCCCCTATACCTGACTCAGTGAAAACACCATAGCATCTAGGGGTAAAACACACTTTGCGGAACCATAACAATCTGCAGCTATTTCATGGTGCCCGGTTTTCAGGCAACATGATTGAGCGGATAGGTTCCCTAATGAACAGCTCAAGTTTCAGCTCTTTGTCTGTCACACTGACTCATATTTTATTACTAGTCACCTGTACTACTTCAAACCTTGTTATCGGTTTTGTATCACTGAATCATACCTGAGACACCAGCCGCTGGTTTTCACTGAGCCAGGTCTCTCTCATAGCTGCCTTGCGATCAAATCTTCGTGCAAGTTGTTCCAGTTTCTCCTGTCGGATCAGCTCAGTTCGCAGTGCCAGTTCTCGCTCGTGTTCAGCTTTTTCCAGTCTTTCCCAGGCCTGGTCAAAGGGAATAAAAAGAGCTTTTTACTTCGAGATCAGGAAACTTAATTTCAATAAGTGAACTCCAAAGCAACACTTCTGTGAGTGCCAATTCTGGGAAACAGAGGATCATTCTCCCAAATTCGGCACAGAAGTCATTTAGGGATCTGACTCTAAAGACTGCCATATAAAGCAACGGGGCATGGGAGCCCTCTATAGTGAGCAGTGCTAAGCCAAACCCAAGAAGCTGAACAATGACTCCACACTAACTCGCTGCAAATCTAAAATTGTAGAATGATTTTCAATTCTGGTCTCAATTGAAGCAGCAGGAGCCGGTAAACAGACCTGAGGTTACTATTTTAAAATGCAGACTGGATTATAAACCCCCTCGATATGGTTCTAAGTTCCTAAAGTGTGAAGGAAATTTGAGTGTGAAACATTAGATAGTAGATAAGAACAGTGGTCAGATCAATTGATATACTGAGATCAATGGACAAGAACTTGACTGAGTTTCTCCCACTTCATTTCATTGCTCACATTTTCACGTTTCCGGGTGTTAGCAATGCTAATACATTTTACAGTCCTCACCTTGTTAATATCGGAGATGAGCTTGCCCTCTCTTGGCATGTACACTTTCTGGTTGTTAGCCCTCATCTTACTCTGAATGGTGAAGAGCAGCACTTCCAAGTTGCCTTTTTCTGTAAATCTGTGCAAACATGAGGAATAAAAATGTATTAGAAAAAAAAACACAACCAATTTACAAAGCGAATCCCCAACTTGTTTCATATGTGATTATTAATTCCTTAAAATATCTTTATTGCAATTAGGGTATGTTCACATGGCTGATTTTCAGCATTGATTCAGAGCAGAAGCCATGTGTAAAAACCATGCTGATTCAGTGCGGATTTTAAATTGTTGTCAGATTGATGCTGAATTTAAATGCAGATTTTAGCCTCCACTGAACTGACAAATCACTTATTTTTTTCAGCACTGAGGAAAATCAGCATTGTGTGCACCGAGATGATTTCCCATTGAAAACCATGTGAATTGCAATGAATTCAGCAATGAATCCAAGTCAGAATCAGCATCTAAATCAGCCGTGTGAATATAGCCTGAAAAACAGAACAAAATCTATATCAATTTAAAAGAGGTTGCTTAAAGGGGTTGTCTCACTACGAAGATTATAGTTGAAAATGTGGGGACCAAAAATCTAAGGATGTACGTCCTTGGTTACTATTGGCAAAGTGCTACGGTTTTAGAGAACGGGATGGTTTACATGTGCTTAGCAACGGTGTTTTTTTACTGGTCAGGGATGCATTCTGTCCTGCCCAGGTCGTGCACATGCATAGGAATGGCAGTTAAGAGGAGGGGCAGGGTTGTGTGTATTGGCAGTCAAGGAGGAGAAGCTGTGAATAGGATACAATACACACAACCCCCCTGCATATCCTCTCACTGCATTCACAGAGCTGGGAAGCTAAGAGAAGTGTGAATCAGCCGAAGTAAGGAAGCGATACATCCCCTTTAAGCTCTTAAGCTGTAGGTCTCAGGTGTGAAGATCTGCAACACATCTTTCCATATAGAGCCATAGGCTTCCTCACGCAGTAAAAAATGTTGGTATTCCTAAAAAGCTGCAACAATTCAGAGAAAACACACTGTAAAATAGAGCGTGGCACAGGAAGAATTGAACCGGCACAAGCAGAGGAGTGCGATCTGCAGCTACTCCACATTCAGCTCAGCTTACAGGGGTTGTCTCACTACAAGGATTGCTTTTTATGTTAAAGATCTTGCAAAAACAAGTCACTTTGCAATATGTGTCCATGAACAGTGTCCTACCTATTCTGAGATATCCCCTCTTGTATGGGCTTCATCAGCTCCTGAGTTCGCTATAGCTACAGACCTGTTTGATCTATCCTGATAGGCTGCCAGCACTGGTTGTTATAGCTACAGACCTGGCTTCTATTGCAGCCTTGTAGAAGCCAGTAAACACGCCCCTGAATTCAAAGTGAAACCAAGAAAACAGGACTGAGGCAAGATGAATCAATGTAGTGAGACAACCCCTTTAAGTGACAGGTCTATATGCAAACTGAGTTGGGAACAAACTAAACATGCATATGGCTGGAATATGCCATCACTGTGACTGGTGGGGGTCTGACTGCTCGAGATCCTGAGAATGAATAGCACGCCATTTCAAGGCTCGAAGTGACGGCACAGTTTAACATTATGCCATCAGTTTAGGATATGGAAACAAACCTTTAAAGAGGACCAGTACCGATTGGTCCACATGCATATGGGGTAACTGGCTTAGTGTGTCTGCAGTGTTAGGCAATGTTCACACGGCTTATTGCCGACGTAATTGCGGGGACGGATTTCGTCGGCCCCATAGACACTCATTCACGGTGCGTACGCGCCGTAAATAATGTGCATGTCACTTATCTCCCCCCACGGCGGATTCGCCGAGCGGGGAGGAGAGACGGAATCCATAGTTCTCTATGAGAGCTGTGGATTACCGTAATGATAACGGCGCGCAGTATGGCTGGGATCAGTCACAGAATAAGCCGTGTGAACGGCCCCTTAGGGTGACTGAGTTCATGTGCTGGTGCTTGTCTGAATGTGTGAGTGCAAGGCTGTCTGTGCCGTATTAGAGTAAGTCTACTGGTTTTGGTTCATTGATCCTTCCAGAAGTTCCAAGAATACACA
This sequence comes from Phyllomedusa bahiana, assembly GCA_025379985.1. Taxonomy (NCBI): domain Eukaryota; kingdom Metazoa; phylum Chordata; class Amphibia; order Anura; family Hylidae; genus Phyllomedusa; species Phyllomedusa bahiana. The sequence goes on from JAODAL010002869.1 coordinate 129,558, forward strand.
GATTTCTAAATATCTTATCCGATATGTATGTTGCAGCTGCAAGGTCTTCTTTGTGCATCCTTGATCTAGATGGTCAATGATCTGTATTTGCATTATGTCCTATTTCGTCTATACCTATGTGCTACTTTATATATATTACTGTGCGATTCAATTTACTTTTATAGAAATATCAAAAATAAAACCCCTAAAAAAAAAAAGAAAGAAAAGAAAGAGGACCAGTGGCCATTCCTGAGTCTGTTTTATTAAATTCTAGTATTCCCCATGAAACAAATTCAGCAGCATCGTTCCTAAATCTCTACTCTGAGTGGTTTCTCTGTTATTCATTCTAGAAACTCATTATCAGCTGGGTGTTACCAGTTGGGGGTGTAACTGCAACTGTCAGTCCAATCAGTGCTGACACTTCGCATATGCAAGGACACTCCTTTTTGACACCTGAAATGGTAACACCCACCTGACTGATTCAGTAATACAGTTCTATAAAGAATAACACAGGAACAGCACAATATAGAGTTATTAGACAATTTCCAAGAATTGTTATTTCAGGGGAACAAGTATTTACTAAAATATGTCAGAAGATGTCACAGGTATTCTTTAAATCTACCCACTTATAATTTCTCAGGCAAGTAGCAGGCAACCCTTAATTCACTGTGAATAGATAGGCCTGTACCTGCTGCTACGGTGGAGAATTAGCATCTATTCACTCCAGCAAATGACGGGAAATATTCCAACCACAGAATTATATTGGGGAATTTCCGGTTTTTACGTAAAATAGAAGTCTCTTCTGATCTGTACCTAATATATGTGTTTCTTCTGATTTGACATTCATACGCTCTACAAAAACATTCCAGATGATACTACCATATTTTTCGCCTAAACAGAACCTGTCACATAGGTTATGCCCCCCTTGCTGAGGACAGCACAAGCTAGTGTCAGATCTACTGTTTCCAGCGCTGTGTCCCTTGTTCTGTAAGATGCTGGAGTTTTAGAGTATTTAATGCTAAAATCTGCAGTTTTCAGACAGAAAAGGGTCAGAGTCAGTTTTTTTCATGCCCCGCCCACCTGAGTCTAGCCCCACCCACCTAAACTGATAAACCTATTACTTTGAATAGGTAGAAACATGTGAATAACTGTCAGTGGGCGGGGCTAGTCTTTGGTGGGCGGGGCTAACACCTACTCATGAATAAGATTTGAGGGGTAAATGCTCTAAAACTACAGCATCTTACAGAATAAGGGGCACAGCGCTGGAAACAGCAGGTCTGTCATTAGCTTGTACTGTCCTCAGCAAGGGGGTCATAATCTATGCGACAGGTTCCCTTTAAGTTCTTCACTGCTGTTTTAAGAAACTGAAACAAAAGTTAAAAATATCCTCTTATGTGATCCTTAACTATGTATTGCAGATTGGCTCTGTAACTCTTTATTGTTATGTCTTTCTCACATATGAAAGTGTCTGATCTTAAGTTTCGACATACGCTATGCTAATTGTAATTATTCTCGATTGTCTATTGGACTGTACCGCTCATTCTTCTGATGTCTTGCATAATAAAGCTTTTTGAATTTGAAAAAAAAAAATAAAAAAATCCTCTATCCCGAGACAGAGGAGTCTTGCAAAAGCCGGAGTAAATATCAGGAAAGACTATTTCCTTCCTGGCAAGTGTTAAATTTGACATCTCTTGGGATAAAGCAGTTCAGTGTCGTTTCAATTGAAAAAGGACAGTGTTTACAAGACCGTCTTATTGTCCTCTTACTTGGGTGGTTTCTCCACAGTGCGGTAAGTGTTGAATGCCTGAAGCTGCTGTTGAACCCCGACCAGTGAATTGGCAAATTTGCGATTGTTCAGAATGATGATGGTTTGTTCAATCCATTCCAGAAGGTCAGAGGCAAGTGATTCATACTTTTCAATCATTTTTTCTGTTTCAATAGCATTGTCAAGCACCTGTAAATGCACAGAAAATTGTTACTCCGCAAAACATTTTACAAACTCCAAGCTCCTCACTCTATGGTGGACATAAAAACGCTTTCCATAAAATTCTGCCTAAATGTAAAACTATGTAATAAAATTCAAAGCTAATAACCTGTGGAGGCATAATTTATCATCCAAACTAATTACAGAATAGGCAAGAAGCGTCTGATTGATGGGGGTTCAACCGCTGGGACCATCAATGATCATGAAAATGGGAGTCCTGCTTCCACCCAAGTAAACGGAGTTATGGTCAAGTATGTGCACTTTTGTTCAAGCTCTATGGGACTGCTGTGAGAAGACAAATTTGATTTGAAAAAACCCTATAAAGTGGTTTTCCCATTTAGCTGTTTCACACAGCCTTCCTTTTTAAATCATCTCCAGGCTCCCACTTCCTGTTCAGGCTGTGGGTCGTTCTACAGCAGTAATTCATGTTAGCTCTGCTATTCCAAGCTGAGCCTGTTCGAAGGACATTGGTGATGGGCGGGTTTTAACAGGAGGACACAAGGCTACAGAGCTCTAAAGGGTTAGGGTATGTTCACACGGCGTAATTGCGGCGCGTACTGTACACGCCGCAATACGCCAGGTGATTCGAGAGTCGCGCTGATCAGCGCGTATTCCCAAAGTACGGGGGCCAGCAGCCTGCCGGCCCCATTGACAAGCATTACTCACGGCGCGTAATCGCCGCGGATGATTGACATGTCACTTCTCTCCTCGCGCGTACAATACGATCGGATTGTACACACAGGGGGAAGAGGCTTAATCCATAGTTCTCTGAGAGCTATGGATTACCATAATTGCGGCGCGTATTTTGCTGCGTATTAAGCGCAATACGCGGCGAAGTACGCCCGCAATTACGATGGAAATAAACCATGTGAACATACCCTTATAGTTTGTGAGAGTAAGAAAGAAAAACAGGCTCCTGTGCTGCTGATTAGACACAGCAGGGAGTGCCTTTCCCCTCCACTACTAAAGCAGACAGGTGGTTGGTAACCTAGAGAAGCTGGAGAGAAGAACTGTTCTAACTCTGAAATGACAGAATCAGAACAGGAATGTATTTGGAAATTGTCTTTTTTTTTTTTTTTGCCTACAGTTTTAAAGCTAAATCAATGTGAATACCCCTTAAAGAGTTGACATTGAAAATCATGTTGCACAAAATGCTGGGTCTTTTCCCACTTGGACCCCAAAGCGATCAGATAAGGCAATAGAAACTATTCTTCTAACATACAGTGTGAATCTTACATACAATGGAGTTTGGCTTTAAAACGTTACAGGGAAAAACTAAACTGGTATTTCCAGTCCGCACATAAACACCACAAGAATTACCAACATGGATGTTGTAGCCGTTGGCAGCAATTACAACAACCAACAAAAATTATAATAACCAACAAGATTGTAGTTTGCTACAAGCAGGAAAAAAGGGGATTCAAACACCTGAAAACTATGGGCATAAGCACTAATCATTTGAGTATCTTTGAAGAGGACCTATTGTAGTTCCCGATATGTCCGTTATACAAAATACTAGTTTTCCCCATGAGTCAATAATTCCAGAGCATCTTTCCTTATATCTCTATGTTGTGTGTTTCCCCTGTGATCCTCCTAGAAATTAACTACCAATCTGTCAAATGGGGGTGTCTCTGTACAGTATGACATTGACTCACAACGGTCAGCATTGATTGGACAATGTGTGCTCGGACACACCACTAAAAACTGGAATGCTAACACCCATTTGACTGATTCAGTAATACATTTCAAAAAGGAGTAACAGAGGAATAGCACAACCCAGAGAAGATGCTCCAGAATTGGTATTTCACAGGGAACACAGGCATCAGACACATCAGGAGATGTCATGAGTCCTCTTTAAGGGCTACTAAAATATACAGCTAATAAAATACCTTGCCAAAAATAAATAGTAATATACACTTGATAGTTTATGTTCATTGATTCCTATGTAGTTCACACAACGTGATTTTTACACGTGTTTTACTTGCTTATTTTCAGTGTTGAAAAATAAGTGACATGTCTATTCTTGAGGTGTTTTCCATATGTAAAATGTCCATAGGAACCAATGGAGAGCGTCAAAACCTGGTCCACTAGTGTGGTGTGTTTTTGATGTGGTTTTGGATGCAGATACACGGCCAAAAACTGCCATGACAAATAATTTGTATGGGTGTTTCAGAAAGAAAAAACAGCGCTGAAAAAGCACGTGGAAAAAACCTTATCAAATCCGCCGCATATGTGGCATTTTTTAGAAAAGTATTTGAAGCCGATTTGGACGAGGAAAAATCAGCATCCAAATCAACTGTGCGAACTTGTAGACACTGCAGTGGACAAAAGACGACCAGAAAACCAAATACTAAAAACATCCATAAAACGGAGTTTTTTTTCCCTCAACTGCCTGTAAAAAGAAGCTGAAAAAACGTGCGTTTTGCATTTTTGGTGCGTCTTTTGGAGTGCTTTTTGGAGCGTTGTTTTGCAGACATGCAAAGCACTATACAAAAAAAAACCGCTGAAAAAAACGGACGTTTTTCTTTGCAGTGGAGACACAGCCATAGGCTCCAATAGTTCATTTTCTGCCCTGCTCAGTCGTTTTTTGCAACGTTTCAAAAAACAACCAGCAGCAAAAACGAGCAGGAAAAAAAAAAAAAAAAAAGACGCTCTGTGGAGACAGCACGATTTTAATATATAAGTCTATGGGAGCTGTTATCAGTCCTTTTTAGAAAATGAAAAACTCTGAAAAAACACGGACTTTTTCTGTGCAGTGGAGACAGAGCCAACAGATCACCTTAAACCCTGCAGATCCCATTAGGAAGCTTCTTCTGTTATCCATTTCATGAGGAACAAAACTTTTTTTTAAACTTACTTTTCCAATACGTTTTCCTTCCACGGCTAAAGCCTTCATTTTGGAGAAGTAATGATAGTAGGTGACAACATAGGTGATGATCGACTTTTCATCAGGATGATCCACACTGATATCTGGAACAAACAAATAATGCAATGAATACAGTTTATAAAGGCTTCTACTTAAAGGGGTTGTCTCACTAAAAGGATTGCTTTTTATGTTAAAGATATTGAAAAAACAAGTCACTTTGCAATATGTGTCCATCCTATTCTGAGATATCACCTCTTGTATTGGCTGCATCAGCTCCACAGGTCGCTATAGCTACAGACCGGTTTGATCTCTCATGGTAGGCTGCCAGCACTGGTTGCTATAGCTACAGACCTGGCTTCTACTGCAGCCTAATGGAAGCCAGTAAACACGCCCCTGAATTCAAAATGAAACCAAGAAAGCAGGACTGAGGTAAGATGAATCAATGTAGTGAGACAACCCCTTTAACCTACTATTTAATTACAATCATCATCATCATCAAAGGGCTTTGTGCTATAAGAAACAAGATTTTTATAAGTTTGCAACATGTAATCCTAATATAAGCACTTTTTTAAGGATTGAGGTTTTATTTAAGACTAATAAAGAAAATAAGGCTGTAAGTGGCAGTGTGTATTTTTCATACAGATTAGCCTATCGCTCTTGCTCATTAACTTCATGACGGCCGTCCGTTTGAAAACGACCATGCAGAGTGTGAGGCTGTACATTAATTGTGAAGCTGCAGGAGCGGAGATCTGGCTTTCAGCAGCAGCCGGGCTCTTCACTGAGAAGGCAGGGACAGAGCATTACAGTCCCCCACCTTCTGGATCGGTGCTAAATGAGCATTGTTTAATCAGATAGGCATCAAGCCGCCCGGCCTACTGCTTACTGGCCCCGGTGGCCACAGAGCTCAGTAACTGCATGAGCTACTGGGTCTTAAAGGAGTAAGTTCAGGGGCTATATTTCCCCTGTAACTTGGGCTGATAAATTAGCAAAACAACTATTTACTGTTTTATGTCAGTAGCTCCTTTGCAGACCTACGGGTCTCCATGTTCACAGACTACCTTGTGTGTAGTCCTTCCCTGTGGTGTCATTTTAACTAGCGCCCATAATTCTACCCTCTGTGGGCTAACTAGAACAGCAGAAGGGCACTATAGTGTTTTTGGGTTTTTTTTTGTGATCTCTAACCCTTGGTCTGCATACAAGCTGTAAATACATTTTTATTTTTCAGTCTGAAATACTGGCAAAGTCACTTCACCTTTATGTGAGCGGGATATGGACTGGTTCACATCTAAGCTTTAATTTCAGTTTTTTTGTTCCACCATAGCAACAAAAAAGCAAAAATAAGGGCGGCGCTGGATCAGTTTCATGACACACAACATCGGCGCCCAACAGACCCAACTTTAATGGGGTCCATCGGGTTTCCATCATGGTGTCCGTTAATAAAAGGTTATTTTTGATTGAACTTTTGACAGGGGCTCCAAACAGAAACTCAGATGCAGTGGTAAACCAGGCCAGAGTGTCTCTTTCTGCTTCCTACAAAAAAGATGGCATCAAGAGCTACCCACCAGCTAAGGGATTTGCACTCACTGAACAGGAACAGCCATTTGCAGCTACAGAGGCACCTATGAGATGCATTACCAGATTCTCTTTATACCAGGCTGTGCTCACCTTCTGGGTCCAGAAGCTTTGTGAGTCCAAGGTGCTGCTCTGCAAGGTTGAAGGCATTCTGAAGATTGTAGTGCGCATTTGACTTCTTCAGCTTGTCAAAATCAATTAGATCTGGCCTGTATAGAAAACAATCACATCAATGAAACAAGTCACAATACTACAACGTGAAAGAATAGAAAAATGCTTCATGACAGAGTAAAGCTTAGTTGATCAGATCTGACCCTATGTACTAAAAAACAGCATATTATCCCTGTTGTTGAGTAGTTCCTCCTCACCCGAAAGCCTTCGGGTAAGTCCACATGGCTTATCTTGGGGCGCATTTCGCCGTGTATTTTGCAGCATACTGCAACTGTATTGTACGAGCGGAGAGATAAGTGACATGTCAATTATTTGCGGCAAATACCCGCCGCGAGTAATGCATGTCTATGGTACCGGCGGGAGTACAAGCGTATTAGCGCAAGCTCCCGAAACACGTAATGCAACGCGTACTGTACGCGCCGCAGTACATCGTGTGAACATACCCTTAAGCGTGTAATTCCAAAGCACGGGGGACCGGCACCCAGCCGGCCCCATTGACATGCATTGTCAGCGGCACGTAAGCACCGCTAACAACTGAGATGTCACTTTTCTCCCCTGGCGTAAAATACAATCGTATTGTACGCCCAAGGCGACGACACGTAATTCATAGCTCTCTGTGAGAGCTATGAATTACCGTAATTGCGGTGCAGCGAAAAAGCACAATGCGCAGCGAAATACACACAATTACGCGCACAAATAAGCCGTGTGAACATGCCCTTACTGGTTGTATAGTTTGCTTTGCAAGAATCATACTACAGAAATTAGATGACAAGCTGTACTAGGATAAAAACCATTTGCAATGGGTAGCTGGAGAACACACACAATGGGTACATTTACTATGGCAATGAGCCAGAAATCGGGCGTATTTTGTAACAAAATACTGGCAAATGCACTTTAAGCCACATTTATGTATCTTAAGCAGTTTTTAGACACCTACACGCCATGTGCCAACATTACGTGGCATAAACTAATCAACTAAAAGAAGCTGTTAACAGACTACACCGTCTACACAAGCATCAGATGCATCAATACTATGGTAAATCTGGCATAGTCTAGTCTAAGTTTACTCTAAGTATTAATAAATCTGCCACAATGTGATTTACTATGTTCGTGCTATACAAAAATATGAATAAAAGGGTAAAGACACTTTTATTTTTCAAAACACACATTTCATTGCAACCCGACTTAATGAAGTTCAGATTCTAATCTAGACCATTTTCCTTGGACCCTCAACAAGTGGTTTAAATTATAAAGACGATGGTGGCAAACTGACGTCCTACTGGAGATAAATAACAAGAATGAATAGCATACGGAATAGCGGGATAACGGATATTTCCTGGCACATAATGAACGTCTGTCTCTAAAAACCTTTAACCCCGTCACTGCCTACAGATATACTGACTGGAGGGACTAATTAGGAAAATTCCTTTTTGGTTTGAGTGCAGAAACCAGAACTCCCAGCTTACCACATTTATGAACTTAGCACTTTCCTGATCCATCTACAATTACTACTAACGATTCTACAAATGGGAATCACTTATTTTACCATAATTCTCCTTATTGCTCCTTGGAGCGTCTGTTGTCTTAGTAAATTGAGCCAGAAACATTTTTTTTTTTTTTTAATATGGGGCACACCCCGCTGATATTTGCATTCCTGTAAATTATTTAACATTACCTGGCCCGACACTATTCCTTTCCATATGTTTCATGTAAGACATCATCTAGTAGTCTTATTAAGACTCTCTCTCTACAGATTTCACAGCTGAGACATTGCTGCACAAAAATCGTGGCAAAAATCGCAGTAATTACCGCGATTTTACCGCAAATTTACCACGATTTTTGTGCAGCAATGTACAGCATTAATTGCTCTGCCTTCAAGCACAAAAAACGCATTGAAAAAAACGCATCAAAAACGCACTGTGTGAAAGCACCCTTATAATCAGTTTTTATTGCAGTGGTTTTTAATATCCAAGTGTGGGTCTTTAGAACCTAGTTCCTCCACCTTGGCTGTGTGTAGCTAAGGGGAATGTGAACATCCAGTAATCAAGAGATTCATGCATTTCCAGGAGGAATAATAGAGGAAAGACACTCCAGAAGTATTTCATGGAGCACAAAAGTAGACATGTCATTTCAGGTGATAAGCATTTGTGTGTAGATGAGAACTAGCAGCATTTTTGATCATTACATGACTTGTATTCTGCATTTATCAGCAGTTTATCCCTACATCTCTAATAATCAGTTTTCAATTCACTAAGTCTCAGAGTGGGCGGAAACTAGCTGCTATGATGTATCCCATACACAGAACACATACATAAGACATCTTGCTCCCCTACCCACCTCTCTTATATACATACAAAAGCAGCAGAAGGAAGCAGAGCCGTCCTAACAGCATTGTGGGCCCCTCGGCATAGCACTGCAGTGGGCCCTGCCCCAACACACAACATCACACTAGGCCATGACTCTAGCCCCCCCAAGCACACCCAGATTATCACACCACTTATGTCTGGACACTGGCAGACTGCAGCCCACAAGACTGATTGGCAGGCCACCATCTTTTTTTAAGTGTTTGCACATCCCAAAATCACACAAACTGTTAAATAAGCAAAGCCAACCAAGGGATCCAGGGTATGTTACTTGTATTCCTGTGACATACATATACCACTCGGGGCCCTTATACTTGTGGGGCCCCCCGGCAACTGCCTAGTGTGCCCAATGGAAAAGATGGCCCTGGAAGGAAGGACATTACAAAGCAGCTTCCCTCTCCCCACTCCAAAGACTTCTATAGGCAGCAGCTTTAACCTGATCTCACGAGCCAATAATGGAGCTTAATCTGTCTCTTTGAAGACCGATTTTAAAACTGAATGAAGATACACTGCAAAAATTGCATGCACCGTTGTACAATAACTGATATATTTTACACTGAAGCAGACTATAATAATGATTACAGAGAATGAAAAAGCATCTGAACATAAAACAACCAATCTGATAAAGTAGAATTGTAAAACTAGATTATTCTATGGTAAAAGTTAAAAATCATGATCAAATGAGCCAGACAAAGCAGTCTGGTTTCTGCAATGGCAGCTTCTGTAAAACGTGTTAGATGAAGTAGATCAGAGAGCGCATGTATAATTATATATCCTGTCTAGAATTTCCGTGTGTGACTGTTGACAGACATGGAGCCAAGTGGACACATGTAGAAGGCCCTTCTGAGACTAGCTAGCATTTAGTCTAAAAAAGCCATAACAATACAATTTTAAAAGAACTCCAGTGTGCGGCCTCGAACAATACATGGATACAGCTACAAAGAAAAAAAAACAAATTCACCTGAATCCCCCCTCCCTGGCGATTCTCTTGCAAAGGATTTGTTTTTTAATTTATAACGTATGCACGCAAGTTAGCAGGAGAGTTTTTCTTTTCTTCAGATTTAGCACATGTAAAGCATTTTGTGCTCTTACCTGTGTTTATGAATAAGTGCATTGAATGCCATGCCGTCTCTCCAACTGGTCGTAAAGTTATGTATGTTCACGTTTGGATACCTGAAAGAAAAAACACTTAAGAATAAAATTCTAAAAGGGATTGACAAGTCACTTCAGGAACAGAAAAGTTGGCATCACTACTAAATTCACTGGATACGAAGACGACACTGGGGCATTTTGTAAATTAAAGGGGTTTTATCATTTCATTAAATGGTCTTCAGAATAAGGGGACAGTGAAAACAAGTAACTTTGCAATTAGATGTCATTAGCAAAGCTGTCTTGTATTCACAGTTTTCCTTATCTTCTGTTTACACTGATATCCAGTGCTGGTCGGATCCCTCCTCCTTGCATTTCACTAGCTGAGAGCTCATTTACATTCTGTTCGGCCCCCAGTCGGCTGTATTCACGGAGCTTGCATTCCTGCTTTTCACTCAAAGTAAGGGACCGGCACATTTTCACTCTGCACAGCCAGAAGAAACAGAATAACACTGCAGGGCTTCTACAATCAGGAAACAGCACAATTGTGTGTTGATCCCTGCCTCTCTGACTCAGAGTTAGGGGCCGTAGCAATTTCTCTCTGCACACCTAGCAGAAACACACTGCAGCAGATTCTACAATCAGAAAACAGCACAGTTGTGTCTCGGTGCCTAACTCTCCTGCATAGAAGGGAGATCTGTGCCGTTCATAGAAAGCTGGATTCAACTGTAACAAATCTCCAGCTGTGAGAGGAGAAGAGATCAGTGCTCAGTCTAGATTGAATGCAACCTGTGGTATGTATACAGCTCTTACAAAATAAGACTGCATATGGAGAGAAACAGTGGGCATGTGGGGGGGGGGGGGGGGGTCTCAGGAGCCAGCATGAACAGTGAATGGGGATGATGTCACCCAGCTTGGAGGGGAAGAAACGCCCCTGCATTTCTAGAGTTGAGAAGCTGAGAGCAGTATGAATCAGCCGAACTAAAGAAGTGATCCATCCCCTTTAAGCTCCTCATTATTCAGCCAAGAGCTAATCCTTTCAATTCCCCCCATATATGCATGCTCATCCACACACGTATTTTCAGCCACTGCAAGACACTTAAAGGGGTTGTCTCACTACAAGGATTGCTTTTTGTGTTAAAGATCTTGCAAAAACAAGTTACTTTGTTAATGGACACATATTGCAGTGTCCTACCTATTCCTAGATCTCTCCTCTTATTGGATGCATCAGCTCCTAAGGTCGCTATAGCTACAGACCTGTTCGATCTCTCCCGATAGGCTGCCAGCGCTGGTCACTATAGCTACAGACCTGTTGTCCTCAGCAGCTCGTAACTGCAGGCCAGTAGTAGCCAGTAAACCCGCCCCCGAATTCAAAATGAAACTGAGAAAACAGGACTGAGGCAAGATGAATCGATGTAGTGAGACAACCCCTTTAAATGTACCATGCCCAGTCCTTCTATCCCGAATTTGAAGTTCGGACAACATAAATGTAATCTGTATGGGAACCTTCATTGTCATCATATCTGCTGGCACAGAAGGCAAAACCAGCACGAGTAAGGTTTTAAACACCCCACAGTTAATATCCTCTAACGTAGCAACATTATGACGTTAATTCACAATAATTCTTAGGACTCAATCGTCTTAAAGTGCTCGTAAACACAAAAAATATAGCCCAGACCGTGTGGATAAAAGTATCGGATGGAATTTCACTACTATAAATTGTCAGATTGTACAAAACTATCAAAATCAATGACAGCAATAATTACCATTATAAATTACAGGCCACAACAAAAAAAATAAATCCAATAATGGAAGGAAAAAATTTCTACTGCTCAAACAATATTTCAGTCTTACTAAAAACCCACAGGTTTTCAGGGGTTGTCCACTTTATTTTTACATATAGAATAGGAAATCATGAAATTTTCTAATATACATTAATTAAAAATTCTGCTCCTATAACTCATTGCAGTGCAGTAGGCCCTTATCTAGAAATAATAACTACAGTTATACACCTGGACAGTGTTACCTGGATACAGGGGTCACATCACTGCTTAGTCCATACAGTTACATCATCAGAGTCATTACCATGGACAGGAACATGGGCTATAAAAAAATGTTTAATTTCTAGATAGATACAGGCAGTCCCCGACTTGCATCGTTCCGACTTACACACGTCCCCTAGTTACAAACGAAGACTTATGGGGCGTGGCTAACATTCAACAGTCACGCCCCATGATAGCCAAGTGCCAGCATGCCACAGCTGCACATGAGATACAGAACGTTAGGTGAAATCTTCTAAAAAAAGGGCACAGACAGCAAAACAAATGTAAAAACTGTTCCCTGTACTATCCAAAGCGAAGTCATTTTTTTTTTGCTGGAATTACATTTAATAAATCTACCTGTTCAGACTTACATACAATTTCAACTTAAGAACAAACCTACAGTCCTTATCCCGTTTGTAACCCTGTATATAGCCGTACAGCGAGGCACAGGAAAAAAAATTGGAATACACATATACCAGAAAATTGTATGATTTCCTATTATACACATGATAAATAAAAACAAAGTGGACAACCCCTTTAAGAAGATAGACTCACATACTTCATTAACCATTGCATTAAAAATATTTACAGATAGCTGCTTGCTTTTGTTTGGGAGGGGGTTTTAAAAAAGTTATACCAAGCAACATCCCCCTCCCCCCCCCAAAATTTTTTCAAATTCTATTAAGGCCCCTGTTCCCTTTAAAAAAATTATCGCATTAAAACAACTTTGCTCCACTGGAAAAAAAATATAAAATATAAAAAATTATAATATATATATATTTTTAATAAAATAATATAATACACACACACACTAACATACATACAGTCTATGAAAAAGTTTGGGCCCCCTATTAATTTTAATCATTTTTTTTTTAAAAATTTTTTGGGTGTTTCAACAGCCATTTCAATTTGAAACTAATAAGTAAGGGACACAGTAATATTTCCAGATGAAATAGGTTTATTAAACAACACAAAATGTGCAATAGCATTAAACCAAAAATTTTGACTGTGCAAAAGATGGGACCCAACAAAAAAGTGACTTTAAAAATTTTAGTCTTCCTCCTTTTTTGCAAAAATAAACCCTCTATCGCTTCGTAGTTTTTAAAATCAGTTTTCCTGGATCCGGGATAAAAGGTATTTTTGACCTTCCTCTTTAAAAAACAATTCAAGTTCTTAAGTTTGATGTCGCCGGCATGGACGCCCCTTCAAAGTACCCCACAATTTTTCAATGAATTCGGTCGGGGGATGGGGGCCATTCCAAACATTGTAATTGTTCCTCTCAAATGCCGTTTTAGATTTGGAGCTTTTTTTTGGGGATCATTGTCTTGCTGAAATATCCATCCCCCTATTCAAATTCATCCGATTTTTTGTACATTATTCTAAGAATCCGATACTAGTTAATCCATGCGACCCTCACTTTAACAAGATTCCGTTGCCGCTTTGGGCCACACACCCCAAAAAAGGGATCCTCCCCCAAAATTTTTACATTTTACAAGTGTTTTTCTTAATCTGTTTTTTTTTGGGACCCCATGCAAAACCCTTTTGTATGACCAAACAACCAATCTTGTTTCATCACCCCACGGGACCTTTTTCCCAAAATGAAGCTGGCTTGTCCAAAGGGGCTTTTGCAAACCTCGGGCGACTCTTTTTGGGGTTGTTTTCAAAACTGCTTCTTCGCACACTCTCCCAAACACTTCTCCTTTGAAAATGTGCTGATTTTGACCGATGCAATGACCCCATCTGCAGCAAATGACTGCAGCTCTTTGGGGTGGGCTGTTTATTGCCTTGACTGTTTTCACCATTCTTCTTCTTGCCTTTCTGATTTTTTCTTGGGCCGCCACTTTGATTAAAAAAACTGTCCCGTGGGGTTTCCCTTTCCTTACTTGTTTCCCCACAGTGGGAAATGACAGGTTTAAAACTCAAGACAACTTTTTGTATCCTTCCCCCAACAACTATTTGAACAATCTTTTTTTTTTCAGATCATTTTTAGAGTTGTTTTTAGGACCCTGATGCCACTCTTCAAGAGATTTAAATAGGAGAAACAACTGCAAATTTCCCCCTTAAAAAACTTTTTCATCATTTAAAAACCCCTTTTAAAATTCAAAAACCATTGGTTTCAAAACCAATTTTGCTTCAGAAATCAAAAAAATAGTTAGGGTTTTTCAAAAAAAATAAAAATTTTTAAGGGGACCCAAATTTTTGCACCATCAAATTTTTTGGTTTTATCATATTGCCCATTTTGGTTAAACAATAAAACCCCTTTCAATCCGAAAAATCGTGTCCACAGTTATTAAAATTCAAATTTAAAAAGCTGTTCAAACACCCCAAAAAAAAATTTGAACTAAAAATGATTTAAAATTAATAGGGGTGCCCAAACTTTTTCATATTACTGTTATATACACACACACACACAAATACATACACACACACCCAAATATACAAACACACACACATCAATAGTACAATATCCAAATTTATATTATTATATAGATATATAATATATATATATATATATATATATATATATATATATATATATATATATAAATATTAATTATTTATATATATATATATGAACATTGTATTAAGAGGGAGTATTGGGGGAAGCTCGACTATGTATGGACCATTGATGGTCATACAGCTAAATGTTAGCGGAAGATTGATCAAAATATTAGAGGTTTCCTAATATGTCCGACAGATGCCATCATATAGACATACAGTGGCATCTGTTCTTCATAGGCTCCCATTATAAATTATATACTTTTAAAACCATTTACCACACAGTATGGAATAGCACAGCCTGACCCGACTGATGTCAAAAGAGGGTCTCATTGCATGGGGCACCTATGGGTATGTTTAAGTTTTCCTGGTGCAATCAGACACTGCTTGCAAAAGATATGGTGAAACTAACAGGTACATCTGCTTCGGAAAAATCTATGAATCTTTGGCCTTGCTTACCTGTATTACTGAGATCAAATATAAACCTGAGATGGACTGCATGGGTTATATAGATGACATAAACTTACTTTATATTCTAGTAGCCAGTCAGACAACTACAGAAGCCAAATTTGATATTGGAGAGAGGAGGGCAGCAGTAAAACTTTTTTTTTAAACAGTAGAAAACAAGCCAAAAGGTCAACTGGCATTAGTACATTTCTAGGCCAGGTAATGAGGCCTGCTACCAGGTCAATACCGCGAAACTTGCCCTGCTATATGAATATCCCAATCTATTACTATAATAGAAGCAATAGGTCTTTACACTATCCACACACACTGGATTAGTAGGTAACGTATGCATATTTGCTCACACATCCCGGCTATTTGGACATTGAATACAGTCATTTATGTGCAGTGCGGTAATCCCGTTAGACAGGACATGTTTGTAGCCAGCGCAATTGTTTTTGTGAAAACTCTAAACTCTGTAAGAAGATCTTTTGAGGTAATCTTTTAATCTCTACTCACCCAGCTGTCTTCATCTGGCACCACAAGAGCAGAGCATCCTTGGCAGATTTCTTCTCTTTGTTGTCCTCTGTTTCTACACTAATATCTTGAATCTAGCAAAGACAAAGGGCACTAGGTAAGCAGACGGCCGCACATGCCCATCAGGTGGCATGCAGCTTTATTTTAACTTGTAACCAGATGCATGAACTGGGTTCACAAACCACATATGAAAACAATTCACTATTTTGGCATAAGAACATCTGGCCTGCAAGTAATAAGTACAATAATCAAGCAGTAAAATACTAATATTTCACAACTCGAATAGTACAACTAAATTTAGATTATTCCCATTCATTCATTGACGTTAATAATAAAAAAAAAAAAAAACGTTGACTCTACGACGATGGGCCGTGGTCTATATTACCTGGAATCTGAGGATGATGGTCCATATAAGGCCAAGGGTCAGTCTGTGGTTTCCATCAACAATATCATGGGATCCCATGTTCTCCAGATGGACTCTCTGTTCCTTCAAGAACTGCAGTGCTTTATCCACGTTCTCCAGGCAATGGATACGCATTCTTCCCTTGGTGGGCTTAGGCTGTGGAAGAAAAAAAATAGATATTACAGTTTTTGTAGTTGGCATTCGATCAACAGACTAAGTAAGAGTAAAGGAAAATGCAAAATGATGGTTAAAGGGGTTGTCTCACTACAATGATTGGGTTTTAATTAAAAGATCTTTAAAAAAACAAGCAGCTTTGCAATATATGTTCATTACAAATGTCCTACTGATTTTGAGTTATCCCTGGTAGTAGGAGTGCATGAGCTCTTCAAATCACTATAGCAGCCGACCTGTTGATTTTTATGTCACTGGCTGTCAGTGCTGGTGACTCATCAGTTTCTGAATACAGGTCAGAGCACAGAGCCCCTCCCACACAGTATGCTTCTGTAGGGAAGGGAGGGCGTCTGTGTTTGTGTGGATTAACCCTGTGTGTGCCTGCTCCCTCCTGCTCTCTACACAGATTGAGGAGAGCAGAGGTGAGGCTGATCTGTGGTCAGTAGATGTGACAGCAGTGAAGTGTGTTACTATAATCATGATGTGTCTGTGGAGGTTTGACTATACTAATAGAACAGATCAGGGGGGCATGTGAACGCTTCATATCCCTCCCTGTTCTGCTGTATTAGTGACACATCATGATTATAGTAACACACTTCACAGCTGCCCTGTGTCTGTTCTGACAGTGTTTGTTTGTTGTTGCTTGAGATGTCCATGGAGATTTGTATGCTAAGCAGGAGGTATAGGAACACTTGCATCCTCCCTGCTCTGCTATTAGCATAAACAGCTTCACAGGCCTCTGGCTCCACACTCATAGATCAGCCCTCTCCCTGCTGTGTCCTGACTCTTTGGAGAGGAGCAGCAAGAGCTCAGCCACAGCAGCACAGTGCAGCTGATCCAGCAGTGAGCAGCAGATCTAGGCAGGCACACAGGGTTAACCCTGGCAGCAAACCCCCTCGCCCTCCCCTTGCTGTATAGAAGTTACTGCAGTTGGAGGAGGAGAGCTGTCTGTGTGCTGAGGGAAGGGGGAAAGGGGGAAGAGAAGAGGCAGACAAGAAGCACGCCCCTGAATTCAGTGTGTCTGGCAGCATAGGATTTATGAAGTAGGCTGAAAGCCTGTAGTGAGACAACTCCTTTAAGTCCAATGTAAAAACAGAGACTGGTTACAGATTAGCTATTGACCGAAAGCTGGCTCCCCTAAAAACTGTTGCATCCAACCCTCTCATATCCAGATGTGCCTGTATTCTCAATAGGTAGAGTGGAATAAGTCAATGCAAACATCACTGGTGGAGTCTTATATTCCTTGAGAATAAAAGAATTGGCCACATGAAAATCCTACTGCCTTGTCCTCCTTTCTGACCTGAAATCTGCTGTCTTATTGCTCGATGCTTGATATTTTAACAACGGTATATATAAACTGTATAAACTGTATAAAATATACAGTTTAAAAAAAAAATAAAAATCTGCTGTTGGGGAGAGTCAGGACACCCCAACACGTATCAGATGCTGGACCTGTCGTAATCAATGGGTTCACCCGGCATTCATTTTATGCATATGACCACCTTAAAACAAAGGATAAGTGGAGTTGAGCTCTGAAGCAGATCTGTAAGCTAACCTGGAAAGCTTCCAGTTACGAGTGGATTTTCAGGAGTACGATAATTATCCCCCCAGCCTAGACTAATACCAGGAGATCAACAAACCTGGCTTTCCCTTGTATGGTAAGTCACCGTACATTATTGTGGCACACTTATGTATCTTGGATTACAGGTGGATTCTGGGCAAAAATAGAAACATAACCGCATTTTCTAGAATTTTGTATTAGATTTTTTTTCACATCCTTATTTTTCAGCTTTTCTTTGCTAATAACTGGTAACTGACCAGAACATCTTTAATAATGGGCCAAAGAGAGGAGCAGAAGTAAACTATGGATTCATGATGCACCATTCTTTGCTAGCCTTGGCTTAATCTGGTCCTAGACACCGACTAACATTGCTAGTCTCAAGAGGTCTTTCAGGCAGGCAAAAAAATAAGAAAAATCCATGTTTGGCCTGTAAATGTGGGGGTCCAAATCTGGAAATCCCCATAAGCACAGCAAGTGAATGAGGCTCAGCTGTAATACTATATAAGCCACTGTCTGGGTGAACAATGAAGGGAGCACGGTGCTCTAGAAAGTGCCCCATCATTGTGCAAAATAAGGGTAGTCTCAGTGTCAGACTTAAACTCTATCAGTTCTCTATCTGTTAAACACTAAAACGTAACTTTTATTATATATAACTCTTAACCTCTATACTCACTATTTAAAAAACCTGATCTCTACACCTCATCATTTAACCCTTTTTGCTTCTGAAAGAGGGAAATAACTCCCTTTCTACCATCAAGTCTGGTGGAACCCCACCCTAATTAACAGGAGGAACTTATATATAGTTCAAATTGTACTAGCTCAGTTAAGTGTGACTCCAGAGCCAACTATGTTGGCAGTCGTCCCTAATCTCATAGAACCACAGAACAAATATAGGCCCCCTTGTTGACACCCCTTGCAAGCGGGTTACACTTGAAGACAGAGGTTGGAGAAATCACAGATTTAAAACGTCATGTAGACCTCGCCGACATGTTTCGCCAGCTAACCTGGCTTCATCAAGGCTTAGAGGTCCGATCCATCCCCATTCATAACCCAAATCATTGTTTGATCATTACGATAATCATTTTGTGCAGGTTAACATGACTCCCTAATGCTAAAAGTGAAAAACACACACCTCAAATACGATACACTAAGACTACTGCTGATGCCAAAGAAACACGTAAAAATGATTGAGCACCGGGCGGTCTATCCCCGTTTGCAGGCATTGCTTACATCGTATTAAAGCATATGTTAATGATTAGGCGTGGCGATTAAACCAATATTTATATAAAACTCCCATTTTCTAAGAATGTATGTTGGGTTGTTTAGTACAACGCTTAGTTACACAGACTGGGGCATATTTATCAATCCTGTCTAAAACTTATACAGTGTAAACTGAGACCACACAGTCTATTGATGTGCAAAATGCATCACAGGGACAGCTTACTGTATAATGTGTGTATGTATATATTATATATATATATATATATATATAAAATATATATATATATAAATATATGTATAATATTATATATTACACACTACTAGAAATATACATTATATACGTAATACATATTATTGTAACTGTATATATTATATTTAACACGTTTACTCAAAAATATGTATATCATATATATATATATATAATATATAATATAATATATATATATATTATAGTGTAACATCATACACACACAACGATATTACAGTAAACTGTTAATTGTCCCTATGTATAGGAAATGTAAGGTGTGCCAACCCACGCTTGCCCAATTTATGCCAAAAGGACACAGTTTTGGCATACATTGAGTGCAAGTCAAAAGATACAGCACATTTTTAAAAGACCATGAGCCCCTGTGATACATTTTGCAGATCCATAGACTGTCTGGTCTCAGTTTACACTGTATAAGTTTTAGTGTAACTAAGAGTTGTACTAAACAATCCAACATACATTCTTAGAAAATGGGAGTTTTATATAAATATTGGTTTAATCGCCATGCGATAAATATAAATAATATATATACTATAGTCTAGTAGTCTATGGGCAACCAAACCCACTGTACTCCTCTACAGTCCGCTTTCCATTGGAGGTCTGCTTTGAGAGATCCTCTGGACATATGCCTGCGATGTAAGCGCAAAACAGAACGCGGCCAGAGAATTGGGCTCAAAGCATCTGACTTTACTAAGTAACAGGCTTATAGTGGCCATTAAGTGCATCTAAAGCATCACGATCTTACTATTTACAGACATAACCAATCTAGTAATACACTATTACTTATCTGACACAGATTCCGAGTAACTATTAGTATTCTAGCCCAGAGCTGCACAGTTCAGAACAAGGGGGCTTAGACTATGTTCACGTTTTTGTAGATTCATTTTAGAGCCTCTGTCGCAAATTCCGTCAAAAATGTCGGAAAAATATTGTAGCATACTTTGAAATTTTTCCCACTAAAATGACAGACACCACAACAGAAACCCATAAGACCCACTGTAGTCAATGGGGTCCATCATGTAATGGATCTAGCGCCACCTCTGCAATGGAGGCTCCAAACTGCATCTCCTGATGATGCAGATGTGTATCGGCCTTATCTGTATAAACTAGTCCGATCAACGGTGGCCAATGACCATACAGCTATGGTTTTCTTCTTCTTCGCTAGTTAGAAACTTCAAGAAGTGCGGGCTTGTATGTGTCAATGTTTTTTTACAAACATGTCTGGAGATGATGAATAATGTATTTATGGTGTAGACATTTTACACACCCACTGATAACGGCTCTATCTTCACAATGCATTCATGTTGCATAGCGATTCAGGCAAACAACTCTCACAAAATTGCTAGGTATACAAGGTAACCTATTCCTCTTAGGAGGACATGAACCTTTCCACTCCTGAACAAGTGGTGTCTAAGAGAGCAGATTTGTGGTAACTGAGGGTTCTTTGCAAAAACGATCATGTGTCTCTGAACTGAACATTATCTAGAAATACCAGGGCCATAATAGCTGTTTGTTAGTATACAATGGACAATGTTCCTTTCATTCAGAGCTCGTAATGGTCATTCAAACCATGAATTATGGAATGAGATCTGCAGACCAAAATTATCTTCACTTATTATCTAAATGCACAGTTTCTCCAAGAGCTGGTGCTGTGGAGGCCAGACTATTGGAAGTTTGCTGTAACCTGTAGAAGCCGAACTGAATAGAAAGGATCTGCCATGATTTACTTTGAAGGGGGAAGTCTCTCCATGAGGAGAGCCACCAATAAGTTGGTCGGTGTGAGGATTTACTTGCCTTTCAGACCTCACTGACTGTTTACTTTGTAACACAGGAATGAAAAAAAAAATGGGAAAATGAAGAGTAGTACAGAATAGCAGCTAGGAATTCAGGTTTCCTACCTCTGCCAGTAAAACAGAGGTGTGGTCTATGAAATCTGGTATTCTGTTAAAACATTGACCAAATAAGGCCCCATTCACATCAAGCTTATGGCCTCCATTCGTGATGTCTATTGGGATACCCTGAAAAACGTATCCTGACAGATACTGCTGCCAGCTATAGAAATAAAGTGAAAACGTAGTCCAGATTGGACTATGCTTGCTCCATTTACTGAACACATATTCTTTAATTATCAGACAAAAGTAGTAGTAGGCATAGGTACCTTCACTTAGTACAGCAAAACTTAGTACGATTTGAACTGCGTTTGCTTTATAGATTCCTATGGCACCTCTGTGGTATCCATCACAATACATTTTGCAAGGTAACCCTAAGGATACCACGAACAGAAGCCATAAACATACCAGACCAACACATTACAAATGATCGACAGTACCTCGCCATTGCGAGGCTTCAAGCAGGATGCTCATAGGCAGAAGCAGGTTGCAACAGAGATACAAAGAGACTGGAAGAGTCATAGAAAGGCAAAGAAGTGGACAGTCTTTGGCTCCATCACACACTGATGACCGCATCATTGTAAACACTGCCCTGCAGAACTGGATGATGGATGCCACACAACTCCAGGAACATTTAAGGGAAGTGAGAGGCAACCAAGTGTCACGTCGGACCATTCGTAACCATTTACATCATCTGGTCTGCATGCTAGACAACTGACAAAATTCTCTGACCACACCACCAGGCGCAGGCATCATCGTCTTACATAGGCCAAGGAGTATCTACGCTGGAGGAGGGACCAGTGGTCCTCAACGCTGTTTAGAGATGACCGTCAAATCACTCTGAGCAGAAATGATGGCCACCAACGATGTTGTAAAATGCAGCAGTTTTAGAGCATTTACCCCTCAAATCTTATTCATGAGTAGGTGTTAGCTCCACCTAACAAAGGCTAGCCCCGCCCACTGGCAGTTATTCACATGTTTCTACCTATTCAAAGTAATAGGTTTATCAGTTGAGGTGGGCGGGGCTTGAAAAAAGAATTACTCTTTGAATGACTTCTGGCTGAAAACTGCAGATTTGAGCATTAAATACACGAAAACTCCAGCATCTTACAGAATAAGGGACACAGTGCTGGGAACAGCAGGTCTGACACTTGCTTGTGATGCCCTCAGCAAGAGGGGCACAACCTATGTGACAGGTTCCATTTAAGCGTGCCTGGAGTTGTGTGGCATTCATCATCCGGGTCTGCAGGGCACAGTATACAATGAAGCGGTCATCAGTGTGTGATGTAGCCAAAGGACGTCCACTGACTTTTCCAGACTCTCTGCATCTCTGTTACAAATTGCTGATGACACACTAACACTCTAAGCTCAGTGGCGACTTCCGTCTGAGAGCATCCTGCTGGAAGCCTCGCAATGACAAGGTACTGTCGATCAATTGTAAGGTGCTGTTTGGTCTTATGAAGTCAAAATTTAAACAGCATGATGAGGAGGAATGTTTAAATGTCATTACAAAATGATCCCCTAAATTTATTGGCCGATTCAGGGATCAAACACCTATTGTAAATTTTGTCATTAATCTCCTTGTTAGAAATCAGCAAGTTGTGCAAAAAGTACTGAAACAATGAACAGCTGGACACGTGCATTCTAAGAGATGGTCCCATTTAGTTTACTTAGAATATGCATCTAAACTTAAATCATATCAAAATCAGATTTTATCTATGTTTGGCAAATGGAGCAAACAGTCCAAATAGGACTATGTTTTCTCTATTGATTTTCATGGGCCTACAACACTGTCGGTCTTGGTATCTTTTTCATAGTACCCCGACGGTGAGCATAATGCCATGTGAACATCTTCTATGGATGCAATGTACTAGAAAATACACGATACATGCAAAAGATTTAAGTAGCCTTCAAAAGTCCCATCCATGATCACAAATGGGACAAACACTTTCCAATGTACAGTAGTAGTCCTCTAGATCAGCGATGGCGGACCTTTTGCGCTAGCTTACCTTGGGTGCCGTGTCACATCCAAGAATATCTATAATTGTGTACACACTTCCGCCTATATCTTCAGCCCCAAGTATATACAACTCAGTTTAAGACACTCTGTATTTATAGCCTCCCGTATATACGCTGCCCTCTATAACCTTAACCCCCCAGTATATATAACTCAGTAGGAAGCTGTGTGTCTGTAGGATTCGAGGCCGCAGGTAATCGCACCGGTCTCGTGAGTCACCCGGGAATTATGTATGAGGCCCCCTCCTGCATGGTGTGTGATGGGGCTCTCAGTCTACTGTGGAGGAGCTGGAAGCTCCAGTGTGAACGGAGGCGAGAGGAGAAAAGCGTCTGCAGGTACTCGGGGGCTTGGATACAAGAAGAGGCTGTGTGTGTGATCTACCTAAATAGAGCGCTATTGTTTGTCTCTGTCTCAGCATTCAAACCTAGGAACGGCACTTCAGTGGCAGAAAACAGCAAGCCATGTCTTCACAGGCCGCCCACTTAGACAAAGTATCATAAAGAGGAAGGACCCATTGAGGGAGCAGATGCGCCAACAGTGAAGGAAAGTGGAAAGATGAACTGACATCTAGCTACTCGTCTTCTATGTATAAATTCGACATGAAGCTCAGGACCCACTGGGGGTTTCACCACCTCCCCAGAGGGCCAGTCCAAGTCTATATGGAAATGTATGGAAATGGCACAATGCATATCACCCAAAATCTCTTGGCATATCACCATTGACATGCATGTTAGAGGTTTGCCTTCACTGGTCATCTTCTAGGACTATTCTAGAAAACACAGCATTTAAAGGGGTTGTCTATAAATCTGTTAAACCCTTTAAACCAACAGAGCATCAACACAGTTATACTAAAAGGCGAAACTTAGGGGCAGGTTTACTTAGGCTCGTGTTTCGCATGCCAGCCTACATAATAACAAATAGCAAAGAAAGATGTCACAAGGCACAGACCTTTATAAAACCGCTTGCATCTGTGGCTGTTTGCAGACTTTTGTACACTAGACAATGTGTAAAAAACTTACTGCATTCCCCCAAAAAGCCTAGTACTATTGAAGAATTGCAGGGAAAGCACAACTTTTGCTTTACATCTTAGTTTCTAGATGACGGTCAGTTGTGGCCTATTCGTTTATCACATATGAATGGAAGGAAGACAGGAGTCACATATGTTGAGAACTATCTATAGAAGAAAAGATGTAGTAAAATAGGTAGCGAGAAACTGCCCCACCTCCAATTCCTGTATGCTAAGTAAGGGAAGGAAATGAAGCTTCTGATAAACCCCTGTGAAGAAGAACAACAACAAAAAAAAAAGTACTACTGTGTACAAACGAGTTACAGAAACCCTCTGTCAGGAGACTACTTACAAGTCTTTCTCCGGAGAGGACCTCCAATAGTTTGATAAGCATCCGCCCATCTCGAAGGTCTGCATACAGATCAGTAATTCTGCAGGAGACGCGGGCCAGGTGTGAATTAACCCATTTTGTGAAGGTCTTCTTCTGTACAGCCTCACGTTCATCTAGAAGACAGAAATTACAAATGGAGGTCAATAAGCTAAATACCTTCATACATAACAGCACTCAACCACTTAGCGTCCGTCTACACGGTAATGATTCACAGATGGTTTTTGATGCGGAATCAGATTTTCAAATCCATCAAAAACCATCCCCATAGACGACACTTGGAAATCCAAGTTGGTCGGATTTTAAAACGGCTGGCTCTTTTTACAAAAAAAAAAAAAACTTGGAACAGATTCATACTTCTGCTGTATTTCAAGTAAAAAACTGTGTCCAAACATTTCTATGTCGGATCCACATTCAAAACCCAGTAGAGATGAACGGGACTTGTTTTCTGACTGTAAATCCAACTGAAAAAAAAAACTCCCTAAAATCCACTTTGAAAGCCACGTCAAAATACTTGTTAGACAACATGGTTTTAGGATTCAGAATAAAACAAGTAATTTGATGTGCCATGTGGACCCTGAAAGGGACTCTCATAAGAAGAGGGTACTTGTGTCTTTTTTTAAAAACTTTGGCAGTATTTTTTTTTTTACTTCGACAGTCATGTGCAAGCAAAATTTTCAATCAAATTTTACGCAAAGTCCTACTTTTAAATGACAAGGACTATATAACACGTAAATGTAAGATCTGGCCTTTTTTGGGGGGAACATCTCCATTAACCTTTTTTACGGTTTTTATGCACATTTTTAGTTAACTTTTATTATGGTCCAAACAAAACCGCTGTTCCTGGAAACCATTAAACTGATGTTGGCAGATCTTATAATGTGCAGTCATTTGCTTGCATACCCCGGTGGATATAAAGCAACCTGTGAAGCTCAATATGAGCCCCAACAGCCATGTGAGCTGTCAAAAAAGGAAGGACAAATCAAGGACTTCTATAACGGACTCTAGTATATTTATTTGGGAACCAGTAGATGTTTAGCTGAAAACACAGACAACCAGGAACATTTGTGGTAATGTTAGCAAAAGTTGATTGGATGAATATTTCCACAGCCAGTGAAATAAGTTATTGAACTTTATACATCGTTTAAACTTAATAGAAATCCAATGTTTTTTCTCAGACAGGCACATTACAAACACACCTACACATATTACACATCTCCAATCTATAGCTCATCAAGAAAAGTTGATGCTCTGCTTCCTTCAAGTAATTTGTTGACTTTAAGGAGCAGAATTCTTCCCAATGAACTATAGCACAGTAACTCCATTGTGTTGGCCGAGCAAGAAAACAAATGCTATAGCAAAGGAAATTCCTTTACTTCCTCCTCGGCTCAGACTCGGAGGGGAAAAAGGACGTGCTTCTTCCATGGGTGAGGTATGTGATGTGGAGGAAGGTAGAATGTCAAACATTCTTCACCAAATATCACAGCAATAGCCTCGGATTCCTGCCCAGCTATTATCATCCATTTTGTACATTACTATTCAAGTCCATGCTCCAATACAAGGCATCTCAGAGTCTTCAACAAGTCTTTGAATCCTTCTCAACTTGTCAAAATTTCAGCCCGTTTTCTTAAATCAGTCTTGCATATGTTCGCACGGAGTCTTTGCGGGCCGAATTTCGGTGCGTAATTATGCTGCAATACGCTCAAAACACCCGGCGTATGGCGGTGCTCAAAAGTACGCGCCACAATATGCGGTGTGAAATTAGCCTTAGGGCATGTCCCCACGGCACAGGTTTTTGGCCGGATTTTCAGCCCGCCTGAAAAACCGGCCGAAAATGAGCACAATGGTGCTCTGTGGAAAACCCGTGCAGCAGTCCCCACTGCACGGGTTTTCCGTCGGGCGGTTTTTCCGCCCGCGGTCCGGCCGCAAAACATTCTACAACCACAATCTTCCGTCCGGTTTCCAGACGGAATCTGTGCTTGTGAATGTGAAGGGGGAGGGCTTTTCTCCACTCATCGCGGGGGGGTGGAGGGGACGGCCGCAAAACAGGACAAATACCGGCCGGGTAAACCGACCGGTATTTGTCCTGTGCCGTGAGAATGCACCCTTAGGCTAAGTTCACACGGCTTAAAATGGGATGTATTTCATTCCGTAATTACGCGCCGGAGTGCGCAAATTACGGCTGGAATACGTCCCAGTCATTACGGTAATCCACAGTTCTCATAGAGAACTATGGATCACGTCTCCTCTCCCTGCTCGGCGAATCCGCCGCGGGGGAGACAAGTGACATGTGAATTACCAGCGGCGTATACGCACCGCTGGTAATGAAAGTCTATGGGCCGGCGAGGTGCCGGCCCCCCCGCTGCCTCCCCTGCTCCCGCCCCCCGTCCCCACGGCGTCATTGCGGGGCGGAATTACGCCCGGCAAATAAGCCGTGTGACTATAGCCTTACAGTATGATCACAGGACTGTTTTGGATGCTTATCTTTAAGCACCGAAATCAGTGTCAAATACTTATCTGAAAACCGCCTCATATTTTGCATAGTTTGCAGACAAGTTTCTTGTGAGGATTGGATGAGGTTTTTTTTCCCCACATGGCTTTAGATGTGGTTTTTCAGCGCCAATTTTTGTCTGAAAAATGCATACAATTTTTTGCCATAGGGGTTTTTAGACGTGGACCCATGTGTCAAAAAACACACCACACAGTTATTTTTGAAGCTCTTCAGCGTTTACTATGGACATTTTACGTGCCAAAAAACACATCAAAAATTGACGTCACATTTTTCAGAGCTTGAAAAAACGGTGAAAAGAGAGAGTAAATAAACAGTGTGGTATGAATAAGGATACAGTTTTTACATAGGAATCAATGGAAGTGAACAATAGGCGTTTTATAGTAGTTTTGAAGCCGTTTTGGGGGCGGAATCTGCATCAAAGCAGCACTGAAAAAAAACTTTATAATCAGCCGTGTGAACATACCCTTAGAAGGAAGAGATCGGCTTGGACTATTTTGCTACTTCAAGTGAAGTCCAGCGCAATCTTGGATAGCTGAACTGCTGGCCAAAGGAACATTAAGAAATTCCACACGAAATCATCATACAAATGGTTTGACCAAATATACATGCATGTTCAATGGGAAGAGGACTGGTCTCGCATGGATCTCCCCCACACATCATATAATCAGCTAATCCCACTAAAATCAGTGAGTTCGGGGAACATACATCTTATGTACATAGGCACCTTAACGTAATCTGCCAAGTGATTTTTGCTGCCCTATCTGAAAGTAGGATATAGTAGAAGAAGAGAAGCTAAACTATGTGATATACAGGTTTGTGCGATTTGAAGTATGATTTCTGAGTAAAAAACAGAGTAAATCCTGACAGAACTCCAAGAAGAGACAGTAATCGTCCGCTTTACCCATATCTGTGTATGCACAAAGCAAACTGTCAATCACTGTATGTGGGTGGGGGAATCAGGACTTTCGCTAGAATCCTTTAAGAGTTTACACTGCTTTTTACTCAAGTCCTGCTCCAAATCGGGTATACCTATATAACAGAGCTCAGCTTCTCTCCAATAACCCTACATATCATAGAGCTCAGCCTCTCCCTCTATCATATAAACCTATATTACCGAGCGCAGTGTCTCTCCTCTATCATATAACCCTATATATCACAGAGCTCAGCTCCTCTCCCTCTATCATATAACCCTATATATCACAGAGCTCAGCTCCTCTCCCTCCCTCTATCATATAACCCTATATATCACCGAACTGAGCTTCTCTTCCGCTATCACATTCTGCTTCTACATATGGCAAGGTTCCCTTTAAGCACGTGCCTGTGCCTATAAGAGATAGTGTTAGCATTTATCAGCCTCAGCCTAACCAGTCAGGAAGTGGAAAAGGAGTCCCAGGGAAAAGTGAATATTACATAATTTTTTATTTTTTTACCTGCTATCACTCCTTAGCACTCCACACAGGGATCCCATAGTGACATTGCAACCAAGAATTTTTCATTCCAACCTAGCAGAAAGTTATTGGCTATTTTTGCTCTTAATTATTTTAACAAGAATCATCATTTTGACTGTTTCCATTGAACCCCTTATCTCCCCAGAGGTAAGAATGTAAATGCACACAAAAAAAAAAAAAAAAAAAAAAGAGAAGGAAAACGGAAGAAGAAAACATTTAACGGTTGGACTGAAGAAGCAGCAGTTGACGGTTATCTTGCATTAACATGTGGAAGGAAGCTGCCAGTAATGAAGGCAATAAGGTCGTATAACTCCTCTGCCAGGGTCTGTTTTCCTAGTACTGATTTAGAAAATGTACAAGACCTGCAAGAAGGAGAGCAGCCAAGATCTTGACGAAGTATAACCAGACTAGTAATAGCTAACAAGAGGATCATGCGACCCGGCTTAACGTTGCATCCATTAGGTTTGTAGTCAGAGGGAAAGAGAATTAAAAAAAAAATGTAATAAGTATTTTGGGTCTTGTTCTTTAAAGGGGTTGTCTCACTACATTGATTTTTCCTGTTTTCTTGGTTTCACTTTGAATTCAGGGGCGCGTTTACTGGCTTCCAACAGGCTGCAGTAGAAGCCAGGTCTGTAGCTATAGCGACCAGCCTATCAGGAGAGATCAAACAGGTCTGTAGCTATAGCGACCTGAGGAGCTGATAAAGCCCATACAAGAGGGGATATCTATTAATAGGCAGGACACTGCTAATGGACATAAATTGCAAAGTGACTTGTTTTTGCAAGATCTTTAACATAAGAAGCAATCCTTGTAGTGAGACAACCCCTTTAAGCCTTGTACCACCAGGTCCACAATTGCACACCATCACTGCTGACCACTAAAAAGCCTTAAATCACTGTATACAATTTAAAACCAGAAGCATCTAATCTTATAGCATATTCTGTAAAGATATAGTACTGAATATGTGATTTTTTTTTTTTTTTTTTTTTTACTCATGCATGTTACCACACTGAAATTCTGCAAAAAATGACGATACATTTTCCCTGCACATAGGATGAAATGCTGTAGCATCCGCATTAGTTTGCCACAAAACTGCATTAAATTAGGTGGATTTTGGTGAAGGCTACAATAATGTAAAAAAAAAAAGTTCTATGTATTCAAAACCCGCGGTTGAAGATTTAGGTAAAACAAAATCTGCAACAATAAACTTATAGATTTGTTGCGGATTTTGCCTTCCCCATTGAAGTGAACTAGGAAAACCTTCAACAAACTTGCAGCGTACACACAACCGAAATCAACGTGACGTGAATTTAAAATCCGTACCGCAGGCCAATTACTGTGCAGGTTCTTTGGGGTAGATCTTTTAGCACCTTACCAACTGTTGCAATGTACGGCACGGTGGCGTTAAGCAGGTAGGAGGTAAAACACAATGAAAACTATATAAATTTGATATCGCTGAAACCATACCGACCTGCAGCTCACAGACATCGTATCATTTATACCGAACAGTGAGCTTCCTAAAAACAAAACCACCGCAAAAATTGTGCAGTTAGGGTTTTATTCACTCCCCCCCTAATTTCCGTATATCTTGTCCTGTAAAATAAAACCCTCATTCATCTATGTAGATGAAAAAATAAAGTTCTGGCTTTTGGAACGCTGGGGGGAAAATAATGAAAAACAAAAATCTGAAAACCGCTACCTCCTTAAAGGGGTTTTCTTACTACTATCAACATCCAGGGACAGGTCATTGAAGACTTTTTCCAAAAACATTACCTTGTTTATGAGAGATTTCATCTGCTCAAAGTGCACACAGGTTTCTCTGGTTATGACCATATCTTTGCTTCCTGATTAGACAGAGCGCAGGGAGTGACATAACTGTGGACGTAGCTCACTCTTGGACTCGTTATCTCTAACAAGATTAGCTTAAACTGTAAACTTAAACTAGACAGTATAGCAATGTGCCAGATTTATCCATGTATAAAACACATAATAAAGGTGTCGAAAAGCAGGTACGCCAGTCTTTTGGTGCAGATGCATCGGGAAAATCTTCCCCACGGGGTTTTTATCCCCCGCACATTTGGTTTAAAAGATTTATTAAAATCTCCTCTACTCTGTGTCTACTGGAAGTAGGCTTTTGTGGATTTAAAGGGAATCTGTCCCCCCAAATTTTTTTTTTTACTTATTAAATCAACCCCTGATCCATTTTCTTTTTCCTCTGGGTTTTTTTTTTTCCCCCAAATGAAGATTTCTAAATTTGGGCCGTCTATATATATTGTGGGGAAGACATTCTTGTTTTGCACTGTTTTTAAAGAGTACCAACCAATCATTTCCCAGGCAGCTTCATACCCACAAAAGGAAAATTCAAAAAGACAGATTCTGCCCCAAATAGATTTGGGTATAGGAGATTTTTTTCACTGGGAAGGGAGGGTGGAGAGGGGGAAACGGGAACATCTCCTTTTTGTGACGGGTTGGGTTTCTGTTTTTTTTGTACAAAAATTTGGGTCCCCCTTTTCAGTTTGACCCTCCCTTTTTAAAAACCTGAAAAAAGAACAACACTGAAAACCCTCCCTCTACAAAAACCCGGGAAGGTCCGACAAATTTTTAAAGGCCCTTAGTGGCCAAAAAGAGAAAACTGCGGGAAACTTAGAAATTTTTAAAAAAAAAATCTGAAAGTGAAATGGGAAAAAAAAAAAAAAAAAAAAGCCCAAAAATTTTTCCTAAAAAATGGGTTTTAAACAAAAAAAAGTGATTAAAAGAAGAATTCATTTTTTGATGACACATTCCCTTTAAACCCCCACAAAAAATTTTCCGAAAGTTTTTTTAATCTACCCCTTGAAACAAGAAAATTTTTTCCCTTTTGAAAATTTTGGGCGGCAAAATTTCACCCTGTTTTTGTAAAAGAAAAAAAACCCGGGAAATGCTTGACCCTAAAAGGGGGTTTTTTGCACAATGGATATTCATCACCAATCAACAAAATAGATGATTAATGTGAAAATACTGGGAGCGGTTTCTAATGATCCTTTCCAAAACTATGAATAGAGTGTTTTAGGGACTGAAAGTGCAGTACAACTCAATTGGGACCAGGACCATGATCAGTGTAGGTCCCTACAGGAGAGCCTCTAGCGATCAGAAAATTTTGGAAATTTAAATTTGGCCCAAAATTGGGAGAAGCCCCGAATGACCATTAAATAAAGGGGTTCCCAAACTTATTTTCACAAAAGGTTTGCGCAGGTTGTCTAGGGGGGGCGGGGGTAGAGCTGCAAACGGGGGCCGATCATTTTCAGACCCCACCAGACCCAAAAACCAAGATGGCGTCCACTGCCTTTGCTGGTGCCACTACCTTTGCCAAGGACTAGCTGTATCCTCTGGGGAAAGTGAAGAGCCGGTCCTTCTGTGACCAGACCTTATCCATCCCTGCTCATGGTTATACCAAACATAAATTGGGGGGAGGGTGGGGGGGGGGGGGGGATGGGGGGGGGGGGCCCTGGGGGGGGTTGGGGGGGACCCTGGTTAAATTCAAAGGGGTGCCTCTCCTAATGTTGGCCCTCCATTTAAACAACGGGTTCCACCACCCCAAACGAATTATTAGAAAACATTCACTAAGCGTCAGTGACTGCATGATATGTAAAAAAAAAATATTTTAAAAAAATTTTCCCGGGGGGGCCCCCCCCCCAAAAACCCCCCTTTTTTGGGGAGGCCCCCAATTTAAAGGAATTTTTTTTTAAAAAAAAAAAAAAAAAAAATTTTTTTTAATTAACCCCTCCCCAAAAATTTTTTTTTTCCCCCCCCCAAAAAAAAATTTTTTAAAAAAAAAATTTTTTAAAAATTTTAAAAAAAATTAATAAAAAAAAGGTTTTTTAAAATTTTTTTTTTTTTTTTTTAAAAACCCCGATTTTGGGGGCCCCCCCCCCCCCCCCGGGGGTTTTTTTTGGGGGGGGGAAAAAAAAATTTTTTTCCCCCCCCCCCCCCTTTTTTTTTTTGGGAAAAAACCCCCCAAAAACCCCCCCCCTTTTTTTCCCCCCAAAAAATTTTAAAAAAAAAAGGGGGGAAAAAAAAAAAAAGGGGGGGGAAAAAAAATTTTTTTCCCCGGGGGTTTTTAAAATTTTTTCCCCTTTTTTTTTTTAAAAAAGGGCCCCCCCCAAAAAAACCCCCCCGGGGGGAAAAGGGTTTTGGGGGAACCCCAAGGAAAAAAACCCCCAAAATAAAAACCCCCTTTTTCCCCGGGGAAAAATTTAAAAAAAAAAAGGGAAATTTTCCCCCAAAAACCCGGTTTGGGGCCCCCCAAAAAAAGGGTTTTTGGGGGGGGGAAAATTTTTCCCCCCACGGGGGGAAAAAAAACCCCCCCCTATTAAAAAAAAGGGGAACCCGGTTTAAAAAAAAAAATTTCCCCCAAAAAAAAAAAAAAAACAAATTTGGGGATTAAACCCCGGGGAAAAAAGGGGGGGGGAAAAAAAAAAACTTTTGGGCCCCCCTTTTTAAAAAAGGGGCCCCCCGGGGTTTTTTTTTTTTTTCCCCCAAAAAGGTTTTTTCCCCCAAAAAAAAAAAGGGGCCCCCCCCCCCCCCCTTTTTTTTCCCCCCCTTTAAAAAATTAAAAAACCCCCCCCCCCAAAAAAAAATTTCCCCCCTTTAAAAAAAAAAAGGGGGCCCCCCCCCAAAAAAAAAAAAACCCCCCGGGCCAAAAAATTTTAAAAAAACCCCCCCCCCCCTTTTAAAAAAAAAACCCCCCAATATTTTGGGGCGAAAAACGCCGGAGGGAAAAATTTTGTGCAGTGGGGACTGCGGCACGGTTTTTCCCAAGGCCCGTTGGGGCTCATTTTCAGCTGTTTTTTCAGGGGGTCTGAAAAAACCACAAACCCCTAAAAACCGTCCGAAAACCCGTGCCTGGGGACATGCCCCCAAGACAAACGGCAGCTCGCATGCAGAAAAAAACAAACAACACGGGACCCTGAGGGGCCTCTTAAAAAAGGGGACTTCAGAGAGAAAAGGTTAGCGAATCTAGATCAGGGTCTCAAACTGCGGCCCTCCAGCGGGGGGAAACACAACTCCCATCAGCTTTAATCTAAACAGTGGGAAAAAAAAGGGAATTGTAGTTTCCCCAACAGCTGGAGGGCCGCAGTTTGAGACCCCTGATCTAGACAATAGTCGATAGGCAAATAAATCTAGCTATTCAGTTGATAAATTGTATACAAAAATGCTAAATGCTTTATGAACGTGACCCAGCAAGAAACACATTTCTGGGGGATTGGGAACACGGGATGGCCCCCCCCAAATTTTGGACCTTACGGGAAACTTGACCCAACATTCTTGGATTACACACAATTGCGTAAAGGGTGAAAACCCCTCTGCTGGTCACAATCAAGTCGCTTGGTTTTTGTCAAAGACCAAAAATGTGTTGGTTACCATGGAAAATATGGCAACAGAAAGACGATAAGCATATGGCCACCATCTGCCGTTATTGTGTCTATACATCATGTATAGCACGTGCTGCATCTTCATTCACGTGGTGCCAGGAAAGGTTCTGCATGTACCCGAATGTCAGAAAACTTTTAAAGGAGGATCTAAAGGACAGAGGTCACACTACTAGTATTACTACTGCTAAAGACAGGCCAGATGCAATCTCCTGTACCCAAATCCCTTTCTAGATATACTAAAAAAAATCCTACCACCAGGAAAGGCCCTCGGACATGACAGTATCTTAACGATGTAGAAATAAAGTAGGTTTGGTCAGCATAAGGCCCAATGTCCAAAAAACAAATTTTTGATGCACAATCCCCTTTAAAGGGTAGCCAAACCTTCATCTTCAACAGTTCAAGTAAATGCCCAAAAGAGGCGTCCGCATAATGTTATTTATTTTAAAAATCAAAAAATTTCAAAGTTTTTGACTTTGAAAAACGAGTCTTCCAGCGAAAAATTTTTGCCAATATACCAAAATATTATCCTGTTTGGCAGTACCCTTTGGGGCAGTCCCCCCACAGCACGGGTTTTCGGGCGGGTTTTTCAGCCGTTTTTGGGGGGTTTTTCAGACCGCCGAAAAAAAACCGCCGAAAATGAGCACAATTGTGCTCTATGGAAAAACCCCGCAGCAGCCCCACTGGGGGTCCGGGGGGGCCAAAACAAAATAGAAGACAATTTTTTCCCCAAAAACCGACGAATGGTGGTTTTCTCAATGGGGGGGGAGGGCTTTTCTTCGTCTCGCGGAGAAAGCCGGGGGCCCCCCCCCCCCCCCCCCCCCCCTGGGGCCCAGGGGGCATGTCCTTGCCCCCTGGCAGGCATTCCTCACTAAGCTGTGAAATCATTCTGTGTAGCAGTGGAAGGGGGGAAGATGCACAGCTCTGTAACCCTCCTAAAAGGTCGATCTCATTCTACAGATCGTCACCTCCCTCCACAAGCCCTTTTTAACCGAACTCCTGCATTGCGAAACATTTTTTTCATACAGCCCAACGATGAAAGATGTAAAATGCCTCTGCTCCCCCCTCTTATCAGGCGGAGGTAAGGGGGAACAACTTATAAGGGGTGTGTTATAAGGGGGTAAGCAGTGCATAACCGTGTTAAGTGGGAGGGGAGAGTGAATCTACACTAAGACCAGTAATTGCCCAGATCCTTCACATAGAGCAATCACTGTGAGAAGAGCATAGAGGAGCTCAGACAGCCTTTATTATACAGCCAGCACAGAAAGCCGTTTCACTTTCAGTTTCAAACAGCTCAGAGGGAAGAGTGCAGGCAGCCAATCACAATGGGGAGGGGGCATGGTCCGACCTCAGACTGCTGATTTAGCTCTAGACACTCACAGATTAGCTCAAATCTACTATAGTAAATGATTTAAGTAATGCAAACCAATTGCAAAAGTGCTTATTTTCACTGTCCCCATCATTACAGATATGATCTTTGAAGCGAGAAAAACCCTTTAACATAATCACCTCCAATCAATAGCAGGGACAATCTGTGACATACAGAGATACTTGTGTAAAAGAACCATCTAACCAATTGAATATCAGAAGTGCATTTAACTAACAAATTTGTCACCCAGTCATATAGTCATAGACTATACCAGGAAAAGTAGGACCACAGGTATCTGTGTATGGAGGCGATTATGTTAAGGGTACAGCCTATTGGGGATATATACTTTGTGTACTGGCACTAATTTTCTGCTTGATAAAAGACTCACTTTCAGAGTCGACATTACACATTTTTGTACTTTTGATTCTTTAAAATAAACAAAATGCTGACGCCATTTTTGAGTATCTTACCGATGTCCATCTGGCTAATTCATGGAAGAACATGTAAGGGGCTGGGAAAGAAGGTCATGTAACAATTTGGGAAATAATAGGCATTTGCTATTGTTACTACATAAATATAATTTCTATAGAAAATAAAAAAAAAACATGATGTGACCAAGGGTGCAGCCAGAATGTAGTCAACTATCTATTATATTAGTTCTAGACAAGCTGGACATGGCACCGGACATTTTGAGTCTTGAATGGTGACAAATTTTACTCCGTTCCACTCATTGGTTCAAGAAAACTTGGGCGACCATCAACACAGTCACCACTATCACCCACAAACATGGATAGAACCTTTACTACAATTTAAAGAGGTTTTTAGGGATTTTAATATTGATGGCCTATCCTTTGGATATACCATCAAATATCAGATCGACTGAAGCTTGCCAGAGCGGCACAACTTTAATTGGTTGAACAGTGGGGGTGCCCAGAGTCAGACCTCAACCACTGAGGCGGTGGCACTCCAACAAGCTTCAGCCAGATGATTGTTGGGGTGTGCAGAGTCCTGATATTAGCGGCCTATCCAAAGAATAAACTCCAGATGAAAACTTTGTGGTTCTAAAGTCTGCAAATGTAGGTAAAAACCCCAGAGGGAGCTTCAAAAATGTTCTACTACAACCAAGATTGCTCAAACCCATATAACTGAGTGACACTTTTGAGTAGACCACCACTCGTGGTGACTGTAGACCAGGGTAGTGAAATCATGCTATCTGCTGCGGTCCCTGACTAGCACTCAGCAGGTGTACAGTACCGGATTTTGTTCCAATTCACGACAAAAATTTATTCTGACAAGATAAGCGCACAATCTAAATTGCCAGACTGTGATGATACAAAGGTCAAATATTTTCCTTGCATGAGGCCAGCACCGCTCCATGCAGGTGATGCTCCATGACAACTGGAGACTGGAAAACCTATTATGCTCCATACAAGACCATCCTACAGTCCAATAAAAGAAAGTGTCATGAGGTCTCAGAAAGCACGGCCATCATTTCTAAGGAAGATGAGAAAAATAAGAATCTATGAATATCCATAAATACAGGGAACATAGAGAGGAAATAAATGTGGGGTGAACTACAGCAGCTGCGAGGACCATTTCCTGCAAGTCTTGGCAGCTGCAGATAAACCAGAAATATAAAAATTTGCTTTCGAAATAAACAGAAATAAATCATAGACTAAAGGTGTCAGGGAAGAGTAAGAGTGAGAAAGGCCAGGAAGGAAGGAATACACATCGGTGGAAAATTCTCCCTCCTAGCAGTGTAGGAGCCATTGTAGGGGTGTTGCCTTCAGAACTCTCAGTACTTTGGTTCAAGCCCACCCAGTGACTAAGGGCACGCTTAGTGCTTGAAACGCGTAGGCATCACTTGCTCTTGGTGTTGCAGTGTTCTTAAATGTTGGATATTTAATACATTTTGGAGATTTTAATCCTGCCTCCCTCCACTGGATGCCATTTCACCATTTCCACATATTTCATTACAAGCAACGGTATTTGGTGTAAGGGACGTGCACCGTAGAGGTGATAAGAGAACCTCTTATACGGGTGAGCTGGCAAACTTTCTTTGGTTTTCTAACATATTAAAAAAGTGGCTGCTTTATTTTCAAAAACGGCACCATCACCAGATGTGTCTGGTTTTGTAGTTCAGTTCTATTACAGTTAATGGGTTTAAACTGCAATACCGGGGTGCATCCTGTCACAGGGGTGGTGCTGTGTTTAAAAAAAAAAAACCAATATTTTCCTATTCCTAAACAATCCCTTTAAAGGGGTTGTCTCACTACATTGATTCATTTTACTTCAGTCCTGTTTTCTTGGTTTCATTTTGAATTCAGGGGCATGTTTACTGACTTCTACTAGGTTGCAGTAGAGGCCAGGTCTGTAGCTATAGCAACCAGTGCTGGCAGCCTATCATGATAGATTGAACAGGTCTGTAGCTATAGTGACCTGAGGAGCTGATGCAGCCCATACAAGAGGGGATATCTAGGAATAGGTAGGACACTGTTAATGGACACATATTGCAAAGTGACTTGTTTTTGCAAAATCTTTAACATAAAAAGCAATCCTTGTAGTGAGACAACCCCATTAAGGTTGGTAAAGGCTGCAGGGAAACCAGACTTATCCCCAGTAATAATTTTTACATAATATGGGGATAAGATTAGCTGACCATACACTTCAGAAAACGGCTAGCAGAATGAGCATTTGACAATCACCTCTATAAAATTACACACATGACTTGGCATGCGTTCTGAATAGAGACAGGAGTAAACAGATCTTCTCTAACCTGAGGAAAGTAGGATCAGTTATCTTCAGATTTACCTGCTCGATCATTCTTTCTCTCCTAACAAGTGTCATCGGGAAGCTCCATCCACAATCACTGGTCAGCAGCCCCCAGTGAAATCTGCAGGTTTGGCCAACATTAATCTGATGTATATGGCCAGCCTTCCAGTAGACTCAAAGGGAATCTGTCACATTGAACATGCTATC
This sequence comes from Phyllomedusa bahiana, assembly GCA_025379985.1. Taxonomy (NCBI): domain Eukaryota; kingdom Metazoa; phylum Chordata; class Amphibia; order Anura; family Hylidae; genus Phyllomedusa; species Phyllomedusa bahiana. The sequence continues at coordinate 167,741 of JAODAL010002869.1, forward strand.
TGATCTGCGGGCAGTATTTGATATAGAGCAATAGCGGAGTAGATGGATATACAGTCCTGTGGGGAAAGACTCCGTAAAACTTTTATTTTATTCACATAAATATCTGCTTGTTCTGGGTTAAGGAGTCCGGTAGGTGGTTCTATCAGTGATTAACAATCTTTCTTCTTTCAGTATGTACACAGAGATGGTTGTTGGTCACTGCTAACACCGCCCACTGGACTCATTAACCAAAAATAAGCAGGGATTTGAATGAATAAAATACAAATTCTACTGAATCTTTCCCCACAGAACCATATATCCATCTATTCAGCTCTTCTTGCTATTGTAGTACCAACCCCCCCCCCCCCCTCATGCATTGAGGGTGTGTGAATGGTTGTTTTATTGGTATTTTTGCATTTGTGCAATCTCCCCATGCATTATACTTTTCTGCATGCTGGTTTGAACAGGTATTAAGTTGATGTGCAGTTTTTTATCACCTAATTGTTCACCTAGCAGTGGGGTGTGTGAGCTGCTGCTCAGCAATTAACTGCACCTGTTCATTTTTCCCAGGTAGCATATAGGTCAGAGATGCCTACTACTGGGTTCAGTCTAGTCCGGCCATTGAGATGTGAATATGGCACAAAAAAATTGTTGTGTTCATTTTATGTGGCCATTGAGAGCTTAGACACAGAGGGCAGAGATTAACAAGGTCAGGACACAGAAGGACCGGCTCTCCACTATCCCCAGAGGACACAGCCAGTGCCTGGCAAAGGTGGTGCCGCCAGGACAGAGAGTGGGCACCATCTTGGATTCAGAGCTTCGGCATACACCCCACACCACTCTGTTCTGCAATTCACTGGTGGTGGCACAGCTTTGACAGCCACACCTAGGCACCCTACCCCCTACCATAGCCCGCCAACGGCTCTTGGAAGGCAACCAAAATACTGATGTGGCCCTCAGCGAAATGGTGTTTGACCCCTGCTCTAACATGCTGCCAGCAGATCAGATGGCATTTCCATTGTGCTAGGCCTCCTTTAAACATTAGATAATGCTTGTCAGGGCTTATCAACAATCTAATGCTTATGAAAGCAGCACTACTGTCCGCTAAAATTCCCTGGAATTCAAGGCTTGAAACGTCGGATCTTTTTAATCCAAGGCTCAGTTGTGTTGAGTCAGACCTATCGAATAGCTGCTTATTCCCCTGATTCTGAAGGCGACCAACAAACACTCCGACCACCAATTTAGCAATTTGGCAAGGAGAGAAAAAAAAAAAAAAAAAAAAAAGTAGAGCCGGTGGTAGTCCCTGGACTCCGTTAGTCTGTCTTCCCTGTTTCACTTGATGTAGAACTAAGGCCCCAATAGTACATCTACTAACGCATCCAATCCATCTCTTTAGGATCCAAACAGATGGCAAGAAGTCAACATCTGCAATTATTTTGCCAGGACCCATTCCTTTACTGGAAGGGAATCTGACCCGGTGAATGTATACTTTTACGTCAACATTCCAGAAAATTCTCTGTATAAATGAACAGCAGAAGGAAAATGACATATGTGCAATGTAATGCACCCACATCCAGGTTATTGCAGATAACAGGGCGCTACGTAGCTCAAAACCTGCTCCCAGAGAGAAAGATTTGCCTTCACTACACTTCAATGCTAAATACTGATAAATGATATACCTGCACTTTCACCTGCTTTGTACATTACAGCACATTACAAAGATCTTCAGGCCTTATTCATCTGCTCATTAAATTGTGGAGCAAAATACAAGTAGTTTGTCTGCGTTGAGCTCTTTATGTATGTCAGTTCTGGTCTGCACTTTACACCTTCAGGTTCTTTTTTGTATGTATTTATTTTCACTTGTATCAGACATTTTCCCCCATAATACAGACATAAAACGGATGCATAATAGGGCTGTAAAATACTAACTAGCAATAGAAATCCATTCTTGGGCTCAATGGACTGTTAGGGTTCGCTCCCACGGCAAAGACAAAATAACAGTAAGGAAAATCCGACCGGTATTTTGTCCTTTTTTTGGCACGAAGAGGGACTGCATTTGTCTGCAGTTTGCAGATTCAAGTTGTCCCCCCTTCACACCCACAAGTTTATGTTCTGCCCGAAAACCAGGAAGAAAAATGAACATTTTCTAATTTTTTCGTTACGTCGCCAGTGCCAAAAATACGTCCGGTAGAAAATTTGTGCAGTGGGGACTATTGCGCAGATTTTCTATCAAAATCAACGTACAGTCAGTTTACAGATTTACAGTTTTGGTTCAAATCCGAAAACCGTCTTAAAAACCGACGGAAAACTCGGCCATGGGGACGAGCCCTTATGGTGATAATACTTCTGTCATATATACGGATCAGCAGTAAAAAACACCTGCCTAATAATATGCAGGTCCCCCTTGTGCCATCAAAATAGCCTTTTTCTCTCTCTGGATTATGGAGGTCTGAGGACCCAAATGAGAAGTCTGAATTGGACTCAAATGAGAGGTAAAAATAGAGTAGGTCCCGTTGAAATGCTATTCGATAGGTCTGACTCAACACAACTGAGCCTTGGATTAAAAAGATCCGACGTTTCAAGCCTTGAATTCCAGGGAATTTTAGGGGACAGTAGTGCTGCTTTCATAAGCATTAGATTGTTGATAAACCCTGACAAGCATTATCTAATGTTTAAAGGAGGCCTAGCACAATGGAAATGCCATCTGATCTGCTGGCAGCATGTTAGAGCAGGGGAGCATTGAGGTCCCGTTGAAAGTCAAGGATGGCTTAAACAGTTTTGATCAAAACATGTGAACTAAGAACCTCAAAGTTTTTTTCATGTATAATCAAAATAGCCGAGACCCACTAGGCATGAACGTCTCAAGCTCTCTGGAGAGGTCCTGTGCCGGCACCAAGACGTTAGTAACAGATCCTAACTTGTGTGGTTCGGCTAAGGGTATGTTCACATGGTGTCTTAGATACGTTTTTTTGCAATACGTAAAACGTATTGCGTTAAACACATCTAAAAACGTACCATAACGTGTGATTCGTTTTTGGATATGTTTTCTGGACTGCCAAAACATAGCCCTATTGTTTCTATGGGCTTTTCAATGCATAAAACGGATAAAGAATTGACATGTCAATTCTTCAAACGTACCCATTTCACGCAATGCAAAAACTTATGTAAAGAACGTATAGTTTAAACAACCATTTGGATGTTACATTGAAATCAATGTGGTCACACTTGAACATTGTTACACGATTTGGGTCCGTTTTTTGGTACGTAAAAAAAAAAAAAGTAGCCAAAAACGTATTTAACAAACGCCATGTGAACATATCCTAACATAGATTGGAATTGCTTATCAAGCACACCTCAATCCATCGTATTAAGATCTTGGGAATCTTAAGGTCAATTTAATACCTTGAACTCTCTGTCATGTTTCCAAAACCATTCCTGACCAATTTGTGGTTTTTCTGCAGAGTGGCAAGGCAAAATATCATGCTAATACAAATACCAAAAGGGGGGTACTTTGGGTTAGGTAGGTGTCCGTAACAATCACATAAATGCCAAGATTTCCCTGCAGCATATTGCCAAAAGCATCAGACGGTCTTCACCAGCTTGTCTTCTTCCCATACTCTATGCTGGTGTCATTTCTGCCCTGGGTAAAGTGATGGACATGCACCCAGATATCCAAACAAGAGAAACCATGACCAGACCAGGCCATATTATTCCACTGCTCCATGGTCCAGTTCTGATAGTCTCAAGCCCACTGAAAGCACTTGTGGCAGTGAAGAGGGGTTAGTATGAGCACCGTGACCAGTCCACGGCAAGTATGATATCATGTGTATTGGGACACCATACCATCATAGCCAGTGTAAAAGGGGTTGTCCACGTCCTAAAAAAAACACTAATGGATCTTGGGGTCCCAATATTTTTTTTTTTGTTTTAACTCTTTCTTTTTACTTAGCTCCCACTCGTCACTGACTCCAGTGCTACATCTCTCTGGTCTGCTGCTTTCTTCTACATCTGGACAGGGACATCACCACTTTAGCCGATGACTGACTGCAGCGGTCACATGCCACTCATTCAGTTTCTAAAACAGTGGCAACCCTTTATCAAGATGGACAGCGTTTGAACTGGGGGCCCCAGGAGCTGCCTACTCGCTTTTTTCTTTTTAGGAACTGGACAACCCCTTTAAGCTTTCCACAACTTGTGCCACAGTTGTTCTTCTGTAGGCTTGGACCAGAACAGGCGAGCCATCTCCTTACATACATCAACAGGCCTTAAAAGCCCCTGATCAAGTCTCCAGCTCACAGACTGTCTATCATTGGAATACTTTTGGTAGGTAATAACCAGGGTAAACTGGGAACACTACACAAGACCTGTCATTCTGGAGATGAGCTGAACCAGCCAATCAGTTAACCATCACACTTTAGCCCTTGTCAAGACTCTCACAGATGCTTACATTTGCTTTTTTTTTTTTAATTTTTTTATTTTTTTTATTTTTTTAGGGCTTGTTCACATGGAGTTTTAACTCCATGTTACAAATGCTTTTTAGATCCGTCTCTGGGACCGACAGGACGGACCCAGAGGCGGAAACAATTAGCAGTGAGATTATCACTGTGGGCTATGAGGAACACGCACGGCGTTCACCATGAGAGACGCCGCTGCGGTCCCCTCCTGCCTGTCGGGTCCGTCTTTGAAAGAATTGCATTTTCTTTTCTTCAAAACGGACCGAGTGCGCATGAAACACGCAGTGGCGATCTCTCATGTGAACGCCGCTGCGTCTTCCTCATAGCCCGCAGTGATAATCTCACTGCTAATTGTTTCCGTCTCTGGGTCCGTTATGTCGGTCCCAGAGACGGCTCTAAAAAGCGCTTGTAACACGGAGTTAAAACTCCATGTGAACAAGCCTTTATATTCAAGAACTGCTCCCCTGCTGATTATCGTGTGACAATGGCATCTGTCAAAGTGTGGGATATTTTAGTGTCATTCACTTCAACATTCAGCGGGGCGGATGTTCCGGCTGATCGGGGTAGTCCACTGCACACCGAAAAAAAAAAATACATGTAGAAATGTGGGAACTTAGAGATATATGGATAAACCAGGTTCTGCAAATGGAATCTACATGGAATGAAAGCTGAAAATGTGATTGTGAAGCCTTCTCTTTCACAATTTATATTTAAAAAAAAAAAAAAAAAAAAAAAAGAAAAGAGAAAATGTCCATTGAATAATATAAATATATTTAAACAGCACAAACGAATACAGTAGCACAAAACAGATAAAATTATTGGTTAATAATCTCCATGCAACAAATTAATTTTCTAAAAATTAAACTGCAATCTGGATTTGGAAACTAATCTATATGAAAAGGGACAATTTGATAGGAGCCCAGGCTCATTTAATCCCTGGCTCATATACTGTATGAATGACTCTGGGGTTACATAAGCATTTCTTGCCGTTGGCCATTAAAGCAGCAAATATATTGAAAGATCTAGAATAGCTCCAGATACGGCGCGTGCTCCAGCTGGACAGCAGCACGCAGACCGGGGAGTCCAATTAAAATAGGGTGTTTTATAGCAGAGTACATGTTGGACGACTCAAACATAAATCGCTGACTGAATGACTTGACAGATGCTAATCCGCACTGAACGCTGAGCGACGCTTCTATTCCATGCTGTGTACAGACGCATCATCCATCACACACCTTTTCAGTGCAACTGCAAGACCGATGTCAAATATAGCAATGGGGACTTCTTAGGAACCTTATACAACATGAGATTACCGTAACCTGCTGTGTGTCCGTACATCTTACCCCCTCTTTATTGCAACTTATTGCTGATGAGCTCCTCACTAGAGGGGAAAGTCCTGTTGTTGGAGGTCTTAGTCACTAGGTCCCTCAAGATGCTCTAACATGGTAGATGGACAGGCTAAAAAATTGTTACCAATATAGGATATATATATTACATATTGTAGGATTTATGGAATAGAAGTATAAAAAGAGTCATGTACATATCCAGCCCTTACATTGTAGACTATACTATTGGGCTGGACATAATCCCCCCAAAAAAATCAAAAAAAAAAAAGTAATGAAAAGGGTTTTTCAAGACAAAAAAAAAGCCTTAGCACCTCCCACTGTGCTAAACCATAAAAACCCAACCAAATCTCTCCCATCACCACCTTACCAGGGCTCCATTATTCCCCCAGCACTCCATTACACCAGGTTCCTCACTGATGACATCACGTTCATGGCTCACATGATGCTGCAGCCAATCGCTGACCTCTGTGGTCACTTGCTGCGCATACAGATTGGCTGCAGCAACATGTGATCCATGAACGTGATGTCATCAGTGAGGAACCTGGGGTAATGGAGGGCTGGGGGAATAATGGAGCCCTGGTAAGGTGTTGATGGGAAAGGTAAGAGGGAGAGGGGAAGCTCTGGCAGAGCTAAAAAGAGTGGTGTTGGGATTGGTTAGTATGGGTTCATTTTCTAGTTTAGCACAGAGAGGCGGTAGGGATGTTTTTAGATTTTTGGGAGTTCTCCATTGACATTGACAACTTTATTTTGCAGCCAAACTATGAAAAACATAAATTGGCTTCTAAAATGTGTAAAATACAGTATCCACCCCTGCTATAGCCAAGCAGCTGGTGTCCTCAAATGTAGACAGCATTAACCACACCCTGCCTACTCAGTCCATGTTAAAGGGCCGTCACATTAACCCTTGGGGTTATTTGTTTGAGTTATTTCAGATTCCATAGACCAAACATTAACGCCCCATAGTAAATACAATATTCCTAATCTGAGAGCAGTTTTTACCTAAAAAAGATATTACAGCAAACATGTACGAGAAGAAAAACAATTTGCCAAAATGTTTGTTGTACCAATTACCAATTGCTGGCTACACCATCCAGTCATCAGTGACCACATAGAACTGCTCCCCGCGGGCCGCATGCACTACAGCGCTACAATCAGAATGATTGGTTCATGCAACTCTTCACATTTTGAAAAAGAGGGCCTGTGGCCTTTAGACAGGTCTGTCCCTGTACAACAATTCTACAGCATCTTCCTTTATAACTCGGTTATATTGTCTGTTACACTGTCTCCCTGTTATTCCTTACAAAAATGTATTTTCGAATCTGTCAGATGGGTGTTACCAGTTGGCAACGTTTTCCTGCATAGTCTGACATAGTCCAATCAGCTCTGACAGAGTCAGTGTGTGCAGAGACACACCCATTTGAAAACTGGATTGGTAACACCCAGCTGACTGATTCAGTAATACATTTCTAGAGGGAATAACAGAGGAACAGCTCAACACAGAGATATAAAGAGAAGATCTCCAGAATTGGAATTTCACAGAGGGCAAAATAATTTAAAGGGGTTGTCTCACTACATTGCTTCATCTCACCTCAGTCCTGTTTTCTTGGTTTCATTTTGAATTTAGGGGAGTGTTTACTACTAGGCTACAGTAGAAGCCAGGTCTGTAACTATAGCAACCAGTGCTGTCAGCCTATCAGGAGAGATCAAACAGGTCTAACTATAGCGACCTGAGGAGCTGATGCGGCTCATACAAGAGGAGATATCTAGGAATAGGTAGGACACTGTTAATGGACACATATTGCAAACTGACTTGTTTTTGCCAGATTTTTAACATTTTTAAGATTATTAATAGCTATTCTTGCAGTGACACAACCCCTTTAATAAAAACAGACACATCAGGAGATGTCACGGAGCCTCTAACCTGAGGTTCTGAAATAATGCTAGTAGGAGTGGAAGGGCTCCGACAAACCTTCTGTTCCAAACCCAAAAAAATCCCCCGAAAGTTACCCAGTTTATACCCTTGTATATAATTTAAGCAATTAGAAAAAAAATGCTCTATTCAATTACCTTTGTAAAAACCAGCTAAAAGGAAGTTGCCTCTTTTTCGCAGTACAATAGCCAACAATCTCCATAGTAGTAAAACTACTAAAATAAATACAATCTCCAAGAGAACGGTTGCAGATGAGACCCATCCCAGCTCAAGAGTCTCATGTGCAAAGGTCACTAGATGAAAGTTACTCCATTTTTTCCAGTGTTTGCTTAGAGCATGACTTCTGCTCTATTAAAACAACCACTGAGCAAATGAATATTATAGACTCCATAAAATATTTCGTGTAACCCCACAGTGCACATTAGATTTGTGATGTGCTCTGTATTGTACTGTGTAATGTTGTTTACCTCAACCTATGTCACCTGTGTCAAACTCAAGCCCCACCACATCATTTTATGTGGCTCCTGAGAGCTTAGACACAGAGCAGGAATAAACCAGGTCTGGACACAGAAGGATGGCTCTCCACTTTCCCAGGAGGACGCAGACTGCAAATGGCAGACACGCAGCAGGCGCCATCTTGGACTCAGAGCTCCAGCGCACACCTCCACACTGCTCTGTTCAGTAAGGGCCCTTTTTCGTGCCATGCACACGGCCGCGGGAGGACCCCTTTTTTTCGCGCGATTAGTGGAGAAAAGCCCTCCCCCTTCACATTCACTTGTTCATATTCCATCCAAAAACAGGACAGATGAATGAACATGTAGAATGTTTTTTTGGGCCTCCGGTGGGGACTGCTGCACGGGTTTTCCATTGCGGCCCATGTAAAAGTTTGCAGCCGGTTTTTCAGACGGTTTGCAACCATCTAAAAAAAAATGGCCGCAAACTGGTGCCGCTCATGGTGCATGAACTCTTGACTGCTCAGAGCCACTTATCGTAATGTGCAAACTCAAAAATGCCATATTCAACCCCATCCAACCGGATCGGCCATAATGCTGACGTGACACTCGGTAAAAAGGAGTTTGGCCGCTGACCTATATCCATATTCTTTGAGGTAAGGCAGCTTACTCTTGTTACAGACAACAATCACTTTGGTGTCAGTGCTCATTCTGAAGAGCCCGGTCTAAAAATTAAACCTCTGTATGGTTCTAGGATTTTTGCTAATCGTTCTTGTGATCATTTTGACCCCACGGGGTGAGATCTTGCGTGGAGCCCCAGATCGAGGGAGATTATCAGTGATCTTGTAGGTCTTCCATTTTCTAATTATTGCTCCCAGAGTTGCTTTCTTCACACCAAGCTGCTTGCCTGTTAAAGATTCAGTCTTCCCAGCCTGGTGCAGGGCTACAATTTTGTTTTTGGTGTCCTTCGACAGCTCTTTGGTCTTTACCATAGTGGAGTTTGGAGTGTGACTGTTTGAGGTTGTGGACAGGTTTCTTTTATACTGATAACAAGTTCAAACAGGTGCCATTACTACAGGTAATGAGTGGAGGACAGAGGAGCCTCTTAAAGAAGAAGTTTCAGGTCTGTGAGAGACAGAAATCTTGCTTGTTTGTACGTGACCAAATACTTATTTTCCACCATAATTTGCAAATAAATTCATTCCAAATCAGACAATGTGATCTTCAGGATTTGTTTTCTCATTTTGTCTTCATAGTTGAGGTCGACCTATGATGTGAATTACAGGCCTCATTTTTTTTTTTTTTTTTTTAAGTGGGAGAACTTGCACAATTGGTGACTGACTAAATACTTTTTTTTCCCCACTGTATGTGGACAGTCTTTAGGTCAAACTGGATGACGTGGTCAAGTGATATGTACCATAAATCCTATGATAACCAAATCTACTTCAAGAAACAATTGCAGCCCCCAAAAAATCCTCATGCACAATAACTCAAAACAGGTCAATAACGTAAACCCACCGACACTAAAACTATGGTCAATGCTCCCTATCTTAATCTAGGGATACAGAATCATACACTGTAATTTTAAGATACATTAGACCAAGTTACCCCAATGTGGTTACAGTGCATTTGTTGCCCACATTTTATTTTTGCTTTGACAAATTAGGAGCAGATGCAAAAAGGAAAAGACCGGTATCAAAGGAAAGCTTTATACCTCGTCCATTTTGGATCCATTCCCAGTTCTGAAGAAAAAAAAAAAAAGAAAGAAAACAAGAAAAACAAGTGGGCCGTAATCACTACGTGGGAATCAAGACTTAGGGATTGATTACAGTCCTGTAGCAGAGCTCCACAAACCCCTATGTATTTACTTCTTGCCAACACTAAATTAAGTACAAGAGATGGAAGGAGGAGAACCTAACCGAAAAGTTAAAGGTTTTCCCACATTTTTGGGTGACCACCAGCATTTGCCTAAAAAAGGGGACTAAATTCTGATCCCCATTTCTTTCTGCTCTTTGGGTGCCAGTATGACCGACCGCTTTATAGTTACATAGTTAGTACGGTTGAAAAAAGACATGTGTCCGTCAAGTTCAACCAAGGGTGGGGAAAAAGTGGGTGAAGGGAGGGAGTCAAGGATTTTAAGCCCAGACTCCCAACTGGTGAATCCCCTGAAACCCAAAAGGCAAGAACCAATCTGGAGACTCCATCTCTGACCATAGAACCCTCACCATCAAGAATTTTACATAGCTACATACGCATTAATATTAATTCGTTTCAGGTAGGTATCTAAGCCTTTCTTTAAACTCTCTACTGTTGCTGCTGTGACCAGCTCCTCAGGCGGCTAATCCACAGATTCACAGTTCTTAGGCCATGTTCACACGGCTTAAAATGGGCCGTATTTCCGTCCGTAATTACGCGCCAAAGTGTGCAAATTACGGGGTGAAAACGGCCCATTCATTACGGTAATCCACAGTTCTCATAGAGAACTATGGATTACGTCTCCTCTCCCTGCTCGGGGAATCCGCCGGGCGGGGAGATAATTGACATGTGAATTACCAGCGGCGTATACGCGCCGCTGGTAATGAATGTCTATGGGCCGGCGAAGTGCCGACCCCCTCCCCTCCCCCGCTCCTGGCCACACGGCGTAATTGCAGGACGTAATTACGTCCCGCAGTTAAGTCGTGTGAACATAGCCTTACAGTGAAAAACACTCTTCTCCTCTGGAGATTGAATCCTCTTTTCTGTAGCCGAAGGGAATGTCCCCTGGTCTTTTGAGGGGGCTTTACATGAAATAATTTTTCCTCATACTTTTTGTAGGTACCATTTATATATTTATATAAATTAATCATGTCCCCCCCAAAGCCAATACAGATAGGGCCTGACTAGGTAGAATAGACTTTAAAATTGTAATAGTATCCATTAGAGAGAACTGAACTGTTAGGGGCACCATGAGCATACCAGGCATGTAGTCACATTAAGACGACAACAGAAACGCTGGCACCATCGTACTTAAACATGATTCAAAAATGTTGCTTGCAAAGTCACATTACAAGGACTAAACTTGTGCTCGTCTAGTGATCTGCAGGAATGTACGACTGTGGATTTTCAGGGAACTTTGAAGCTCGCGGAAGAAACTTAAACTGTGATGTTCTACTTTCACTATAATTTTTCATCATTATAAGAACAGAAGGGCATTGAGAGGAACTGTGAGAACTGCGATGTGATAGTTAGAGGCTCCGGGCATAAACAACAGCCTCTGTGTGCCACCAGCCATTGGAAGAAAAACCGGGCCAAGCACATGAATGAACCTAGGACATTCTGATCATCACAACTTCTGTGTCTTCCTGGGTTCTATCTACCTGGCCGATACCAAGATAGATACAACATACCCAACCATCAGCTGGTACTCCCTTCCTCCCCCACTACATCATAGTAAAGCAAAAGGACTTGAAGTGGTTCCCCACGTTGAACAATCTCTACTTGATAGAAAGGTCACTAGTCAATAGGCTCATCACAAAGTATTCTCCTGGAATATCCAGAAATCAGCTGTAATCTGTGGGGAAACCGGGCAAGAAGTGATTAACATCCCGTTAGCACCATTATGGATAAAGTGCCCAGTAAAACCTGTTGGTCGTCTGTGTAATGCAGAAGTTTCAAACTAATTTTTATCAAGGGCCAAATCCGCATTATGGTGGCTCTCTAATGGCCATCGGAGGTTGGCTAAGGTGCCTAAGTAGGGCTGTCATGACTGTACCCCTTCCTGTGAGTTGGTGAACAGAGTGGTGTGGAGGTGTGCACCAGAATCTCTTAAAGGGGTTGTCTCACTACAAGGATTGCTTTTTGTGTTAAAGATCTTGCAAAAAACAAGTCACTTTGCAATATTTGTCCATTAACAATGTCCTACCTATTTCTAGATATCCCCTCTTGTATGGGCTGCATCAGCTCCTCAGGTCGCTATAGCTACAGACCTGTTTCATTTATCCTGATAGGCTGCCAGCGCTGGTCGCTATAGCTACAGACCTGGCTTCTACTGCAGTCTAGTGTAAGCCAGTAAACACGTCCCTGAATTCAAAGTGAAACCAAGAAAACAGGACAAATCAATGTAGTGAGACAACCCCTTTGAACCAAGATGTTGCCTGATCCTTGTGCTGGTGCCACCACCTCTGCCAAGTGTTGACTGTGTCCTCCAGGGAAAGGGAAAAGTCAGTCCTTCTGCGTCTGGACCTTGTCCATCTCTGCTAGCAGTCACAGCTCTGATTGGCCATGTAAAATAACATGGTGGGCTAGATTTGACGTACGGGCCTTAAGTTTGACACATGTGGTGTTCATACAAGACAGGTCCTCTAGAGAGACTTTGTAACCGCTCTCACCAAGAGATGAAGATTGCATGTCAGAGGACCCCCTCTAGAATCCCCTAATAGGTTAAATGAAAATAGATTTTCTACATGGAAAAAACCCTTTAATGGCTTTCACACGCGGCATTCATTGCCCAGACAATTGTTCACACAAATGCCCATTCCCAAATCATTGCCCAATGTAAATATGCCTGGCGATAAATGACAAAGTGCTTAATTGTGGTTAATTGCATCTTTTATGCTGCCAGAAAAATTGTTAGCAGCACATCCTCTGCAGTATATAGTGGATGTGCTGCTGATAATGCAAGGTGGTTCAAGGTTAGCGCAACATGAAAAGTAAATGTACAATGAAAGTAAACGTGCGCCAATCTACTTGCTATATTGTCTGCTGGTGAGCATTATGGACAGGTACTCTGCCTGTGTGAAAGGATCCTCATTGTATAGTATAATAGAAGACACAGACAACATAAAAGATGCATGGAGGTGTATACCATCCACGTCAGCATCCTACCATACTAAATTCAACCAATGCGTAGAGCCCAAATGGGTTAACTTGGAGCTTCTACTGCACCAAAGATAGAGCTATAGGCAATCAATGAGCATCCATACGCCACGGTGCTAGGTTAAAATAGCTCTGTAATATGGAAAATGATGGAGTGTTTAACGGTCATACACAGACGTAAAAAAATTTTTTGTATGTAATGAAGTTGGAGGCACACGATTATTATGGTACCATATTACAGCTCTGTACAATGTGGAGATTGTACAAAGCTGCAAAACTCCCAGGGTCATCAGCACTGAAATCTGCAAAAATGGATATACTTGCAAAAAAGGTATCCCGTCATATACACAGAAAGTGTTATAGAAATCTAGGCAAGCGTACTCTCTTTTTGGACTTAATGCACATTAATAAATAAGGCAGCACTTACCAGTCTTTCTTTTCCCATCTATAAAAAACGAGTCATGGCACATGCAGAGATATTAACACATGGACGGGATATCAAACGATACCTCTCCGCGTCACAAGCCGCTTTCTCTAGGTCTCTCTATGGCCGTAGGCTGGGAGCATATCGTTTGTTGACTCATCCATGTGTTGCTATCTTATTTGAGCTCTGAGGCCATGTTCACACAGCTTAAAATGGGCCGTATTTCGGTCCGTAATTGTGCGCCGAAGTGCGCAAATTACGGGCTGAAAACGGCCCATTCATTACGGTAATTCACAGTTCTCATAGAGAACTATGGATTACGTCCCCTCTCCCTGCCCGGCGAATCCGCCGGGCGGGGAGATAATTGACATGTCACTTTCTAGCGGCGTATACGCGCCGCTAGTAATGTTTGTCTATGGGCCGGCAAAGTGCCGGCCCCCCGCTCCTCCCCTGCTCCGCCCCCGGCCACACGGCGTAATTGCGGGACGTAATTACGTCCCGCAGTTATGCCGTGTGAACCTAGCCTTATCGTGGATACATTTCCATGGGACTACCTTTCCTTAATCAAGCACCACCGGTGACTATGAGGGGATTGTAACCTCCGTATGGTGGAAAACTGAAAAAAGCTCCTGGGTTACAGACTGGTACCAGCTCATGTGCTCTGTTAACTTTTTTTTTTTTTTTTTTTACTTTGCTTGCTCTATTAGCCAAATATATACACTTTTTGTACCAGATAAAGTCTTTCAGACCATGCTTGGGTATCTGGGATGTAAGGCTTATACATTCGGAAAATAAAGCAAACGTAGTCCAAAGAGACTACGTCTTCCCTATTGCTCTGTCAGTATAGGATACATTGGGATAACTTTTTTCAAGGTATCCCGAAGAAGATCACCCAGAGGCCATAATTGTGAGGAAAAGGAAGTCTAAGGATGCACAGATACATGGATGGCGATTATATCTTGCAACATCAAGTACTCATTCCAAAGATTTCACAAGGTATCATGCTATAACTGCATTCTTCCAAAGCCCTGCTGCCCAGGGGTTAGAAAGCAGATACGGATCGTATGAGAGACCGCACTCCAGAGGAAATACAGTGCGGATTTAGTTCATTGTGTATCAGAGACCTCTGTAACCATCCTATTTCTACCCTGTACGTTGCCCCAAGCGCACCACACTAACTCCATTCTGCCACACGCTCAGCCAGTGCCATCTACAGCACCTGCCACTTCACCCTAGTACCTGCCACTCTTACCTCTGCATTTATTAGCTTTGCTTAAAGGGAATGTGTCATCAAAAATTACTTATTGTTTAACTCACATTTTTATGTTAAACACATTTTTTGGGGGGAATTTTTGGTTATGTTTTTTTTTTTTTTCCCATATCACTTTCAGTATTTTTTTAATAATTCTTAAGTCCTGCAGTTATCACTTTGGCCACTAGGCCTAATAATCGTCTGACACTTCCTGTTCTGTTTAGAGAGCTTTTCAGCAGTGTGCTCTTCAGTAAAAGCAGGGTCACACTGAAAGGAGACACCATTGTGTACAGATAACACAGAATCCAGCAGTCACAAGCTCCCCCTCTCTGCACATTGAAAACTCTCCTATACAAGTCTATGGGACAGAATCTGTCTTATGAATCCTAAGTGCATGAAGCTGCTGTAAAGTATCTCTCTGACTGCTGTTAAAGCAGTGCAAGCAAGAATGTCTTCCCCACAATCATATATAGACGACCGAATAGAGAAATCTACAATCAGGAAATAAAAACAACCGTGAGGAAAAGATTATCAGGGGCTTGATTTAATAAGTAAAAAAAACAAAAAAAAAACAAACTGGCAACAGATTCCCTTTAATAAAGGATTACTACACTTTATTGTCCAAAACATTGCTGCTAAATTCTAGGGCATGCTGTTATTCCCTTATGTGGCCGGATTACAACTAACTGCAAGAGATGTATATCGATGACGTGTAGATTCTGAACCGATCAAAATAAACTAAACATGCATTAAATTTTCCCCCTCGAGTGCCGTCTCTCATTGTTTGACTCATATCTGGTTTATAGATTTTTAATGCCCATTACGGATCTTTCACGCACTCTGTCTGTCATGTTTAACCTCTAAAAACACTCTGATGCAGAGGTGTAACTTCAAGCTCTTGGGCCCTAGTGCTAAAAGTGAAATGGGCCCCCCAATTACCATGTGCCATTAACACTTATGTGGTAGAAGGGCTTTTTGGCCCCCTCAGGCTAAAGGGCCCAGTAGCGACTGCTACTGCTGCACCCCCTATAGCTCCGCTCCTGCTCTGATGGGTTACTCAGGAATTTAGACTGTGAATGGGGAGAGGAAGCAATGTGAATAATAACAGAGCTGTGAATTATAACTGCGCTGTATACATGAATAAAATAAATCACTGGATGCAAACCCTATTGAGTTTAAAAGAAGCCATTGATGGCTTTTCAGCCTGAATTCTCTATGCATCCTGAAGTAGCACATACTACTTTCACATAGCCAAGATCAACCCGATAGAACCCAAAAAAACACACACGGATAAATACAATGAGATAAGCTGGATAAAATGCTAGTCTTGTACTATAACATAGTGATGACACATTGTAGATTCAATTTACTAGAACAAAAAATAAATCTTGAACAATTCAAGTCATCCTGGTCTGAACTTTTTGCCTTTCTGGAAGAGACGACACACCCTACCGCTAACATGCCGTGTTCATTTGTCTTCTGGAAACCTACTGACCCTGCATTTTTGGAGCATAATGCATTATAGTTACTTAACTTGAAGCTGCCCTGTATCAAGAGAATTCTCTGGAGATCACGTAGAATAATCTTGTTTGCCGCAGTAGTTTTAGGCTATGTCCACACAGCAGTGGTGAAAAAAAAACGGCCTGAAAAATCGTAAAAACGTTCGTAAAGCTGAGTTTTTTTTTACGCTTTCTGTCAACAGCTGCTGAAAAAAAAAAGTCAGTTTATTGCCGCATTTTGCATTTTTTTGGTGAATTTTTTTGCAGAAATGCACAGCAATAGATTTGATATGTATTTCTGCAAAAAAAACAAAAAACAAAAAAAAAAACCAAACCGTCCAGTGCTTTAAATAGACTCCAATAGTAAATTTTTTGCCCTGCTCGGGCAAGTTTTGCAACAGGTTTCAAAAAACGACCAACAAATAAAACGAGCAAAAAAAAAAGACGTTCTGTGGAGAACAGGTCGTTTTTACTATAGAAGTCTATGGGACCTCTTTTCGGTCGTTTTTATAAAACGAAAAATGCTGAAAAAAATGGATGTTTTTCTGTGCAGTGGCGACATAGCCTTAGGGACCGTTCACACGGCACAGTTCAAATACCGGTCGGAAATCTCCGTGCTGTGCACATGGCCGCCGGGGGGCGGCTTTTCTCCGCGGTTTGCAGAGAAAAATCCTCCCCCGTCGCATTGAGATGTTCATATTCCGCCTGAAAACCAGGCGGAAGAATGAACATGTTCAATGTTTCTCGGTCTAAAAAACCGTGGTCTTTAAAAAAAACAAACAAAAAAAAACGCCCAGCGGAAAACCCGTATGTTCACACGGCTTATATTGGGACGCATTTCGCCTCGTATTGAGAGCGGACAGCTGCACTGCCCCTTACACTCTTTTGCCCTCAATTTGCGTTTGTTGAGATTAAATAGATGTAAGTAAGGAGAACAGAGGCGGAAAAGGTGAAGTTACTGGGAGAATTTCCAAATCTTCCTTAGCTACAAATATAAGGAAGGATCAACTTGACTACATTCCCCATATTCACAGTTCTATTATTATGACCAGCTGCTAATATACAGAGTAACCACCGTGTGCGGCACAAACAGATGAGCTGAGTGACGGAATAAGGTCCTGGTAGGTTGTCACAGATCTATGCATCCCACAGCTGCTGGAGGGAACGTGGGGGGATCCAATGAGCGATATTAACACAAGGCCATGAACAACTACTTATTTGGTGATACTTACTAAAGAATTTTATTGCAAATAAGAAGTTGTTCATGACCTTGTGTTAATATTGGACTAGTAGAGGAGAGTTAAAGGGAACTCTACCCGGGGCGTGGCTTAGCAATGGCCGCGTGAAGTCGCATGTAACAGAGCTCCTCATAATCTACAGCCATTCCTGGCCCTAACCGACATTTTTCATGGGGAAAGCTAGCAAAAAGCAGAGGCCCAAGGGCACCCAGAACTCTGGCTCTGCCCTGGAGGGCATTGGGGCGTTCTTCCCTCCGGTGAAGCCCCTCCCCCCCCCC